>OY757916.1:84326891-84381891 GCA_963585895.1 Sepioteuthis lessoniana | reverse complement strand
ATTAAATCAAACATCATTCATTTGTTAATACACATTCAAATGGACAAACAGTTCTATTTCAAACAATTCAATTTAGCATTAGTCCTTTGTTTGCACACCGTTTTAATGTCGAACAGTTCTATTCCCACTCGTACAGGGGACTCTATCAGGTGCTACCACTTCCTGCCAGAGTGGACCTGGGAACGATGGCAATAAAGGGGCACAATGCATTCTCCAAAGCTCCAGAATTACTGGAGCCTCACCATCAGATTATATCATGTCAAATCCAGGACACTTGTTGGGGGAGTCTTACCCCTCTGCTGAGATACAATCGGTGTATTCTACAATCCAAGCCGATTGGGTTCGTGTGAGCATATATTTGTGTACGTAGTTGTATTGGGAGTTATACCTTTATAAGTTATACCTTTATAAGTTTTCTTTGGCGATGCAAGGTGCTTCAACTGATGTACTATCATTTTATATACCATACAGTCTTTCACATCTAGCAATCGCAATCATATTGCCGTCGATTTGATAAATTAACTAACATCTATAATTAATTGAGGAAAGATAACGTCTTCTTTTAATTTCATATCTTTGCCTTCCTCTACCACTCTCTCGATAAATATGTCTCTCTGTCTGTCTCTCTCTCTTACTTTGGGAAAATGCACATATGAGTTTATTAGTATGCAAGTGTAAGTGCACATGGATATATATGCATATTTACATGTTTCTAATCGTGGGCACATATATATCTGTGTGTCTGCGTCTGTGTGTATGGTTGGGTTTGGTTGGTTGGTTGGTTGGTTGGATTTTTATGGCATATCAACCATTGTAGGTTATTTAATACCAAATCCATTTCATTTATATTAACATTCCCATTTAAAACAATTCAGTTTAGCATAAGTACGCTATTCAAATATCCAAAAAAAGCTCTACTTGAAAAAATTCAGTTTAGTATAAGTACAGTTTTTCTTCACACACAGTTAAATGTAAAAGCAGTTCTTTTTCAAAGAATTCAATCAAGCATTAGTACGCAGTTTCAATGTCAAAAACAGTTCTATTTCAAACAATTTAGTTTAGCATAAGTATGCTGTTCAAATGTCAAAACATTTCTATTCCAAACAATTCAATTTAATAGAAGCACTCAGTTTCGTTCTATTTGACCCCATTGATAGAGCCCTATCTGGTGTAACCACTCCTGGCTAGAGTGGACCAAGGAGTGATGGCAATAAACGGTTACTCCACATTACCCAAAGTTCCAGCATTAAAAATAGGTAGAGACTTCCGAAATCTAATCACCAAAACACTTCCCCAATAATAGCCCCCGAGTTAAAATCTTTATCAGAAACAACGTTAAGGTCCGCTACAGTTGTGCATGATATTTACTGTGATTCTGGCCTACCATACGACACTCGCCTATTTACGCTTGCAAATCATAACTTTATTTTATCTTCTTCGAAATGCAATAATAATGTTTTGTTCCTTAGTAATAATCACCTCCACATGGAGAAAGGAATAAAGAATTTTTCCTCGGCTCTACTGTAGCAAAATTTGCTACAACTGCATTCTCCTATCCGGTAAACAACCTCAAGTTTATCGCACTGCGTATATATCTTCACATACACATACACTAAACACCACTTACACACCCATACACAATAATACGCAACTATAACCCCCACACACACACATACTCACAAGCACACATAAAGATTTGCACACAATTCCAACGGTTTTGATTGTATTTTTCGATTTCTTCATTTCATTTCGTTATCTGCCTGATGATTGTTTTTAGTAAAACTTGATGAAACTAACGGTCACAGACAAACTTCCATGGCATTAAGTATATAAATCTATATATATATATATATATATATATATGTATATATATTGAGAAACAGACAGACTGACAGACAGAAGGAAGGCGTGAGACAGAAAAACTAACAGATAGACAAGCAGAGAAAGACAGAGTGTAATAAAGACATACAAAGACATGATATATATATATATATATATATATATATATATATATATGAATATATATATATGTGGGGGGGGTATGTTGGGATACAACGAACAGTCTCTCTGTGGATGACGATATATATATATATATATATGTGTGTGTGTGTGTGTGTGTGTATAGATAGATAGATAGTGCTAATTGCGTAATGGGTATTGTCGTAGGAAATTAACACGGTGATCCAATTTCACACTCTAGACGACGCTATTAGCATTTTATGTTGCATTAATCCTCTAGAGAAAGGTATGAATCTAACTATTCTTACCCAAGCTATAGGTAAATCGTAGGAAAGCCTGGGCTCTTTAACCTTGATATAGCCACCGGTCTAAGAGAATGAAATTCAATCCTACTTAGAAATTGACTCTGTGTCACATCCTAATCATGCACCGGGGTTATGTGTGTGTGTGTGTGTGTGTGTGTGTATCTGCATAGATTTAACATTTCACTCAATTAATAATCACAAATGTAGGAACGAATCTCTCAGATAGATAGATAGATATCTGTTTGTACAATTTGCATATTGTACAATCTAGGTTTTTTCGCACCAACAGAATTATAGATTAGATATAAAGATTAATATATATATATATATATATATATATATATATATATATATATATATATATGTAATACCCCTTCATAGCCATTATTGTCAGGTCTACTCTGGCCCGAAGATGTACATTTTAGGGTTCATCAATGGGTGAAATAGAACAGTTAAATTATTTACAAAGGATTATTATTATCATTAGTTATTTAAACCATAAGCTGTGTGTAAATTATTTGTATTAATGTCAAACAGTTCTATTCCACCCATAGATAGGACTCTATCAGGTACTACTACTCCCTGCAGGAGTGAACCTAGGAGCGATGGCAATAAAGGGGTAAAATGTATTCACCAAAACTCCAGAATTACTGGAGCTTCACCATCAGATTATTTCATGTCAAGTCCAGGACACTTGTTTGGGGAGTCTTACTCCTCTGCTGAGATACAATTGGTGTATTCTAAAACCCTGGCGATTGGATTCGCGTGCGTGCGTGTGTGTGTGTGTGTGTGTGTGTGTGCATAGAATTACTAACGTTAAGCAGTAATACGTGATACCAGTCAACTATGTGCAAAAAATGAACTCAAAAGACTCGTTTTAAAAAAAAGTTACCGCATAAATTATTTGCTTGAAAATTATATATATATATATATATAAACAAGATCTGTCATTAAATAACCCACAAGACTTTATATCCCATAAAACACCAGTCAATTTGCAAACCTACAGTTTTAGTTTTCATTCAGCTTTTGAATGCCGAATATAAGACACAAACTATAGGACTAGATTCTCATTAGACCGACTGATTATCACAATATATTTCCCATGGCTTTGCAATCGACCTGATTGAGATTGGTAGAATTCTACATTTGTTCGGAGTTAATTCATATTCCAGCAGAACACATGTCAGTTCACTGAGAAAGACAAACCTATCAAACCACGGTACTTGATTTTGCATTTCGACCATGCAATGACCATCTGCCTCGGGCAAAAAAAAAGCAATCTTGTTTAGATTGATATTACTATGTCTCATCTCTCATCTGGTTGAGGAAGGGCGCGGTCCAGTTGATGCAGTGTGTCGGTGTAGTTGTGGGAGTAAAAAAGAGAGTGACTTGTTGTAAGGCAAGAAAGATAAACTCTTTACGTGGTAAGTATTGACCGAAAAAAAGCAAGTCAGAAAGAAAGAAAGAAAGTAAGAAAAGGAAATAAAAAGAAACATACGGTTAAATAATGGTAGGATATTTAGATAGCATAAAAATATGGGTAAAAGAATAAAAAAAAGAAATAAAAATTATGTTAAAAAAACGTTTCAGGAAGAACAAAAGGAGGAAAAACAGTGGGAGTTTGGAGAAAAAATGGAAAATATTTTATCAGATGAGCAAAGTAACAGACACGAAGAGAGAAAAAGAAAGATTTTGCTATTTGAGTATAAACATATTCTAGACCAAATCCAATAAGCTGATTCCAAATCCGTATCCATTCTTATTCCAACAAAACATGATTCTCTACAAGGATGAACATATTCCAAAGAAGAGAAGCAGAAGGTCTTTATTCTATTCCTTCATATCAAACCCGAAACTATGAGTATCCTGGTTATAATACTAAACTGAATGTAGTGGTGAGGCTCCACATTTGAAGATCCAGGAAATATGCAGTACTCCTTCATTGCCATTCCTCTCTGCTCTACTCTAACTCGGAGAGCAAATATGGGTCAAATACATCTATATGAAAAATTACTCATATTCGACAGGAATACTTAATAACATATATTTGTAAGTTATTTTGTTTTAAGAATAGATACTTGAAGCTATAATTGTCTTATAAGTATTATAGTCTTTTGAAACCATATAACAGTTGAAAGTCCCTGTGGAGTAGTGGCTAACGTGCTCGCCTGTGACATCGTTGTAAATGAATTCAAACTACAGTCGCGCTGTTACGCTTTCTTTTGGACTAGTTTCTTGAAAAGGTTTGAACCTCCTAAATTTACCAGATATTGGATAAATATTACCACTACCGTTTTCCTGCAAGGGTGATTTTGGCATTAAATAACCTGCAAATCTTGATATCTCATTAAACAAAAAATATAAAATTAAAAAAAATTACCTTATAACTGTGTGCAACAAAGAACTATTGTCAAATAGAAATAATTACTTGAAACAACATAATTATAATGAAAAAAGTAAAGTTGGCGACCGTAGTCCAGTGCGATCCGAAGGCTCCCTTTTTAATAACAACTACACCGAGGTGTAGGTGAGGGCGTTACTCCTTCCTCTGGATTGCTCCACTTTACCTTTGATACTTACATTATAATGCTATCTTAAGCAAGGAGGTATCAAGTACCCTTTTTAAAGTCTTTGGTATGACTCGACCAGGGGTCGAACCCCAGTCTCTCGGACCATTAGCGAACACTCTACCCACTTGGCCATTGTTATGATTAACATAAAACATTTTTAAATTAATCAAATTTCAATATTACATAACCCATGAGGAGATGATGTGCCGTTAAACCAATAAATCAAATCAAACCGACGCCATGAAGGACTTTGTAAAAGCCATGACTGACGATGGTCGTTGATCCCAGTACGTAAAAGAAGAATTTGACACAGAAAAAAGAAATGCAAAACTGAAAGAAGTCATTTTCAAATGACTTGAGATCAGAAATAAATGTCTAATTGCCAGCTGAAAAGTAGACAGAATCCACTTTCATGTCTATGTGTATTCGCAATATTTTGAGTGTGCGCGCGTGTGTCTGTAGGTCGTTGTACCGGGAGTTAAGCTAGTCGCCGATGAATTTCGTTGGTGATGTAAGTTCTTTTACCAATTTGGGATAACTTTATTCGTGGCTAAATCTTTCACATCCAACACTACCACGACCATATCGCTGTTGATTAGATAAATTCACTAATATCTAAATTCAGTTTAGGAAATACTGTCTCCCTGCCTTCCTCTATCTGTCAGTCCCTTTCTATCTGTCAGTCCCTTTCTCATTCTCACTTAATCTTTCTGCGTTTTTGTGAAATAGATAGATTGATAGATATATTCAACCGAAGATAGTTTGCTAGATAGTTACACGCGTAAAACCGAACATAGATAGATAGATAGATAGATAGAAAACGAGGTAGATAAATATATAGATTAAAGCCAGTTATCGCTAGAAGAGAGAAGACTATGTTCATTTAAGAAACGACATGCTATCAGTATGGCGCTTGATATCTTTTTTTGGTGTCACTAACGAGGAGCATGGTGACAGATTCCACCAGGGCATATATAAAATGGAAACAAGGTATGAAGCCTAATTCAACCCAAAACTAATAATTAACTAATGCTTTTGGCTGCAATGGAAAGCTAACGCTACAGAGAAACACAAGCGCATATGTCTTTAACATATCTGAAGACACAAGAAATAAAGAGAGAAATTCATAATTATTAGGATACCATCATGTACATTTTCCTTGAATATGAATTTACTGTTTGCTAATATATGAGGGGCATACAATAAATAAGGATAATTTTCTTAGAAAAAAAAAAACAAGTTTTTTTCTTTGGTTTTGTTTCAGGATTTTTTGGCATCTATATAAACTCTTTATTGTTTTGAATCGGTTTATCGCAAAAACATCTTAAATCTAGAGTAGATATTTATTTTGTGAATATTCAAAATTGCAGCAAATAACCGAGTGTGCTCTATGATTGAACAGAGGTCTGTTATTAAATTTCTGCAGGCTGTGAAGAGAAACACATCTGGAATTTACAGAAGAATGTGACTTGGATGAAGAAGCAAGTTTTGTTAAAAAAAATCTTTCCAAATAAGCTAAATATGGGTTGAGCCGAAAGGACATTCCATAGAGTGGACGCACGCCGACTATCCAGAAAAGAAAAAGTTCCTGGCTCAGTGATCATCAAAAATGACCATTCTGAGGGACGAAAAGACTCATTCGCACAGATTTCATTGAAAAAGAAACTTCTGGTTGCCAACTCTTTAAGCAAAGTTTACTTTATTTATTGAATTACCCTTGTACTAGTTCCTTTAAATATAAGTCCACTATAGATCCACGATAAACAGTACTAATGTTTTATTAATATATATTTACCTAAAAAAGATATACTATGGAAATGCAGAAAAGTCCTTTATCCGACGAAGAAGAAAGTAACCAAAAATGATGGAACGTACCAAGAGTTCCACATATTTCTCCCACAGATCAATATATTTGGCACATTATCAAGTTTCTTTAACTCTTCTCCTGATCTCAAAAACAAGAATACAATGTCTTAAAATAGTTAATTTCCCTTATGAATGAGTCGAGTAAAAATCTTTTCATCACACCCTTATAGCAATGCGCATATCGAAAAAAGTTTTTGTTATATTCCACATCTTCTTAAAAGGGAAAATTAATCAAATGCTTGGTTCCAAAAAAATGAAATACGTACCCATAAAATAAAATATAACAAAACATGATTTGTTTTATAATTCAAAATGGTAAACAATTTCAAATTTGAATCGAAGTTCTAGCTAAAAAATATATCCAAAAAGTATGAAGCACAAAATATACAAATTATCTGTAATAATAATAATAATAATAATAATAATAATAATAGGAAAACCATCCTAACTACAGCATTATAAGATCATCCATAATGCTGAGAAGAGTCCTGAAGACTTGAGATTTGCTGTCACTTAAAGTCCAGTGGAGGACCATCACTTAACGCTAGTGTGAAAAAGTCTCAAAGGAGTAAAATGTACCCGAATGGATGACTAAAAGAATGACCACATTGATCCAGAAGGATCCACTCAAGGGAACCACCCCAAACAACTACAGACCCATAACCTGCTTACCGATGATGTGGAAAATATTAATAACACAAATATGGGAAGATATTTACTACTCGCTAACAAGCCGTGGATAGTTCTCTGAGGAACAAAAAGGATATCATAAAGGATCCAGAGGCACAGGAAAGCTACTCTACATAGATCAGCACATCTCAACGAGAGCAAGACCAGAAAGAAATATCTAGCTATGGTCTCGATAGACTACAAAAAGCGTATAATATTGTTCCGCAAAGCTGGAGAATAAACTGCTTCAAAATGTACAAAATATCAGATGAAGTCACAAACTTTATCGAGAAAACCAGGAAAACATGAAAAGTGGAATTGACAACAGGAGGGAGAAGCTTAGCTGAAGCGAAGGTCCAAAGAGGTATATTTCTAGGAGATGCGCGATCACCATTACTATTCATAATTGTCATGATGCCACTTGACCACATTCTTCGAAACTACATAGCCGGATACAAACTTACGAAATCACAAGAAAGATCAATTATCTAATATACATGGACGACATCAAACTGCTTGCAAAAAACGAAAAAGGAGTGGAAACTCTAATACACACAATTAGAATATACTGTCCGGGCATAGGGATTGAATTTGGCATAGAAAAATGTGACATGCTAGTAATGAAAAGTGGCAAACGACACCTGAAGGACGGAATGGAACTAACAAATCAAGACAAGATTAGAATGCTCGGAGAAAAGGAAACCTACAAATACTTGGGCATCTCGGAAGCTGACACCATCAAACAAGTGGACATAAAAGAAAAAAAAATTAAAATATCTCAGGAGAACCAGAAAGCTACCCGAGACAAAACTGTATTGCAGAAACCTTATCAAAGGAATAAATACCTGGGCTATACTCTAGTTAGATATTCGGGACCATTTTTGAAGAGAACCAGAGAAGAACTTAAGCAAATGAACCAAAGAACAAAAACTAATGACCATGCTTAAAGCATTACATCTCAGAGATGACGTTGACAGACTATGTGTATGAAAAAATGAGGGAGGAAAAGAACTTGCCAGCATTGAACACAGCGTTGACGCATCGATACAAAGACTCGCGAACTACATAGAAAAACACGAAGGAGTACTGATAACAACCACCAAAAACGATACTGGCAACACGAAGACCATCAGAATGATGATAACTAGAAAACAAAAATGGAGAGAAAAACAACCCATAGGCGTTTTAAACGACTAATAAGCAACACCTCAAAAGAGAAAAACTGAATGTGGCTAAGAAAAGAAAATTCTAAGAGAGACTGAATCTCTCCTAATAACAGTACAAAACAACACCATAAGAACCATTTATATTTAAGTTAGAATAGATAAGACGCAACAAAATAGCAAATGTAGGTTATGTGGTGATTGAGACAAATCGATGAATCACATACAGGAGCCCGACAATATTTTTCGGACACTTTGAAAAAAGTACTTCAAGGTGGTCACTAGTGCCAAAAACGTTTGAGATTGTAAGTACGTAGTTGAGGAGTGAAAATCCACTACTCGTGTAATTTTTTAGTTTGGCTTTGATAATTTTAGATTTTTGTGATTTTTGCGAAAACTTGCGCGACACTATTTTTCGGACAAGACAAAAAATCCTATTTTATTAAGAGCTATGTTCATGTATATGTTGCTGTATGCAAATTTTCTGCTTGTACACTTCTGGAGCACTGGGGCAATGGATTTGAAGCTGTCGAAATCAACGGTCGAATACATGCTGAAGACAAACTCCGAGCTGAAAAAGAAGAGAGGTCGGAAAAGATCAATTGGCAAGAGGACTGAAAGGAGAATGAAGAGGACTGTGACACGGCTTTTGACATCCGGAGAAAAAGTTACAGCAAGAAAAGTGAAGGAGAAATGTGAATTGGATGTAAACGTCCGAACAGTACAAAGAACGCTGCATAGGATTGGTTTGAATTATGCAAAGGCTAAGAAAAAAATTACACTAATAAAGAAACACAAAGAAGCAAGACTGGAGTGTGCTAAAAGGTGGTTAACAAAGCATGTTGACTTTAAGAAGGTTATATTTACTGATGAGAAGCGTTTCAAGTTTGATGGGCCTGATGGATGGTGTACTTGGTCGAGAAGGGATGAGCCTGTTGTACTGAACAAACGACAGATGGGAGGAGGAGGAGTTATGGTTTGGGGTATGATCTTTGCTAATGGAAATATATGGTTGGAGTGGCTGAAAGGATGACAGAACAGCGAAAGCTACAAACAGTTGCTGGAAGAGAAAGCCCGACCAAGGATAAGAAGAGAGATGGGGAATGATTTCATTCTACAGCAAGACAATTGCAGCATCCATGTGTCAAAACTCATGAAAGAATGGATGAATATGACTACTTTGGAATGGCCAGCAAGAAACCCAGATCCAAATTTAATAGAAAATGTTTGGGAAATGCTTGCGCAACTTGTCTATGATGGACCTGAAATAACGAAAGAGACTTAACTATGGGAACGAATACTAGGAGTCAAAAAACAACTAATAGAAACACGTAGAGACGTTATTGTGCATATGTTTGATCATTATGAAGAGAGATTGATAAAGGTTATTGAGAAGAAAGGTGATATTACAGACTATTAACAGTTTTTCAACGATGTCCGAAAAATAATGTCGCGTGTGTTTTGTAAAAATGATGAAAATTAAATATTCTTCCTTACCTAATCGATTTTCTTCCATTTGTATTACAGATATTGTGTTTATATGTTTATGCTATTCTATTGAAGGAATTTCGCCACTCTATGGTACTCGGAAAGTCAAATACTAAAGTGTCCGAAAAATATTGTCGGGCCCCTGTAATAAGCGAATGCAGCAAATTAGCACGAAAGTAGTATAAGACAAGACATGATAAGGTGGGCAAGGTGATCTACTGGGAGATGTGCAAGAAGTTTAAATTTGACGATACCAACAAATGGTATATGCACAATCCAGCATCTGTCCCCGAGAATGAAACACATAAACTGCTGTGGGACTTTGGCATACAAACGGATCGCCTAATCTCGGACAGAAGACTAAACCTTATAATAATCAACAAAAATAGACAACTTGCAAAATTGTGGACTTTGCTGTACCGGCTGACCACGGAATAAAACTGAAGAAAAGTGAAAAGAAGGATAAGTACCAGGATCTTGCTAGGGAATTGAAAAAACTATGGAACATTATACCAATCGTAATCGGTGCTTTTGGTACAGTCACCAAAGGATTATTAAAGGGACTGGCGGACTTGGAGGTTGAAGTACGAATAGAGACCATCCAAATGACATTATTGAGAACGGCAAGAATACTGAGAAGAATCCTGGAGACTTGAGGAGACTTGCTGTCACTCAAACTCCAGTGGAAGACCATCAGCTAAAACTGACGTGAAAAACTCTAAAGGAGTATATAATAATAATAATAATAATAATAATAATAATAATAATAATAATAACTGAAATTGTCAACGAGCGATTTATAATGTAAAAAAGAAAAATAAGTGAAAGAATAGAACTACTGAATAAAGAAACCATCCAAACAGTTGGAGAAAAAGAAAAATACAAATACCTAGGAATAGTAGAAACGGATATAATCAAGGAAAAGGAAAAGAAATAGAAAATAAAGAAAGGTAAAAAAGCTTAAAGAAAAAGGAAATGTAAAAGGAATATAAGAAAAGAAAAATGACAAAGAAAAAATAACAAAGGAAATATAAAGAAAAAAGAAAAGAAAAATCAGAAAGAAAAAATTAGAAAGGAAAAATAAGAATGAAAAACGAAGTAAGAATTAAAAAAAAAAGAAAGGAAAAATAAAAAAGATAAAATAAAAAAGGAAAGATTAGAAAGAAAAAAAAAACGAAGGATAAAATAAGAAAAAAAAGAAGAAAGAAAAAAGAAGAAAGAATATTGAGGAAGGAAAAATAAAAAAGATAAAATTAGAAAAAAAAAGATAAAAAAAAGGAAAAATAAGAAAGAAAAATAAGAAAGGAAAAAAGAAAGGAAAAATAAGAAGGAAAGAATAAAAAAGGAAAAATTTGAAAGGAAAAATAAGAAAATATGAAAGAATAAAAAAAATAAGGAAGGAAAATGTTGGGGTGTCCTCTATAGATGGACTCGTCCTCATGTGACATATACCAACTGAGCTCTCCTCTGAGCAATCGCAGTCTTGGTCGCAGTCTCGGACTCAGTCTCGGTTCTGTCTCAGCGAGCCTGATTGTTAAGCTGAAGAGGGGTTTCTCCTAGCTATCGTTTGTGTATGTACTATTTGCCATCAGTATATTTCTTATCACTTATTTCTGTGTCGTGTCATCATTTGAACCTCCTCTTGACCATAACAGAAAAAAGAATGAAAAAATAAGAAACAAAGAAAAAAGAAGGAAAAAAGAAGGAAAAATTAAAAAGGAAAAAAAAGGAAGAAGAAATGAAGCAATCGATAAAAAAGAAAACATAAGAAATGAAAAATAAGAAAGGAAAAAAAGAAAGGAAAAATTTTGAAAAAGAAAGAAAGGAAAACTAAGAAAAAAAAGAAATATAAGAAAAAATAAGAAAGAAAAAAGATAAGAATAGAAAGAAAGGAAAAAAAGAAAAATAATAAAGATAAAAATAAGAACAAAAAAGAAAAGCAAAATAAGAAACAAAAAATGAGAAACAAAAATACGAACGCAAAAATAAGAAAAGAAAAATAAAAAAGATTGAATAAGAAAGAAAACATTAGAAAAAAAAGAGGGGAAAATATAAAGGAAGGTAATTAAGAAAGAACAAAAAGGGAAAAAAGATTAAATAAAAAAGGATATATAAGAAAGTTAAAATAATAAAGGTAAAAAAAAGAAAGGAAAAATAATTAAAAAAAGAAAAAGAAGACAGAAAAAGAAAGTTGAATAAGAAAGGAAAAATGAGGAAAAGAAAATAAGTCCAAAAAATGTGAATGATAAAAGAGACAGAAAAAAAGAAAGGTAAAAAGAAGAAATGAAAAAAAAAAAACCAAAGGAAAAAAAGGATGGAAAAATTTGATGGGTAGAATAAGAATAGGAAATTAAGAAAGAAAAAATTAGAAAAGAAAATTGAGAATGAAAAATAAAGGAACGATAGAAAAGATAAAATAAGAAACGAAAAAGTAAGAAAGAAAAAATGAGAAAGAAAAATAATAAAGGAAAACTAAGAATGAAAAAATTAAAAATTAAAATAAGAGAAAAATAAGAAAGATAAAATAAGGAACAAAAAAAAAGGAAAGAAAAAATAAAAATGGAAAAATAAAAAGGAAAAAAATGAAAGGAAAAATAAGAAAGGAAAAATAAATACGAAAAAACTAAGGAAAAATAGGAAAAAAGGAAAAAAAGCTAAAATAAGTAAGGAAAAAAAAGAAAAGTAAAAAAATAAAGAAAAAACATAAGAAAGGAAAAAGGGAAAAAAGACAAATGAGAAAGTAAAAAAAAGACAGGAAAAAATAAGAAAGGAAAAAAAGGAAAAATAAGAAAGAAAAAAGGGGAAAAATTAAAAAGGAAAAATAAGAAAGGAAAAATAAGAAAGGAAAAATTTAAAAAAATAGATTAAAAAAGAAAAAAAAAGATTGTTGTGTTCTCGTTAGTGAACACAAGTAGTAGTAATAATAAGACAAACCACGATATGTGAGGAAAATAGTTATATTTACAGGAAAGAGTATTTACAAGAGAGAGACTGTTAGTAATAAGAACATAGGATTAGTGATAGAGTAATGATATACTTCAACAATAGGAACGGCTCTTCTGGTCTGACTTGTAGGCTTATTCTCAGACTGATCTCTGCTACAACTATATTTGGCAGATGGAACAGCTCATTATGCTGAAAAGGTAGGTGATAGCCAACAAAGATGAAATATAAAAGAAAAATAAGAAAGATAAAATAAGAAATTTAAAAAAAGATAAAATAAGAAATAAAAATAATTAAGGTAAAAAAGAATGGTAAAGTATAGAAAAGAAAAATTTTAAAAAAAGGAAAAATTATAAAAATAAGATATTAATTGAAAAATAAGAATGGTTAAAGAAGAGAAGAAAAATATCAAAGGTAAAATAGGGAAGAACAAATAAGAAAGGAAACAAAGAATGAAAAGCAAGAAAGATAAAATAAGAAAGTAAAAATGAGAAAAAAAAAGGAAGAGAAAATAAGAAATGAAACATAAGAAAGAAAAAAAGAAAAGAAAAAAAAGGAAAAATAAGAATTTAAAAAAGAATAAATATAAAAGAAAAATTAGAACGGAAAGAAAGAAAGATAAAAAGAAGAAAGGAAAAATAAAACGATAAAAAAAAGGAAAAATAAGAAAGAAAAAATATAAAGGTAAAAAAAGAAAGAAAAAATAAGAAAGATAGAATAAGAAAGCTTAAATAAGAAAAGAAAAATCAGGAAAGAAAAATAAGAAAGAAAAAAAAATGAAAAATAAGAAAAGAGAATAAAAAAGGAAAAATAAGAAAGGAAAAAAAGGAAAGGAAAAGTAAAAAAGAAAAAGAAATGAAAAATAAAACGGTAAAAAGAAAAAAAGAAAAAATAGAAAGAAACAAAAGAAAGGTAAAAAGAGAAAGGAAAAATAGGGAAAATAAAATAAGAGAGCTTAAATAAGTAAAGAAAAATCTGGAAAGAAAAATAACCAAGAAAAAATTAAGAAATGAAAAATAAGAAAAGAAAAAAAGAAAGAAAAAATAAGAAAGGAAAAATTAGAAAAAAATAAGAAAAGAAAATAAGAAAGAAAAAATGAGATAGGGAAAAAAGAATGATAAAATAAGAAAATAAAATAACAATAGAATAATAAGAAAGGAAAGGTAAGAATGAAATAACGAGAAAGGAAAAAAGAAAGAAAAAATATGAAAGGAAAATACAAAAGTTAAAAAAGGATGTAAAAAAGAAAGAAAAAATAAGCATGGAAAATCAGAAAGGAAAAAAAAAGAAAAAATAAGATGAGAAAAATAAGAAAAAAAAGAGGAAAAATAAGAAAGATAAAATAAAAAAAAAGAAAAATGAAAAAGGTGAAATAATAAAGGTAAAAAAAAAAAGAAAAAATAAGATGAGAAAAATAAGAAAAAAAAGAGGAAAAATAAGAAAGATAAAATAAAAAAAAAAATGAAAAAGGTGAAATAATAAAGGTAAAAAAAAAAAGAAAGAAAAAATAAGAAAAAATAAAGATATAATAAGGAAGGAAAAATAAGAAAGAAAAAAGGAAAAATAAGAAAAAGAAAAGGAAAGAAAAACGAAAAAGATAAAAAAGACAGGAAAAACATGAAAGGTAAAAAGAAGAAAGGATAAATAAGAAAGGTAAAAACAAAGGAAAATAAGAAAGAAAATTAAGAAAAAAGAAAGAAAAAAGAAAAATAAGAAAGATTAAAGAAAAAAGAAAAATATGAATGAAAAATTTAGAAAGAAGAAATAAGAAAGGAAAAAGAAAAAAATATGAAGGGAAAAATAAGAAAGGAAAAAAGAAAATAAAAATAAAAATGGAAAAATAAGAAGGAAAAAATAAGAATGAAAAAAAGGAAAAATAAGAAAAAAAAAATGGAAAAATAAGAAAGTTAAAATGACAAAGGAAAAATATGGAAAGAAAATATTAGAAAGGAAAAATAAGAAGAAAATAAAGCAAATATAATGATAAAATAAGAAAAGAAAAATAAGAAAGAAAAAATAAAAACGAAAAATAAAAAAGGTAAAATTAGAAAGGAAAAATAAAAACGAATTTATTAGAAAGAAAAAAGAAGAAAGAAAAAAGTAAGGAAAAAAAGAAAGAAAAAATAAAAAGATAAAATAAATGAAAAATAAGAAAGATAAAATAAGAAAGAAAAAAGGTAGATAAAAAATAAAGGGAAGAAAAGAAAGAAAAAAAGGCAAAATGATAAAAATAACATATGAAAAGAAAACTCAGAACGATAAAAGAGAGAGGAAAAATATAAAGAAAAAAAGTTTAAATTGCAAAGATAAAATAAGAAAAGAAAGTAAGAAAGGAAAAATAAGATAGAAACAATTCTAAAAAACGAATAAGAAAGAAAATATAAAAAAGGAGCAAATAAGAAAGCAAAAAAACCCCAAAAAACAAAGACAAGAGAGATAAAACAAGAAAGGAAAAATAAGAAAAAACAAGAAAGGAAAAAAAAAGGAAAAAAACAGAAAGAAAAAAGATAGTAAAAATTAAAAAAGAAAAATAATTAAAAAAATGAAAAAAGGAAAAATAAGAAAGGTAAAATAAGAAATACAAAAAAAAAGTAAAGAAATATAAATGAAAAATGAGAATGGAAAAATTCGAAAGGTAAAATAAGAAGGATAAAATTAGAAGGGAAAAAGAAGAAAGAAAAAATAAAGGAGGTAAAAAGAAAAAAAAAAGAAAAATAAGAAGGTAAAAAGAAGAAAGAAAAAATAGGGATATAAAATTAAAAAAGAAAAATAAGAAAGGATAAAGAAGAAAGGAAAATAGGAAAGAAATAACTAAAAAAAGAAAACTTCTTGAATCCTAACTCTGAAGCAGAAATCTTATCAAAGGAAAAAATACCGAGACAATCTGCCAAGAAAGACTCCCAGACCATTTTTTAAATGAATGAGAACTCGGATATATGGAATATAGAATTAATAAATGAATGACGATTCACAAACTCTTACAATTGAGAGATGACATAGGTAGACTTATTTTAAAAGAAAATGTCGTGGTTGAGGAAAAGGACTCACTATCATTGAGTATTGTGCTCATGCAACTATTTAGAGACTGAAAGAATATACAAGACAAAACAAAGAGAGAGATTGATTACCGCAGCCAGTCATAGTAATACAACATAAATAGCTTAAAGATTAACATGAAAATGGCAAGGAAAAAAGGGAAGAAAAACAACCATATGGATACTTCAAGTAACAAAATGAGGAAATTGCTCACGGAATGGTCTGGAGATGGCTTTGAAGTCTTTAAAGACCAAAACTTAATCTCGATTTAGAAAAAAAAAACAAAATAATGCCAGCTGGACGAATTATATCCGTTGCGAATAAGTGTGTAAAGGTTTGGAAAAAAGACCGATTTACGAATTTCCTTTCAATAAATCGAGTAAAATGTTGGTTGAAAAACAGAACTTTCAATGTCTGTTCTTCTAAAAGCGCAATTATTCTCCAAATATTTATTACAAAAAAATGCATGCATGAAATGTAGTAGTTTATAAGTTGATATATTTTGTGCGTAAAAGATCTTTGTGTGAGTACGAGGTGCATACAATAAGTTTCCTTACTTTTTTTGTATAGGCACTTAAAATTGTTGTAGACTCTTGAAAATTGAGTATGTGATTGCTGTACATCTTATGAGATGACTGACCAATTCTTATTCTTTCAGCTTCAAAGGAACAGCTACAGCAGCAATTAGAATACACTCTGCTAAAGTCTGACTGTCACAGCTGGTGAATTTCAAAAATGCAATCTGACACTTTAGGAGAACGATATGCAATAAAATTCTGATTTAAACTATGAAAAATGCCACAGAAACGTATGAAATGCTTCAGACTGCTTTTCGACCATCTTGCATGAATCGAGCATCGGTTTTTGAGTGTGTACTATCAATAAAAGTGCCCATACGAAAAAAGTCTGCAAACCTATCGTATGCACCTCGTATATGCACAACCCAGCACCTGTCCTAGAAAATAACACGCATAAACTCCTATGGGACTTTGACATACAGACGGATCCCCGAATCTCGGACAGAAGACCAAACCTAATATCAATCAACAAAAAAAAAGATAAATTGCCAAATTGTCAACTTTGCTGTCTCGGCTGACCATAGAATAAAACTGAAAGAATATGAAAAGAAGGATAAGTACCTCGACCTTGCTAGGGAATTGAAAAAACTATGGAACATGCGGGTGATTATTATATCAATTGTAATTGGTGCTTTTAGTACAGTAACTAAAGGATTAGTAAAAGAACTGGAGGAGTCGGAAGTTGGCGGACGAGTGGAGACCATCCAAACTACAGCTTTATTGAGAACGGACAAAATACTGTGAAGAGTCATGGAGACTTGAGGAGACTTGCTGTCACTCAAACTCCAGTGGAAGACAATCAGCGTTAGCTGATGTGAAAAAACTATAATAATCATTATTATCATTATTATTATTTGAGGAAGAAGACCCGTAAAATTATCTAGGTTAGAATACTGAGATGCATGCTGGAGACTTGAAAGGACATGCTGTCACCTACACTCCAGTAAACTGGTGAGAAAAACTCGCAAGAGTAAAATAATAATAATAATAATAATGAAGACTGGAAAACAGTAAAGGCCGAAACTGAAAAAATAAATTGTTAAAAAATATCTCAAAGAACAACATAACTGAATTAAACGATCTGATTTATGCCTGTGCAAAATTAGTCTATGCTAAAATCGGTATTCCCCTAAAGAATACCAACAGAAAATCAAAACCTTGACGGGAAATTTGGCTGAAAACCAGTAAAAAAACTACTTTAACAAGCAAAACTGCTAAGAAAGAGAAAACACGCGGGAGGTTGTGGTGAAAAAAGAAGAGCAACACAACAATAAAAACAAACAATACAACTCAATGGGATAAATCTGGCGAAAGAAGACAGACCGAAAACAAAACATTCCAAAACAACGACAAAATTTTATACAGGAAAGTAAGTGGAGAATCCTTGAAGACATACCGACAACCGGATGCAAAGGAAGCAAAAACATTTTGGAGCAAAATATGGGAATGTAAAGAACATAACAGAACAGCCAAATGGATATATAACATAGAAAAAAGAATTGCCAGGACGCGAAAAAGTGTCTGAGGTGAAAGTACACCTGGATTCACTCAGAGCCATACTCAAGAAAGTACACTTGGACATGAGGACATAATAGGTGCCTTCAATAAGTTCCCAGACATTTTCCGTATGAGCACTTTTATTGATAGTACACACATGAAACTCTAGTCCCCTTCAAAGTAATCTCCTCCGGCTGCAATGCACTTGTTGTACCGTTCCAACAACTTCTGCAAGGCCCCATTGAAGTCCTCTTGTGTGAGCGTGTCAATAACCTTCGTCACCGCCTCTTTCATCTCCTCAATTATCTCATAAAGACAGCCTCTAAGTTTTTCCTTGAGCTTAGGGAATAACCAAAAGTCACAGGGAGCAAGCTCTCGACTATAGGGAGAGTGAGGAAGTGTCTTGATGCTCATCTGGGTCAAATAGTCTGTGACAAGGATAGAGTTGTGGACTGGTGCATTGTCCTGGTGGAAATGCCACTGAGCCGATTTGAAGAGTGCTGGCCTCTTCCCAAGGAATATCTTCCTGAACTCCCTTAAAACCTCACCATAGTATTCCTTGTTAACTGTCTGTCTAGTGGGAACCCAGTGCATGCAGATCATACCAGTGCCGTCAAAAAAAGGGGATCATCAAAAGTTTGTGGGTGGATTTGCTCTGTCTGACCTTCTTGGGTCTGGGAGAGCCAGCATGCTTCCACTGCGAACTCCATCTCTTGGTCTCTGGGTCATAGCAGTTGATCCAGGTCACCAGAGCATCAAGAACTGCGGGATCTGAATTGATCAGCTCGACCATCTCCCGGCTGTCATGACAACGTCTTTCTTTCTGATCTTCTCTGAGAGCCCTTGGGACAAACTTCGAACAAATCTTCTGCATCCTCAGTTCCTCGCAAATAATTGTGTGTACAGTTCCCACACTGACGTCAAACTGTGCACCTATTGTTTCTATAGACACACGACGGTCCTTATCCATGAAATTCTTTATTTGGCCTCTCAACTCTGGTGTTCTGACTTCCTTACTCCTCTCACACCTCTCATCATCCTTCACAGATACCCTGCTTTCCTTAAATCTCTTATGCCACTCAAAATACTGATGCTCGATTCATACAAGATGGTCCAAAAGCAGTCTGAAGCATTCCATACGTTTCTCTGGCATTTTTTCCTACAGAATCTTATTGCATATCGTTCTTCTAAAGTGTCCTCACGTCCAGATTGCATTTTTGAAAATCACCAGCTGTGACAATCAGGCTTTAGTAGGGTGTATTCCAGTTCCTGCTGTAGCAGCTCATTTGAACGTGAAATCATAAAGTTTGGTCATCTCATAAGATGTATATCAATAACATACTGAATCTTCAAGAGTCTTCGACAATTTTAAATGCCTGTACCAAAAATGTCTGGAAACTTATTGAAGGCACCTCGTATATGAATTCTGGTTTTAAAAATTCACTTCCATCCATGACAGATTGGCTCTAGAAATGAATATATACTTAAAAGAAACAGATATACCTGAATGGATGACAAAAGGAAAAACCTCTATGATCCGAAAAGACCGCCATAACAACAGTCTCCAACAACTATAGACCCATATGGAAACTACTAACAGCAAAACTTTGCGAGGAGATTTGCAACTTACTAAGCCGTGGACTGTTCTCCGAAGAACAGAATCGATGCCGGAAGGGAACAGGGGATCTACTACACATCGATCAACACATCCTCAAGGAGAGCAAAAAGAGAAGAAAAATGTCCTAATGGCATGGATTAACAAGAAAAAGTCATGCGATATGATCCTGCAAAACTGTATGATAGCCTGTCTCAAAATGTACAAGATTGCCGACGAAGTCATAAAGTTTATCAAGAAAACCATGAAAAACTGGAGAGTAGACTTGATAGCCGGAGGAAAAATCTAAGGTAAAAACCAGAGAGGTATATTCCAGGGGGATGCACTGTTACCATTAATATTAGCGATAGCGATGATGCCACTCAATCACATACATAGGCAATGCATAGGCTTCAAACTTACTGAATCGCAAGAAAATATCAACCACCTAATCTACATGGACGACATCAAACTGCTTGCCAAAATGGAAAAAGATTTGGAGACCCTAATACAAACAGTAAGAATATACACTCAGGATACAGGGATGGAATTTGACATAGAAAAATTTGTCTTACTAATAATGAGGAGCGGAATAAGATAATTGACGTAATTAATAGAACTATCAAATCAAGAAAAAATCTGATCTTAAGGAGAAAAAGAAACTTACAAGTACTTGGAAAAATTGGATGTGGACAAATCAAACAAGTAGAAATGAAGGAAAAAATTAAAAAGAGTGTCGCAGGAAAAAGAGAAAACAACTTGAAACTAAACTATATAGTATAAATTTCATCTAAAGGATTAACACTGACACTATCAAACAAGCAGAAATGGAAGAAAAAATCCAGAAAGAATACCTCAGAAGAACCAGAAAACTACTCGAGACAAAACTCAATAGCAGAAACCTCATCAAAGGAATAAATACTTGGGCTAAGGGATTACTAAAGGGACTAGAGGACTTGGAGGTTGGCGGACGAGTGGAGACCATCCAAACGACAGCATTGTTGAGAACTGCCAGAATACTAAGAAGAGTCCTGGAGACTTGAGGAGACTTGCTGTCACTCAGACTTCAGTGGAAAACCATCGGCTGTCGCTGATGTGAAAAGCTCTAATGAGGGAATAATAATAATACTGTACTAAATACTGTAATATAGCAGTATGGATGCACTACATGGACGCTAACAAAACGGCTGGAGAAGAAACTAGATGGTAATTACACAAGAATGCTGCGTGCAATCCTGAACAAGTCCTGGCAGCAACACCCCACAAGACACCAACTGTACGGCCACCTGCCCCCTATCACGAAAACTATTCAAGTTAGACGAACCAGACATGCAGGACACTGCTGGAGAAGCAGAGATGAACTCATAAGAGATGTACTCTTATGGATCCCCACACATGGCCGCGCAAAAGCAGGACGACCAGCTCGAACGTACATTCAACAGCTATGTGAGGATACAGGATGTTGTCCTGAAGACCTACCTAGGGCGATGAACGATAGGGAGGAGTGGCGAGAGAGGGTCAGGGATATCCGTGCTACCAGCACGATATGATGATGATGAAATACTGTAATAATAATAATAATAATGATACTGTACTAAATAAGCTAAAATTAACTTCACAGTTGTGAAGAACTCTCAGGGAGCAACAATAATAATTCAATTTTATGTTTATGTTACAGCTGCACAGCAAAAAATCGCATATAATACCAAGAATTCTTTTCGGAGCAACAGCATTTAAATCCCCACGGAAGAATAAAACAATTAATGACATAAGTGTAGGTGTTCGCGTTTGAGCTCATCCCAATCATAATAATTTCTCACGAAAGATTACTATTACTTGGTAATAATAAAATATTTCAAATAATTTATTTATTTGTAATTATTTATAAATCTAAAAATAAAATGTAACTCGATATCAAACTTAATGGCTTTTATGTGAATAATGAATAAGGATGAATTTATGATGGCCGAAAGTTGCAGAAGGTTTGACAAGATTTGTTAAGAGGCCTAAGAGGCAATCGAAAAATTGGGAAAGAGAAGAAAAAAATATGGAAAAAAACAACGGACAAACGTTTCAAGAGACAAAAAAGTATTGTTGATGAGATGGCATTCTCATAACTTGATTTAGTATTTGCCTATTTTCTCTTGTGTGCCTGTTTATGTGTGGAGGGGAACACATACTTTATTTCCTCGGTGTGTGTACATTTAAAATTGTCAAGGGACAAAATGAAATTTCATATTAGCACTTCAGAATTTTTTCTTCCATATCATTTATTTTCTGGATTCAAATCTAATCCCCTGTGTATAAAATCAAAAACTTCTGCATTTGATTAGTGACTAGATTTCAAACCGCGCGAGCCAGTTAGAGATATCAATCCACACAAATACTTTCTGTTTGAGTGGCTCGGAATATACTTACTTCATCTTCTGTATATGGATAAGACCTCTCTCCCAAAAAGGAGTATTCTGAGTATGACACTCAACAACAGTTGATGGTGTGGCTTCAGTTCCAGAGATCTGAGGAATGTCAAGTACACCTTTATTGACAGTAATACCAGGTCCAATCTTATGTGAAGTTGCAGTATCTGTTAGGGCGCCATCTATGTAATAGATATAGCAGTTTAAAATTCATTCGTATTCAATATACCATATAATGGTTGGTTGGTTGGTTGATTTTTTATGGCATATTAACCCTTGTGGCTTATTTAATGCCAAATCCTGCTTATATATATACATATATATATATAAATTATTTGTTTGCGAATATTTCCTTGGCATCCATATATTTAAACAAATTGTTAGAGTTGATTTGTCTGCACACAGTTAAATGATTTGAAGTATTCCTATTTAAAACTATTAATTCAATTTAATATTAATCATTTGTTTGCACACAGTTAAATGGTTTCAGGTATTGCTTGATAACATAAGCAATTCTATATATCAAGAATTCCTATTTAATATGAATAATTTGTACACCACCTTATTGCTTCAAATAACTTAAAATAATAACTCTTAGTAAACGATTAAACAGTTCTATTCAACACATAGATGGGACACAAACAGGTACAGCCAATCCGGGTCAGAGTGGCCCTGGGGGTAATGGCAATAAAGAGATGCTCCACATTTCTCAAAGCTCAAGAAGTCAGATCAAATTTAGAGTCACACCGCCAAGATACTCTTTTGGAAGGGGGTCTTACCCCTATGCTGATGTGCCCTCGGGATTTTCTACTACCCCAGCTAACAGGGCAACAAATAACTCTAAATTAATTCGTGCTAAGAATTATTACTCGGTACTATAGTTACTTTCTAAGTATGATTGTTATTAGTTACTTGAAACTATAAAACTGGGTGCAAACAAATAACCATTATTAAATAGAAATATTTACTTGAGCTGGTGTGTTAGTAGTAGTAAAGGTCCTATCTCTCAGATCTGTTTGAAATTTTTTATTAGATATAACTCTGTGCAAAAAAACCTTTAGAGACTATGCAATAAATATGAATTTAAATGTACAATGTACGCAAATAAATAACGTTTCAGCAAAAAAAAAAAAAAAAATAACCCCAGTTGGCTTGGTATGCCGTTAAAATCAATCATTCATATCCTCACAAATTTCGTCATAAGTCTTAGCTTACTATTACAAATACTTATCCAACACACAAATAAAAGTAATTAAAATTTATCACCACAGTGTGTGAATAATGAAAATAAGACTCAAAGAAATGAACAGTTTGTCTAATAAAAACCTGTGACAGCAAATTGACTAAAATCCCAAACGGGACTCTATTTTCGCACGTGTGAAGACGGGGCAGGTTGGCACTTGATCCCCTATAGAATAAGTCCTCGTTCAGAGTTTTTCTCTCAGGCATATAAGACCTGGCATATTACGTGAGGGATCAATTTTTAAAGCCAGACTGACCGCCGCAGGCAAGGGGTTCCAAATTTCACACTATCACACACCCACCAGGCCGCTAAACTTCCTTCCCCTCGACTATGGAAGAATATGGACCTATAGGTCTTAGTCGTAATAATATTATATTGTAGTAGTCGGCAACTCCGGTTTCCCGTGTAATATTTTTAGGAATTAAGTGGACAATTCTAAGCAAGATAACATAAGGCGAATAGAAGCTGAAAGGGAAGCATGAAGTAACAACATAGACCACATGGTAACATAAAAGTACATGAATTCCTTTACTACAGTTATATACACTTTCAAAGTGTCAAAACATATAATAATTGGACAGTCCACGAATATAAATGTCTTTTCTTGACTTCTGTTTTTCTTCAAATTGAGAGAGAGAGAGAGAGTGGTATACAAAATTTGGGTATAAAGGAAAAATGTCCACAAAGTTACTTATCTTATTTTTCGACGGGGTTCCACTGGAGAATCTTTCTTCTTTCACGGGCTAATAGACTTTGTTCTATTTTTTTACACTGGCTTGAAGAACCTGGGGTCCTTCGTGGCTCAGTAATTCTTTTTTTCTTCCACCCGGAGTAAAATGGCTATGGTTCGTCTGCCCGCTACGAACCCTGCTCAAAAACTAATTTTCTTATTATTTACTACCGCTGAGGGGAAGGGGTTCCCACTTCCGTTTTGAGGTCCCAGCCAATCATTTGGCTTCTCTCTTCTCCCCTTCCGGTGTCCGGTGACCTGAGGTTACTAAGTACCAACACCTGTTGACACCCCCTCTGTGACCCACATTCTCTCTTAACGGTCACTTGTTTGACGGCTAGATACTGTTAATTCAACGGGAGGATAGTATTAATCTTATTTCTATTGTCTCCGTGGGCTATCACGTGACAAAACCAAATTAGCTAAGTATCAAAATATATATGACTGTTTACAAACCAGAAAATAAATAAAAAAACTAGATTCTTAGGAAGCTTTAAAATTGAAAGAGAACAATCTGTTCCAGCTATAAACATCAGATCAAAACATTATAAGCAAAAAAATATGTTAAATCATGGCTACCGTTATTCCAGTAGACGACTGAGTGAAATAGGGGAAAAAGAGTTTAAATCTAAATAAATTTTCCCTTTCCTAGAGAAAAGAACTTATAGATTATGAAGTTAACTACGGTAGATCAGGGAACAGCCCAGAAATCCTTTGAAACGCAAATGGAAACTAAAACTTATTGAAATTATTGAACAACCGGCCTTATTGAAATTGTTAATAATGTCAAAGATAAGACTAGTATTTTAGGAAAAGTGCTGAGGAAAAAGCTAAAGATTTAAGGAAGGCTGCTGTTACTTAAGCTCCAGTGATAGTCACCAGATGCATCTGAGTTAAAAGAAAATAAGATAAGATGAAGAAAAAGAAAAGGAATCTTTGGGAGAGCTTAAAGAAAGAAATAAAAAATATGTTTAAAGAAAAAGGAAGATAATGGATAGAAGAAATGAATAAAGGGAAACTTGTTTGGTTTCGTTAATTAAAGCGAATCCGTCAAGAGGAAAATATATTTTGAGAAAAGTATTTGTTTTGTTACACTTGAGTGATAACCACTGAGAAGGAAAAAAAGCAAGAAGAAAAAAGAAGGAAGAGAAAGAGTGGGAAAGGGACAGTGATGAAATGAAAAACAAAGAAAAAGAAATGAATAAGATAGAGAAATAAAGAAAGAAAAGATAGAAGATAAGAAAGGAAAGACATATATGAAATGTGTGTGTGTGTGTGTGTGTGTGAGGGAGTGAGAGACTGAGAGAGAGAGAGAAATAGAGAGACAGAGAGAAAGAGACAAAAGAAGAAAGTGGGAAGAGATGAGAAAGGAAAACAGATGATGTGTCAGATTACAGTGTGACACACGGAGGAAATAAAAGGTGACAGGCTGAAGAAGAATAAAAGTAAGGAGAATCATGAAGAAAAGAGAAACAGAAAAGAGAAGAAGAAGGAAAGAAAAGTGAGAGAGGTTAGAGAGAGAGCGAGAGCAAGAGAGAGAGAGAGAGAGAGAGAGAGAGAGAGAGAGACCGTGGAAGAAAGAGACAAAAAAGCGCTAACGACAGAGAAGTGAGATAAGATATTGAGAGTGGAGAGAAGAAAACTAAGGGATAATGGGGAAAGGAAGAAAGTAAAAAGAAAAAAGATAGCGTGAAAGCAGACAAGAAGGTTATAGTATATGAGAGAGAAGGAAAAATAAAACGAGAAAGAAAGAAAGAAAGAAAGAAATAGAAATAGAAAAGGCGACGGTCAGAGGCGTAGTAACCAAAGCTAAAAGACAATTAAAATAGTTTGAGATTTTTTTCATGCCTGATGAAAAAGGCCTTTTATGTGAAAGTTTACTTAGCTTCCCTCAAAGCTAAAAGAAATGCCTTGCAATTCTGCATGTGTATGTGTGGTTATAAGAAGCTGAATCTAGCACAAGTCTATAATTATGGGGTAACCAATGGAGATGAAGTTCATTAAAAACTGACGAGTAATATGCGAGACCAGTTTGCTAATCACAATTCCATGGAAAGTCCACCTAACATCTAGTTTAGTTTGGAGTGTTATTACGCAAACAGTAAGGATCAAACTTACTACTGAAGAAATATTCTGGGGTACTAGTTTGTTACTTCGCAACAAGGTTTCCTATTCAATAGCTGTATATAGGCATTTACTAATCATATCTTGGGATAGTATAAGGTCTCAGTTGTTGGGCACCCAGAGAGAATCGGGTTTACAGTTGTAATGTGGAAATGGATAAGTAATAGAGCAGGCTGGGTTATTTAGCCTTGGTTAGGCAACCAGTCTAGAAGAAGGAAAACTCAAAATTCAAACCAACTTTGTTCTTCTTGAGTAAATACATACCACTGTAGAAATGGTCCTTAAGACTAGACTGTTAGCTCACAACGAAGTCTCCTATTTAACAGCTCACGATGGGACTCGAATTCAGCTTTTCTTTTGCCACAGAAAACCTCTTCACAGAGGTAAGACACCCTTCCCACTTCCCAACAAGTGTACTGTTTACCCTAAACAATCTGATGGTGAGACTCCAGTAATACTGGAGCTTTTGGGAATGCGGTGTACCTCTTCATTGCCATCACTCCCAGGTCAACTCTGGCCCGGACTAGTAGCACCTGATAGGGCCCTATCTATGGTTCAAATAGAATTAAACTATGTACTTATCCTAAACTGAGTTGCTTGAAACAGAATTGTTTTTGACATTGAAACTGTGTACTTATGCTAAACTGAACTGCTTAAAATAGAACTGTTTTGTCATTCAACTGAACTGTTTTAATGTTTAACTGTATGTAAAGAAAAAAATTATAGTTATGCTAAAATGAAATGTTTCAAATTTAAATCGGCGTTAAATGACCCAAAAGGTGTTGATACGCCGTAAAACAAAACAACAGCATGGTTATATAAATAAAAATGAATTTGGCATTAAATAACCTACAACGGTTGATATGCCATAAAACCAAACCAAACCTCTGAAAAGCCTAATCGTACGCACTAGATGCTTTACCAACTCAGCTACAAGAGTTTGAATTGATTGATGGATTGATTTTAGCTGCATGTCAACCTGTCTACGGTTATATTATGACTAAATCTTAAGAAATTGCGTTCCCATTTGCAAACTTATGTAATTGTCTCTAAAGAGGCTTTTTTTCATAAGTTACTATTTTATCATTTTAAACAGATGTGTTTGACCGATAATTGTACCATAACAAGTACTACCCCATCGGGTCAAAGAAGACCAAGGAATAATGGCAATGAAGGACCTAGAGCCCCAGAATTAGAGCCTCACCATTGAATGCAGCAGATATAGTCAGTCAATTTTAAACCTCACAGGCTTAGCTGAAGAGCATGGATGGTATCACAGAAGTCCGAATAACATTTATAAAGTTACTCTGTATCGCTGTCTCCGATTTATTGTTAAATATATAGTTTGACTTATCAATATATGCCATATGTAAGGGTGAGTGAATATACATTGGAATCATATTTTTTTTTACTCGTATTTTTTTAAATTAATTCTAGTTTCTTTTCGTTCCAACTCAGTCTCTAGCTATTAATAAATCGTACAGATTGGCAATCAAGAATCCAGTTAGAATAATTGCAGTTGAAAGCAACTAAAATTAAATTGAAATACGAGCCAAAATTAATAATTTTAAAAAGTTAATAAAAAATAAGCATCATGATAATAGTTAAGTTCCCCTGAACTCATTTGATAAACATATGACAATAATATGCTTTAAACATTTCAGATTATTCGTAATTTAAAACTAAAATCTCAATGAATTTATTGTAACATTAGATCTTAAATTAAAAAAATATAGTTCAGTAAAATTTAAGAAAATAAATATAGTTATTGACAAACAAATGACCAGTAAATTTTCTCAGTTACGCACACATGCGCATAGATAGAGAGATAGATATGTGTAGAATGATAAATATGTATGAATAGATAGATAGATAGATAGGCTGACTCTTGTAAAGTCACAAACACTGGTTATAAATAACTATTTCGATTCAATCCTTGGCCTCCAAAATATATGAACATTCTGGATGTTAGTGCTCTTTAATGTATTAGATATATGCAAAAGTTTCTTGATCTTGAAAAGAGAGAGAGAGAGAGAGAGAGAGAGAGAGAGAGAGAGAGATGGTGAAGATCTTTTGCGTTCACCAATATGTCATTTAATTTTTTATAGGATTGTCAATAAATTTAATTGGTTTGGTTTGGTTTGATTTTATGGAACATCAACAATTGTAGATTATTAATGCTAAATCGATTTTTAAATATATAGACAGTTCTATTTCAACAATTCAGTTTAACATACAAAAACAGTTCCATTCTATACAATTCAGTTTAGCAAAAGTAGAGTTTACTTCTATTTAACCCATAGATAGGACGTTATCAGGTGTTACCACTCCGGGCCAGAGTGGACCTGGGAGCGATGGCAATGAAGGGGTACTCAACATTCCCGAAAGCTCCAATATTACAGGAACCTCACCATCAGATTGTTTAGTGTCATAAATAGGACACTCGTTGTGGGGGTGTTACCTCACTTCAGAGAAGCAGTCAGTGTATTCTACAGCCCCAACCGACAACAATAAATTTAACGAATCTTTTGATTAAAAGTTATGATATAAAAGTGAAACTATTTCTTCGACAAGATAGTGGATTTATTGTTACCAAATTGTAACTTTGGTGAGACATTGGTGTTTTGATTTGGAGAATTTTTCTGTAGTTAACAACGATTGCATATTCAACTATTATATCTCTGGCCAAATATCAATATCTCTGAAACCAAGTTGTCAGTGTTTTGCACAGGCACAAGTTAATTTTTCCTAACCAGTTATATAATCCTTTAGATATGTTCCCAAAATACTTGGATACTAAAACCGTTTACACTGAGTTAATAATTTACAAAGCCCTGTTTAGTTGTAGCACAAGGCCAGGTAGATGGAGCACCCATGGACTCAATGAATAGAACTTACTGTAATTGGTTTGCTTGTCTAGCTTGTTAACCATTACACCATGTTGATAAGTTGGTTATTGGCCTCACTTTCCATACCGAATTAGTATTACTATTACGGTTGTAAAGAACTGACTAGCAAATCTTGAACTATCTCGTGGAATTCGTGGTTCTTATAGAAATTTGCCGTGCACATGTGCTAATAATTTTAAAGCACATTTTGACGTTTAATATTTAAGTTAGTAGGAAGGTTATATTAGCATTGGTAATAGTTAAAGAGAAGTTAACAATAATCAGACATGTTGCCTTTAGTATTTTATTAATTTAAGATATCTTTGTTGATATAAAAACTTGTTACAATCTCTTTCTCGGGTCATTGTTTTAATTAGAAATAAAAAAGCAAAACACCCAGTCGGCAGGGCTTAGAATACGCTGAGTGCATCTCCTGCAGATGGGTAAGAAACCTCTTTAAAAAAAAAGCGGGGGTATCCTGATATGACACTAAAAAGTATCTGATGGTAAGGTTCCAATATTCCCATGTTCACTCTGACCAGGAGTGATAATACTTGTTAGGCTCTCATCTATCTGTCAGTCAAATATATTTAAAAAGTATTCGTATTTGATAGGACCGGGTAAAAAAGCAACCTTGAGAAACAATTTAAAGTGCAAACATGAACATAAAATGAACGCGATTCTTGGCATAAGAAAAAAACTTAGACGGATTGATATAGCGTTAAAGTCAATGAATCATAGAAAAAGAAAACTATCTAACAGTTTTGTGCTTATAAGGTGTACCTCTACCTTTGAACACAGTTGTCGTTGGCGACCGCAGAAGATGGTAACCCGACGGCACCCTTTTCAATAGCTACTCTACAGAGGTGTACGGATGGGCGCTACTCCTTTCCTTTGATTGCTCCTCTTTACTCTTGATACGTGCCTTATAAAGCTGAGTGTTAAGCAAGGTGGCATCAAGAACCATTTTTGAGCCTTTGGTATGACTCAACCTGGGAGTGAACCTATGTCTCCCGGACCATTGGCGAACATTCTACTCATAGGCCAATATACTAGCACATAAGTTGACCAGTATATAAGTGGGAATTTTGTGGCTCAGATATCGATTAAAATACGAGAAATATTAACCACTAAGAATTCATTGCAGATAATTAACTATATACTAGCTTAGCGCTTCAAAACGGCGGCCTTTTGCCTCGCTTAGGTTATTAATCAATCTACTTTGCTTCAGTAATGATGTACATACCAAAGTATATATACATGCACAAAGTACATATATATATATATACCAGTTTTATAAATTGTTTTGTTGTTTTGTTTGTTTTTACGTTCGTCTTTTCTTCTAGCTTTCATTAAGAAACAGGTGAGAGGAAGTTTTCTCTATACTCCAGGACTCTTTTCAGTAGTTTTATTGATTTGTGTCGTTTGGATGAGTTGGATTCTTTCGATGATTTTCAATTCTTTCTGTCTTTTTGCAAAGCTCTTTCAGAGAGTTCGTCTCTCTTCTTGTGTTCATCACACCGTTCCAATATTCAGACTAAAATCCCAAAAGATGGCGTCAAAATCTCAAATTCCTTTTTTGTTATCGGTAAAAAGAACTTCAAATTATTCGTATACATGGCATTGCGATAATTGAAAATCTTTATCCTTTACAATTTTCCAAAAAATATAACTGTGTGTAACTATTGCAATGATAAATACTAGTGGAGGTAGTGCGCCTCTGTCAAAAATATTTCTTTTGTTAGATGGCAATGCATTGCCTGTACCTTTTGAATCAGCTAAGTTAGTGGCAGTTCCAACTATTCAACATTTTTCTTATTATTCTCTCAGATCAAATATCTTGATTACGACTGTGTCTCAAAAATGTCAATTGTTACTCACTCTATACGAGTTTTTAACGCCATCTCTTTTTTTTCACTGAAGTTTTTAGTGACAACAAATCTCCTCAGGTTTCGAGGACTTTATGTATTCTCACTAATCTTAGCAGTGCTATGGTCTGAATTGCATCGATTCTTTCTCTGACTTCCTGTTCCATTGGTGTCTTTTCCAGGGACTCTAGCTACAATTGGTATTACTGTCACCTTCATGTTCAACAACTTTTTTAAAATCCCTAACTAGATCCAAATTTTGTTTATCTTTTCGTTTTCTTTTATTCTTATTCTATCGTCTGCTGGAACGACAATATCTGTATACATGACGTTGCTGAGTATCTTTTACAATGTTTCAAAATGATCCTGAGCGATATCCTTGCAATGATAAATACGAGCGGTGATAGTGTATCTCCGTCTCTTTTGTTGACTTCGACAATTCACTCTTGGCAGCTTTTGTATCAGCAAAATTTGTGACTGTTACAACTTTTCCCAAATCTTCAGCATTTTCCAATTCATTGTCACTGGCCGACGATCCTGATTTCGACTAAAAGTCTGACTGAAATTATCCTGATGCTTTCCTGATTGGAAATCGAAACTGGGATGCGAAAAGAGAAGTTATTAAAAATATAGCAGATGAAAGAAAAACTGGCCGACAGTTCTACATCTCTTCCAGTGAGCTAGTTGCTACATGATATGCTTGATCTAGCACTTAGAACGAGTACTGCTGGGTTCACCATCAAAGTGTTACCCACACGAGGCGAAAATTGGGTCGAGATATCCGGTGAAAACACACACACAGATACACACACACACACACACACACACACACACATATATATATATATGTATATATATATCACGAATTTCGTGACTGCTCCCTTTTTCTCTTTTGGAGGATAGAATGAGAAGAGACAAACTTTGGCTGTGAAAGGAGAATAAAAAAAAGCGAATCAAAGGTACCAGAAGAGTACTGTTCATATAAGAACAATGGATCTAACCACGTGGCATGCGTCTTTCATTTTTTCTGCTTTCACGGCCGTTTGAGGGGAAATAATTAAACAACGAAGGCCTTAATATTAAAAGAAGACTTGTGTTTTGCGTTCTCCTTCCTCAGCCGACGAATGGCCATTAATGATATTGCAGTCGTCGATGATAATGCCACAATACACAGGAAGAAAGATGAAAAGACAGAGACGCCTAAATTTTGAGATAGATAGATAGATAGATCGATCGATAGATAGATAGATAAAAATCAGTTAAGATATAGAATCTTACAGAAAATTAGAATTTAAAAAAGGTTGGATATAAAATCCCACTTCATGGAGATTTTCTCGGTTGGTTTTATGAATATACATGATAAAAAAATAAATACGCCGAATAATGAAAGAAAGCAGGCTATAGCTATTTAGCAATTTTATCGTTTCTTTTTTCAGTCAATTAAATAAAAAAGGAATAAAATTAGAAAAAGATGAGACAAGATAAAACAAAAAGTAACGTGGGCCTTAAGAACATTACAAATGGCCTAACCGAATAACATGTTTTTACACTTACAAAATAGTTAATACAAATATACAGACTCATAAATCAAATATGTGTGTGTGTGTGTGTGTTGTGTGTGTGTGAGAGAGAGAGAGAGAGAGAGAGAGAAAGAGAGAGAGAGAGATTCTTTCATTGCATGTCTGGGTTTGAAAGGAATATAAAAGAACATTATGTAACACAAACTTTGATCCTGGATAATTTAAATCAGTTTTTTGAAAAAAAGTTTCATTAGTATTAGATCTGACCTTAGATAATGAAATTTTGAAATCAAACAAGTTGCTGTGAAAAAAAATTCATTGACATATTTTACCATAAAAATTGACCTAATATTGAATCCTGCTCTAAACTGAATAAAACAAAAATGATTTTTTTAAAAACTGCTTGTATTAACACTATTGTTATATAATAATGAACGAAAATGTTTAGAAGTAGTTTTTTTTCAGATTTGAGACTTTAATATATATCCCATTCATGTATCAGCCTCCAAACGTATATTTTCCATTATATTTTTAAAATCTAGTTTCTTAGCTCACTTAAGCAAATTCTGAAAAGAAAAAGTAGGTTTTTTCTGTTTACTTTAGATATAAGCAATTGGACATTCAGTTCAGGAATAAGAAAAAGTAAAAATATTGTCACATTATGTAATTGGCATGGCATATTAAAATGATCTGCATTCTGGAAGCGAAGTGCCAGTGGTGTAATAACTTTCGACACAGAAAATAGAATCGAATTCGAATCCCAACCGACACTGTTTATTTCGTAACAATGGCTACGAGAAAGGCATGAATCCACCACTTCCTTCTCAGAGTAATATAAAGCAGACGACGCCGTCTTGCTTTTATTGATAAGAAAGTCTAGAAGGACTTCAGTGATTTATATCCCAAGATGGCACGGGCAAGTATAACGGGGTAAGGCCCATTATTCCTTTGTCTAATAGACCTTAGAAACGGTCTGAGTCAGTGTATGTTGACATAATATATACGAACTTGGAGAACAGAATCGGTGAGTTGAGTTTAATACTGCTTATGTTCTCTTAACTTTTTGAAAAGGCATGAAACAACTTCCCTGTCCCTTGTTTCCATCAACTCTAATCTGGAGAAAGTCTTTTGTTCGCAGTGTGTCGCAGTAGTTGACAAAAAAAAATGAGTGATTAGGTTAGTGAGCGGAAACAAGGATAAATCACTTATAGCTACTTTATCTGCCAAGGTAGATACTGCAAAAAGCTGATACAGCTATTATGAACTTTGAAAGAGACCAATAATATAATGTGATGGTAGAAAAATGGAATATATGATACTTTTTTATCCAGCTAATATACGGCATCCAGTGCGCTGGTTTTATGAAGGTCAAAACAAGTACAAAATATTCGAAATTGTAATGTAGGGGTTCAAGATGTGTATTGGAGAAGATTATAGTATCAAGACTCTTCTTAAGTGTGTATCCTACAAGGAGGTTATAACAGGGTATATTCTGGGTTTTTACGATAGTGCAGTGGTTATGGTTACACACACACACACGCATATATATATATGTTGGGAGGCAGATAAAGGAAAAAATGATTGAATAAAAATCCTGCCCTCAAATTTATAATTCTTATGTTTTTAAATTGAGGGAAAAGTTTGCTGAAAAGCAAAAGAACAAAATCTTTTCTTGTAAGCAAAAGTTATATTAGTCAGAGCGTAGATATTGTTAAATAGATGTTAGTTAAGATTTATCAATGAAGTATAGCAGTAACAGTTTGCTGAAAAATTAAGGGTCATTTTATTAGTGTTAAAAATCTTAGAATTATTTTATCACTATGTGAGAGAGAATATGTTTTTATGCCTTCATGTATATGTGATTGCTGCTGATATTTTATCCACTAGGGAGCGAGAGATATTTTTAACACAACTAAAAATGTAAACAAACATTTGATCAATTTTAAAAAGTCGAAATTAAATGCATTCTTGAAATAAAAGAATGTAGATTTTTATTCAAAAGAAATAAAGCTCTAGATATTTGAGTAAGCAATAATTCATTACTTCCTGAAAAATAGCAACTTCTTCGCTTATTTATACTATTCGGGGAGGCTTGAAATTAGGTCGTTTATCTATTAATCGAATTGACTAAAAAAATTCAATTTTTGATATTCTTGGAGGGAAATAATTTCTTAAATTATTTTGTGCTTTGATCATTCAAAATTTTCGTGGTAAGTCAAATACTGTCGTCAGCAAAGTATCTCTAAAATGTAAAAATTAGTGCGAATGCGCTTATTAGGCGATAAATGCAAAAATATAAATATAAAAATTACAACTTCTTGAGCTTATTTTTTGCATGAAAATTAATAATTTTTAGTAGGGAAATCTGTTGTGTTTTCTAGATAGAGAGAGGTATATATCGAAACTAACCAAAAAGTTGTCTAAATTTTTGAGACGAAGCTTGTTGATTTTTATCATTAAGGTTTTTCGGACTATTGTCTTCATCTTTATTGCTATTTCCAGCAGGTCACATGGCGTAACGGTTATAGGCATTGGTTCCCTGAGTTTCTAAGAAGACAATCAACTGAAGGTTGCAGGTTCAATCCTCACTACAGGCGAGTAATATACAGGAATACTTAACACTTGTACCCGGTTATAGCAAACGGAATCAGAACAGGCGACCCCCGTGGTTTCAATAAAGGACGTAGATCGAAGTTCCGTGAAGGTTCCCGAGTTCGATAAACACCTGAAGAGGGCCGGAGGACATATCGGCTGAAACGTTGTGGAAATAACAATAAAGATGAATACAATAGTCCGTAAAACCTTAATGATAAAAAAATTAACCAAGTGTTCAGTGTTTATCAATTTCACAGAACAATAAAAATGATGAAAGAAAATGTACATACTACTTACACTGAGTAAGCTTGTAAATTGTAACTATCAGTCTGTTTTTACAATTTTCTCTCTTTTTTTGTATTCTCGAATGAAAATTCCATGGTATGCCCAGGTTCATTTTTTTTTTTTTTTGCTTGTTGGTTAGATTACTTTTTTTTGTCAAAAACTGCTTAAAGCTGTTTTTCTATACTTTCTTAAGTCAATTTTTTGATATGGTCTGTCAAACTTGAGCTGAAAGAACCAGCAGCCCAATGGTAGTAAGTACTATAAGATATATGCATTTTTTAGATTTTGTCGTAGTTTTACTGTTGGGTATCATCCACATTTTTCCACACAATGAACTAGTCCATCTGCCATATATAGCAGTAGCTACTAATACCTGGGCAGACTAGAAGGTGAAGAACAGCTTCTCATAGCAATAGTATTAGAGCGTTGGAGACTGGAGATCGCACTAGATCACCTTACTTGCTACCGTAATAACGGAAGCCAATACCATCGTTGGACTATATCTTTATTCTGTATTCACTAATCCTATGTTCTTTTCTACTAATAGTCTCTCGATTGTATATACTTTTTCCTGAGAATATATCTCTATTCCCTCTCATATCGTGGTTTGTCCTTTATTTAATATTACAAGCGTTCACTAACCAGAACGCGACATTTACGAAAATGTGTATTCATATTCATGTTAAATTGAATGACCCATCTATTTTGAAAACACGGGATGAAATATTGGTTTTGCTTCCTGAAGAACATGGTTGAGTTAAAAATGCAGGAGATTCAAGTATTTCATAAAGAACTATATGTAAACCAAAATCTCAGATTCTGTGTTAATTTTTGAAGATTAAATTAAGCTTTCAGTATGCATTTGTTCTTGTAAATTTTTGTTTAAAGAAATATATATGCATCGCAGTTGAATACTTTCAAATCGATTTTTAAAGCGTTAGTGAGTCAATGTGAATTCAGTGTATTTGGAATTTTGATTCATTACTTTTTAACACCGAAATAAATTTCGTCATATTTTGTTTACAACTGTAAGAGACTGTCCAGATTTTTGTTGTCGTTTGACTGAGCCTTCCTGATTTGTTCGGAATAAGGTTTCAGGTTACTGAATAATAATTAAGGGTATTTGTTTCGATTAATATTTGGCTTGAAATAATAAAATCTATGGAAACAACATTTCGAGAATTTACTCGGAAACCCTTCGAAAGTTACACATGAACCAATCACGAGAATCATTAATAATCAATTAGACATCAATCTAGAACCGTTTACGCAAGAAGAATTCGACTCGGTACTAAGAAAAATTAAAAATAGAAAAGCAGCAGGGCTTGATGAAGTAACCCAAGAAGTATGGAAGATCAGTCAATTCAATGACATGCTGCTCAGACACTGTAATGCCGTATATAATCAAAACCCAATTGACAGATGGACGAAGGGATGCATCCTCCTCTTCCCTAAAAAAAAAGCGATCTCTGATTAGCCAAGAACTACCGAGGTATAACCCTTACATCCATAGCGGCCGAGATATACAATGCTCAACTTTGCAACCGCAGTGAACCCAAAATTGAGAAGACATTTAAGAAATGGCTTTCGGAGGAAGAGATCCACGACGTCACAAATTTTGATTATCCATCGAATTCTTGAAGATGTACGGGCAAAAAACCTAGAAGCAACAATATTATTTGTTGACTTCGCTAAGGCCTTTGACTCCATACACAGAGGAAAGATGGAGCAAATACTACTCGCCTACGGCCTACCAAAAGAACCCGTCACAGCCATAATGATGCTATATAGAAACACGAAAGTAAAAGTCCGCTCCCCGGATGGAGACACAGACTACTTCGACATTGTAGCAAGTCTACTGTAAGGAGACACATTAGTTCCATACCTATTTATCCTCTGTCTAGACTAAGCGCTCAGAAAATCTATTGATAAAATGAAAAAAAAAACGGTTTCAAGCTAAGAAAGGAAAGAAGTAGAAGGTATCCCGTACAAACAATTACGGACGCTGACTACGCCGATGACATTGCACTTCTAGCAAATACTCCTGCCCAAGTCGAATCCCTACTACATGGTCTGGAACGAGTGACTGCTTGCATAGGCCTCCATGTCAATGCACATAAGACGGAATATATGTGCTTTAATCAAACAGGTGACCTCTCCACACTAAACGGTAGCTCTCTGAAACTAGTAGACAAGTTCACCTATCTCGGAAGTAGTGTCTCATCAACCGAGACAGACATCAACACACATCTAGCAAAGGCATTGACAGCTATCGATTGGCTATCGGTCATATAGAAGTCAGATCTAACCAATAAAATGAAACGCACTTTTTCCAAGCAGCAGTCGTGTCGATACTGTTGTATGGATGTACTATAGGGATCCAAACTAAACGTATAGAGAAAACGCTTGACGGCAACTACACAAGAATGCTTTGGGCAATATTGAACGAGTCCTGAAAGCAGCACCCAACAAAGCAGCAGCTGTACGACCACTTACCACCCATCACGAAAACTATCCAAGTTAGACAAACCAGACATGCAGGACACTGGAAAAGTAGGGACGAACTCATAAGTGATGAACACCTGTGGACCCCTTCACATGGACGAGCAAAGGCAAGACGACCTCCTAAAACTTACATACAACAGCTCTGTTCTTGATATAGATCAAACACTATCCAAATAATTCTGCGTTCCACTAAACAAGAGGTAAACAGAATGGGGGAACATCAAGAAAATATGGAGGGTAAGGAGAAATTTCTTAGATTTTCAACAATTTTTTTTTCAACAGCTTCCAACTCTTCCTAATCAATTTTTTAAATTCATAACCTTCCTTTGGCACGTCCTTTAGTCTAAAATCCCCTCTTTAAAAATGGGAAAGCCACCGTCCTGCAACTTTTTTTCATTCGATGTATCATTTAGTTGTGTGTTCTGAATGGATTTTGCTGAAATACTTCCATTGGCACTTTCATTAAATTCATAAATTACAACCTATCTAATGTGTTCTTTAGTTGGTACGAACACAAAGGTGAATATCGAAGAATATTACAAGCAATATTACTATAATCTGGAAGAAAAAGATTGAAATTACTCATTGTATCATTCCTAAACGATAACAAGAAGCAATACGTTAATAAATATTGTCTAAAAATGTTGAATATATATATATATATATATATATATATGGATTTCGTAGTTTTCACCCTCAAGAATACGAGTTGATGAGTTTCATTTCTCCCAACACCTAGCGATTAAAGAATTCAAAAATGAGGACTCATACTTTTTTCCGAGAAGTATTAGGACTAAAAGTATTATATTAAATTAGTTTAACTAATATTCAAATGAATGGACCTAACGAGAGGGTAAACATTGCTGAGGCGATGAAAAAAATTAAAAAATGAAACCAGCAACAGTTAAGTCATTCTCCCTTTTTATTTTATTTTATTTCATTTTATTTATTTTTTGACGCTGATAATCAATAAGTTTCCGTTTGGCACATATAGGTACAATATACATAAGTATATATATATATATATATATATATATATATATATATATATATATCCAGGAATATTTATGAAGAATGCTACCTTCAGAATAATCTGGTAAAATGTAGTTTACTGATAACATATATATATATATATATATATATCAGGGAAGATGTAGTCTCTTATTGACAATATGTCTATCGGAAATCTAATCTCTCTCATAAAATATAACGGGAATCTCCTAAGCTGTGTCCATGTCTGTATTACTCTACTCAAATGAAACGCTAAGAAACAAAGCTAGATAGGAACTACAAATAAACCCATTGGCTATTTTGAAGAAATCTTTGAAGCAACATCCCCCAAAACATCAGCTCTAAGACCAACTGCCTTCTATCTCACATAAGATTAACAAGACGTGCTGGGTTCTGTTGGAGAAGTAACAATGAACTCATAAGCAACTCCTCCTATGAACGCCTACCACCAATGGTCCGGGTGACCGGTGTTCAATCCCTGGTCGTCATACTAAAGACTCAAAAAACGGTACTTGATGCTGCCTTGCTTAACACTCAGCGTTATTTGATATTGATCAATGGTAAAGTGGAACAATCCAATGAATGGAGTAGCACCATCTCCTACACCTCGACACCTTTGGGTTATCCTCGACTAAGATCACCAACTTTTACATATTATTGACCAACCAGAGAGAACTTACATCAACTCTGTGCCGACACTAGGTGCCGTTTAAAGAACCTATGCGGAGTTATGGACGGTGTGGAGAGAGAGAGAGAGAGAAAGAGAGAGAGAGAGAGAGTCAAGGGACTTCGTGCTATCAGCACGACCTGATGATAAGGATGATTAATCTTATAGTATCACTTCGGTAACAGACAACTGTACATAGCAATTAAAATGTTTATGTCACTCGCTAATCTCAATCGAGCATCCAATTACTTATATCATTTTCCAAAGACGAAGATATTTTGAATATATATCTTACAAACGTTTGAGAAAAAAGAAAATTTTAACATCCCCTAAATTTGACTACATTGCTTTTGATTGACAGCAGTAATAGCAGTTTAAATGTTTACATCATGCGCTAACCTCATTGAAGCATCTAATTCATGATATCATTTTCTAAAAACGTACATATTTTGGGTGTATATCTTATAAACGAGTGAGAGCTGAATTTAGGTAAATTTCTCCACTGCCCAACAATTCGACAATATTGCGTATAGTTCATAAGATCAAAACCTACATTTGTTAAATGTCAAAGTTCCGGAAAGCTCTTGAATATTGAAATCGCTCTTGGTGTAAGAGATATCGTTGTAAGAAATAGACATGACAACCCCATTTCAAATCATGATTGTATTTCACATAGCGCAAATACTCGAAAACTATCTCCGCAAATAATACGTGGGGCATCCAATAAGTTTACCGACTTTTTTGTACAGACATTTAAAATTGTCTTAGACTCTTGAAAATTCACTATGTTATTGCTATACATCTTATGAAATGACAGACCAATTTTTATGATTTCAGGTTTAAATGAACAGCTACAGCAGCAATTGGAATACACCCTACTAAAGCCTGATTGTTACAGCTGGTGAATTCCAAAAATGCAATCTGGACGTGAGGACACTTTAGAAGAATGATATGCAATAAAATTCTGTTTTAAACTTGGAAAAATGCCACAGAGACATAGGGAATGCTTTAGACTGCTTTTGGACAATGTTGCATGAATCGAGCATGAGTTTTTGAGTGGCATAAGAGATTCAAGGAAGGCAGGGAGTCTGTGAGAGATGATGAGAGGTGTTGGGGGGAGTAAGGAAGTCAATACACCAGAGTTGATTGGCCAAAGGGTTAGGGTTACTATGTTGAGGTTTTAAGGGAGTTCAGGAAGAGATTCTGTCGGAAGAGGTCAGAACTCTTCAAATCGGGTCAGTGGCATTTCCAGCAGGACAATGCACCAGTCCACAACTCCATCCACAACACCACAATATAATTATTGCTGATTGGCTTCTTTTCTGCCTTTTTCCGTCTGATTCTTGTGCACATCACATGAAACTTAAAATAAAGGACTTCTGATGTTCATAACTTAATATTTTTCTTGGTTTTATATTGACACCTCAGTAGTAGTAGCTTCCAGCACTTTTCTGGTAAACGTTTCTAATTTGTATCTAACTTTTTACGTTGTGTGTGTGTGTGTGTGTGTGTGTGTGTGTGTGTGTGTGTGTGTGTGTGTGTGTGTGTGTGTGTGTGTGTGTGTTAGGATTGAGTTAACATAATGCCTGATAATTGTCCGTTTCTCGCCTATGCGTTCATCCGACCAAGTGTCTTTCGGTTATAGTTGGTGTTTTTTTATATGTTGCATGTGGGAGTGTGTACTTTGGTTTAGTTTGTGGGTCACTCCAGGTAGGGATTACCTATCTGTGAGGATATATCGTGCTACTCTTGTGAATTGTTCATTTATGTACTCTGCTACTTTGGTTTACGGCTTTCCAGTTTTTCTTTATTATTATTACTGTTATTCCTATTATTATTTTTCTGCGTCTGCTGACATTTGCTTACTTTCCTAGCTTCATTAACTCATTAGTCATCCACTTGTCTTGTCCCAAGCTTAACTTCTTTATTGCTACTATCTTCTGTTTATTTTGTATATTTTCGTATTAACTCATCTGTTCGTTGGTTTTTTTTTTTTATTTATTTTATCATTTATTTATTTATTTATTCATTTTCTTTATTTGTTCATTTTCTTCTTTTTTTTTCATTCGTTAATATATTTTATTTGTTTTTTGTTAATTCATTTTATTTTATTTTATTCATTTATTTTTAGTGTTTGGAGGTGTTAATTTTCCGGTAACTAGGAAAGAATTTGTTTGTGTGTTTGTATTTGGATATGTGTTCTGATCGTTTATTTAGAAATTTCTTTGTTTGTTTTTGCGTTTACACTTGGACATGTGTTCTCATCGTTTATTTAGATTTTTTTTATAAATTTGTTTTTGTGTTTGCATTTGGATAAGTGTTCTGATCGCTTATTTGGAAGTTTTTTTTTTTCTGGGAAGATGATTTTGGCTATTTTTTCCTTTTAGGCAGAGGTTGCTGAGTTTTGAAGTGTTTTCATACTCTGACGTTATTTTTCTTACTTTCAAGTCTAACTCTGGTTTTATTTTTGGAGCTCACAATATATCAAGAAAGTACTGTGTTGATTTGGTATTTTTTTTATTGTTTAATGATATTTTTGTCCGTAGATTCTCTGATTTCAAGGGTTTCTGTTACACCTATATATTTTCCCCTTAAGATCTTAGGATGGCTTTGTATACAACATTTGTTTCGAGTCAATTTTTGCATTGGGGACATTCGTGTTCTTACCATTGCAGGTGAGTCTTTTTCTATTCTTATGGCACTTTAAAAAAATTTTTGTTGAACGTTTGCAGTGCAACTGAAGTTAAATTTTACTTTATTCCTATTAGATATTTTGTGAAGCTTGTTTGATGTGGGGAAGTATTTGTTTATTAGTTCTATGAACATATTTCCTACATTTGTTTTACGTTGTTTTTTGTTTGTTTTTTTGTTTTTTTAGGGGGGTAGGGTTCAATCAAATAATGCTTTAGGTTCAACTTGTTTTGGTTTTTTTTTTCTTCTCCAAAGAGCGTATATCAGTTTGTCTTTAAAATCACTATTTTTAGCGCTGTCTCATTGTGTTCTTTAACTTTGTTGAAGATAGATCGTTTAGTGAAATTCTAAGATACTCGATGCCTGAAGGATTATGTAATTTTTTATTATAATGAGTGAATAGTTAGAAGAGTTGTGTATGTAAAGTGAGATGGCGTTTAGTTTTCTGAATGATTGTTACGTTTCTTTTGTTTTTGGTTAAATGTTACATTTAAAAGTTTATTTCGTTTAATTTGGTTTTATATCTATAGCGAATTTTATTTGTCTGAATGGCTTTATTACATATTTCCTTTTTTTCTGTTTTAGGACCGTTTCAATTTCTCCAGATTACTAGTCGGTCGTAGCTATATAGGCGTTTGTAATTTTTCTTTAATTTTCCCAATAATTTGTTAGTATGTATGATACTATAAGCTCTCAAGTTTCGGCTCGATTGTAGGTAGTTATTGTTAAATAGAATATGGCTTGTTTGCCTTTCTTTATCCACGTTGTTTCGCTGGTCTAAAGAATACAACGGTGAGAAAATGACTGTTTCCAAGCACCTTTGATCCTATGTCTAGTCTATCGTAACTTAATTATATACATTCTATAATTGATATTGAGCACTTTTTTCTTATAAATATAACAAACAATATTATATATATATATATATATATATATAAGTAAATATATATTAGTTTTTATGTATATTTAATAGCATAGAAGCTTGCCTGAGACCATAGGTTTCATGCCGTCTTATATATATATATATATATATATATATATTGTAGGCATGTTTTATTTAGATTATTTCAGTCAAGTAGTCCACAACACAAAAGCACCTACTAATTTGAAAATGACTAAAGACGGTTGAAAATGCCCGTTTCCAGATTGCACTAACAGCGACTGAAAAGTTTTTAAATTTCAGATTTACTCAGTTGTGATATCTCATTTGTCAAAAAGAAAAGCTGAATCAAAAGCTAAATACTAAAACATTGTCATTTTCAATATAACGTGCCTACAAGGTAATCCGCTATCTATATATATAACGTCTCGTGTGTCTAGCCACACTGAAGAGTTGTGATTAAACGAAATAGTCCGTCCATGGATGACAATATATACGCTCCCCCAACATCAGGGGTTGAGCACTTTGGCGAAAGAATTAACGATTGCCACTCGCATAAGGCAAAGCTTTTCTAATGAGCTCTTTGGGATCCGATGACAAAATGTAAGCATCGAAAATTAATGCATATGCATTTATTCCCGAGCTGACGTTGAGTCGCAGGCTTGGCTTGGTAGTAGATCATTAGCCTGACATAAAATTAGGCGACTTTCGATTCCGGCTTGGAGCGTTTCCTGTGTCTCGCCATACTGAAACAGTCTGTCAGCGGATGACAATATATATGTATGCATATATATATATATATATATAGTACATTTGGCAATCTTAGTCCAGGGCAACCAGAAGGCTCCCTTTTCAATAGCTTCTACACTGAGGTATTCCCATGATTGCTCCACTTTACCCTTGATCCTCACTTATAGTGCTGATTGCTAAGCAAGGCGATATCAAGTACCATTTTTTCTTTAGTCTTTGGTACGACTCGACCTGAGATTGAACCCTAGTCTCCTTGACTATTGACTCTACTCATTATTTCATATTGCGTTAATACACCCGCGAAAGCTATGAATTCTCCTTCCAGTTATGAGTAAATACTTACATAGACTAAGCATTTTGACCAGTCTAAGAGAAGGTAAACTTTGAATTCATACCGGTAAATTTCCACTTAAAAATGATCTTGTGTTACATCCTGCTCGTGCGGAGGATGTGGATATATGTATGAGATGTCCTAAAGAGTATTAAGACTGAAGTGTAATTGATCACGAGTCGCTCTATTACGTTCCCTTTCGGGCAAATACCCTTGGGAAAGGTATGAACCCCCTTATCCTCACAGCTATGGTTTAAATAGTACCACTACTGTTCTTCTTGGAGAATGGCTTTGGCATTAAATAAACTTCAAAGGTTGATATGCCTTTAAAGAAAGAAGCCTAAACCTAATTTACCACGACAAAAATTAATAATAACTGAAAAAGTAATTTTTTTTCAAGTTAGTTTAACTTGCAGTCAAACACACTACTTACGATCATTTTTCCATTAGCTCTTAAACTTCTGAAACTCTTTTAAACTGAATTCTATTTGCGAAACACAAGACTGTGCAAGTGCAGAACCTTCTATATTTACTATAACAAGCTTTATGCAAGTTTTTCTTGTTTTAGCAACTGAAGGTAAAGTTTATGGACGACACTGAATGTAGCGAGGTATATCTGGTTTGAAATCAGAGTTTTTCTTTACTAAGATCAATTGACGTAGCATAACTAAAGAGCTCAGTCTGCTTTATAATTTAGCCATAACAGGAAGAAGGCGATAAAGATTTAGGCTTTTCCCTTGGACATTAGAGCGAGGGGAAATGCAAGCAGCCTTCTTTCAGTGTTTGCACTCAGATCCACCGAGTTCATATCTTACGACTGTCGATGTTAAGCTACAAGCATCTTTTTTTTTTGTTGAACACTGATGTAAACAAACATCGACTGGTAAGTATTCTATGACTCTTTTAGAATTTGCAATCATAGAAATCGATAAAGTGGTATTGTGACGCTCACCAAGAACTTCAGTGGAGAGGTTGAATCAGAAAAAATAACAGAACTTACAGAAAAATATAAACACTGAAGTCGAAAATGCTTTAACAAGTGATAGACATTAATGTTATAGCGTTGTGGCTTCAAGAAAACGCGAAGATTTCAAAAGGCTGAATGTGTAGATACTATCACTGACCAGTGGGGGTGCCTTGACTTTTTTTGCGTAGCGTCTGGGTGTTTTAGTGCGTGAGACACATTCCTCTTCAGCGTGGGACCAATAGCGATATCAAGCCGTCAGAGATATTTTATTGAGCGATGATAAATAAATCAGATTTGTTAAGAAAGTCACTGTTTTGATAAATGATAGGGCACGCTATTTCAGATATAGAGCACACTAAGACGTCTATACATACGGAAGGCCAAACCCATAAATACGTATGTCATTACCTAAGTATATATATATATATATATATATATATATATATATATATATATATATATATATATATATATATATATGTATAAAGTTGATAATGTACATCTGCACGTACTTAACTTGTCTTAAAATGTAAGTGCATAAATGAAGATAATTCAATAAGTTCACGTCAACACTTTATTTTACAACAGATATTTAATCGTTCTTTTTTTCCAACACAATCTCCTTCTTAAGCAAATAACATAAGTCAGAGGTGTATAAATTACCAACATCGAAAGTTATCGTGGACATTTCAGATCAAAATGTATGCCCTGTCGATAAATTAGAATACGATGACTTTATGTCCTGCAGAAAGTTAAGTCTCTTCTCACATCCACAAAACTAGAGGGATATCCTGGATATGAAACAGAACTACATATAGTAGTTATACTTCAATTCTAAAATTTTGGGGTGTGTAGATTATATCTTCATTGTGATTACTCCGAGGTCGAAGATTTTTCCCTACTTCGCAAGACTTCTGGTTTTTCCCATAAAAAATGATAATCCTGAAAGAGGACTTAACATACAGTTTTGAAATGTTAAAGAAATGCTGTCATAGATTTACGAAGTCCGAATGAATCTATTTAAATGGAAATAAAGCGAAATTTCTCAAGATCAGTCATATTCTAGTTGATATTAGGCGCCTGGATAATTTTCGGTTAGGGATACGTTTTCAATTTTTTTGTTTAATGATATATCAACTTTCATGGTTTATTTAATGCCAAAACTATACTTGTAGAAGAACTGTAGTGGTACTATTAAACCCATAACTGGGGGAGATAAGGATTTTCATACTTTTCCCAAGGGTATGAGTCGGAAAGTGAACGTTGTTGCGTGACTGGAATACGAACTTGTTTATTGCAATGTCACCGTCCAGCATGTTAGTCTCTACAGCACGCCCCCCCCTACTGAACAGCCATATTTCATACTTATGTATAAGAAATATATCTTTATCCAAATACATATTCGCATGGTATAATGGCTATAAACATAGGAACTCGACTTGGCGAAAATCTTGTATGAAGCTGTTTGCGTTTTGTTTCGACGGCAACTACACAAGAATGTTGAGAGCAATATTGAACAAGTCCTGGCGACAACACCCCATGAGACACCAACTATACGGCCACTTGCCTCCCATCACGAAAACTATACAAGTTAGACGAACCAGACACGCAGGACACTACTGGAGAAGCAAGGACGAGCTTGTAAGTGATGTACTCCTATGGACCCCCACATATGGCCAAGCAAAGGCAGGACGACCAGTCCGAACTTACATACAGCAGCTATGTGAGGACACAGGATGTAACCCTAAAGACCTGCCGGAGGCGATGAATGATAGGGAGAAGTGGCGAGAGATGGTCAGGGATATCCGTGCTGGCGGCACGACATGATGATGATGATGATGATGATGATGATGATGATGATATCTCTTCTCGTCCCTTGCTCAGTTAGAGTTAAAATAATCGAGCAATGTATGCTATTTAGCCCTGGTATCGCAACCTATGTAGGAGAAGGATAGCTCAAAATTGTAACCAGCTGTACTCCACTGATATATTGATCTTGTGTCGAATCATGAACGTGATGTAAGGTTTGGGTAAATTTATATATTATAATGATCCAGTTTTTGTATGTTTCTATGTTACCGAAACACAACAAAAACGATCCATTGTCGCGAGACTTGTAGGTACAGTGCTCATAGGGAAATAGAACTACTCCCAAATCAGTTTTCATCAGGCATATTCGAATACCCCATGAGTTATACAATATATTAGCACGAATCTCATTCGTTACTAAGTCGATGAGGTGTGATAACGATTTACATGCCGTTCATGGTATCTCTCATCGCTATGGAGGCTGACTGGTCATGGCACTCTACAGTTCAAATGATATGCAGCAGGTTGTAATGGGTTACATGGCACAAGTAGCAATGGATGATATCTGACCAAACATAAAAGTAAGTAAACATGGCGATCGTAGTCAAGGGTGACCCGAAAGCTCCTTTTCAATAGCTACTACACCGATGAGTAGGGGAGGGCGCAACTCCTTTCCCTAGATTGCTCCACTTTACCCTTGATCCGTACCTTATAATGCTGAGTGTTCAGAAAGGAGTCATCATGTACAATTTTTGAGTCTTTGGTATGACTCGACCTGGAATTGAACCTAGGTCTCCTGGACTATTGGCGAACACTGAACCAATTAGACCAAACATAAATCACCTTTAAAATGCTAAAAGGCTCCAACTGTCCTGATATTTGCGCGTAGAAGGAATGAGAAGTCAATTCCTGTTTTTTAAGAGGGCATGACTATAAAGTGAATGCAAACTGTACAAGATAGAACTTGAATTCGGTTTGCCGTTTACGTTGTCCAGGCCGTAAACCTTTTGCCATCTGCACCAATATATTCACACCTATTCATCAATCAATCTCTTGCTGTATCTATCTAACTCCAATAAATAAATGCACCCAACCTTTTTTATGAAAAGTTAATTTTCTTCTAAACTAAAGTTGCTAGCATTTTATAGTTTATGTTGAAACTTTATACAATCAAAACGGATATTATTTGATTGTATTTATTTTAAAATACTCAAAAGTGCTGAAACTATGCAACTAAAAATAAGAATATGTAGCTGTTCAAAAATCAGTACAAATGTTATGTATATTTATGAAATGTTGTTTTTTACTTTCTGAGTTACAGTATTGTTGAGTTTGGTGGGTTGCTTGTTTGGGTTTTATGGCATCTCAAACATTGTAGGTTATTTAATGCCAAATACTGTTTTTACATGTATTCAACCTAAGATTTCCAAACGAATACTTTGTAGATAACATTTTAGACATGCAAGATCTATTTTGCTTGGTTTCAAAATATTATATTCTGTGGTACAACCCTGTCTCTTTCAAGAAGGGCAGAACGTTATCCATGTTGATGTTCTCGAACAAATTTCACAGAAATTTGTTTGGATGATATAATGATTAATATAAAAATGAATAATTCCTGGTATTTTTGGTTTAAAGAAATATTAACTTTTTAAAATAAAAATAATGTTTAGAGTGTGTACCTATTTATTGGTGATAGTGTGCTAGTTTATCAATCAAAATTGTTGCATTTTTTTTTTGATAATTTTTGTAGTGAAGTCACCTATGACTGCTATGTCAGTGATTGCTAATGTGACAGTGATGTGAAAAAAAACACGTGTATATGAATAAAGAGGATTTGCATTAAGTAACTTACACTGGTTGATATGCCATAATACCAAACAAAATAAAACCAAATCATATATATTTAATATATATGCATAAAGAGGATTTGGCATTAAATAAATTACACTGGTTAATATGCCATAAAACGAAACGAAACGAAAAAAAAAAAAAGAAAAGACAACTCACTTCATTCACGAGGATGTCGTTACTTTCTGCTCTCAGTTCTGTTTCTGAAGTCGTGGAAGCAGCGAGAAATTGATAATGTACACAACGCGCAGGCTAGCTTTTTTGTTCTTTTAGGAATTGACTCTTTTCGTATCTTTACAACCCAGGCACTCAAAAGAGAGAGAATCAATAAATCCTCTTGTCCTATAGTGGTATCCACAGAAGACCTTCCAACTATTTCCATTTGGGGGTGGGTGTAACATTGCTCGGCCAGCCCTCGGCACTAGTTAGATGTTCAATCAATGGTGACCTCAACAAGACCCGGTCCATCATGCTAAAATCAAGCATATCTTATTTTACCTAGACGAGATGTTAAACTTTGTTCAACTCGACTTTCTTCCGACTTTTTAAATTTTACACCTCGATACTATTTCCTATCCTTTGTCATAGCATTATAATATCACCTATCAGGATATTAAGAGAGACCTGCTTCTCTCTTGCAATCTTTGCTTTGGCTGAATGAATCTTATTCTAGGGACTGTCTAACCTTTCACTTTAACACGTAGTTTAAGTTTCTTCACTTCAGTTTACCTTATTTCATACACATTTTCCTTACTGGTTATCATTGGTTTAGAAGAAAATCAGTTCTCTATAAAAAGAAAAAAAATATTGGAAGATGTATTCTTTTTTATTATAAGTCACAGTGTAACAGTGTCTATGGACATATCGATGAATATTTATAATTATCTCACGCACTACCTCTTCGTTTTTCTTTCATTTCCTATTGAGTTAGATATTTATCGAATGAACTATAACTAGGAACTGATGTAACAATAAGGAGATTTTGTTCATGTTCATCTCCTCCCAGGAGACCAAGCTGAATCCTTTATGATATTTTCCCGTGAAATTGGCTTAACTGACAGTGTCTACCTTCTTTCCGATGATATATATTCTGCATCTTTTCATAACTGATTAATTTTTTAAAATTTGGTTATAAGCGATATCATTCTTCTCTCTCTCTCTCTCTCTCTCTCTCTCTCTCTTTTCTCAGTCTCTCTTTCTCTCAATATATATATATATATATATATATATATTGAGAGAGAGAGAGAGGGGGGTAAATTTTAAAAAATATATCATTTCCTTCTAATTGCTTCGTTTGGAGAGTTAAAACAAAAAAAATAAAAATAAAAAAAATAAGACGACAGCAGAAAGTATACTTATTATGATCAATATAAGACATGAATTTTATCATGTTTCTGGAAAATGACTTTTAATTAAAGTAAATTCTTTTAAAAAAAATTGTATTTTTCTATCCTTTCAAAATTTCGAATTAATACACTTGGGAAAGGTATGAACCCCCTCATTCCCCCAGCTATGGATTAAATTGTATCAATGCTCTTCTTCTAAAAGGATACATTTGGCATTAAATAACCCACGAAGACTGATATGCCATTAAACAAAGAAACTAAACCAGTGCATAAGGGAACTATTTTTCCAAAAAACAAAACAAAAAATTTTTTCTGAATCTTTTTCCATCAATAAAAACTTTGAATTGTTTGGAATTAGTTTAAAGCAAAAATTATTTTAACCTCGAAAAAATATTTTGTTTTAGGCTATTCAAAATGGCCTAAAATCAGACAGACTGCTCCAAGCTTGAACAGAACTCTGTAATCAAGTTTTTGGTGGTTGAGAAGTGGAAAAACATGTGCATTTTATCGAAGCATGTACGGAGAAACAGTTTAATTAAAAGATGTTTACAAATGAGCTAAACTGGATTTGCCAGGTTCGAGTTGAGTTGAAAATAGAGTCCATTGAGGGGAAAGCACTGATCCTAGGTAAAGAAAACTTTTTGGGCTCAGTGGTTAGTAAGGAAAGTCCGGTTGACAGTCTTCCAGGACATGAGATGATCCATCACTATTGATTTTCTAAAAGAAATTCCACTACAAAAAGTGCATCGGTCAACTTCTTTAGAAATATTCGCCTTATTTATGGAATGAACTTCGTATACATATAAGATCAACTCTTCGATCGATCTCGACGTATGAGAGCCAAACAGTTCGATGAAAGATATGAACTTTTGAGCTACTTACACAAGTGATTTGTTTATAGTGGTGAAGGTTTTTGTAGAACCAGCCACACTCCTTGGATATACTGATAACAAAATGATGCCACCGATTTTCCTGATTAACACACCGCAGGTTTTCCATTCAGAGTTTTTTCTTCTCCTAAACAGATTGCCCTACCAAAGCTAAAGAGCCCAATCTGTCCTACTTTTTACTTAGCGGTGGCGATTTGATATTCAACTATTTACAATGATTGAAAGAGGCATATACTAGCAAGGTGACATTTTCTAAACTTCTACCCATGTTGGAAAAGCAGTACCATACTGAAAAAATGCTGCTTTGTTGTGAAATAAAAACACCGAGACAAGAATTACTAGTAATTATTCAGTCAGAGGCTGTCTAACTCAAACTACTCATGTGTGAAATTCAAACTGAATGTCCTATGAGTATCCACTATCTGCCATCATTGGTATCTGTTTCTCGCAACAGTTTTTTTTTATCTTCAAGTCGTGCAAGAACTCAAGCTGGAAACAGAAAATATATTTACGTACAACTGAATAACCTACACACGTGAATTATTTTAATGGTCATTGCTTGTACTGCACAATACACACTCTCTCCACCATATTAACATTGCAAGCCCAGTCGGCCTGAATTGTAGAATACACCGACTGCATCCCTGCAGAGGGATAAGATCCCCCATAACGAGTGCCCTTGATAAGACCTTAAACAATCTGATGGTGAGGCTGTAGCTTTGGGTAATATTGTGTACCCCTTGATTGCCCTTTCTGGCTCAGAGTGGTAGCACCTGATAGAGTCCTATAGAACTGTTTGACATTCAAACTGAATGCAAACAAATATATTACGCCAAATCGAATAGTTAAGAATAGAACAGCTTGATCACTTCACTGCGTGTAAACAAATAACTCATGTTTCTCTGAATTGCTAGTGATACGTAGCAATACTTGGAACCATTTACTAAGTTGACTGGTGCTAAAGGGAATGGTTAGAAATAGAACAGTTTCATCATTTAACTGTGTGTAATTAACGAAATGTGTTTACTAATTATATATATATATATATATATATATATATATATATATATATATACATATATATATATATATGTAAACGTGATCTGGCTAACAATGATTTATATGCCTTAAAACCAAACTCATCATCATCATCATGTCGCGCTGGTAGCACGGATATCCCTGACCCTCTCTCGCCACTCCTCCCTATCGTTCATCGCCCTAGGCAGGTCTTTAGGACAATATCCCGTATCCTCACATAGCTGCTGAATGTATGTTCGTGCTGGTCGTCCTGCTTTTGCACGGCCATGTGTGGGGGTCCATAAGAGTACATCTCTTATGAGTTCGTCCCTGCTTCTCCAGTAGTGCCCTGCATGTCTGGTTCGTCTAACTAAACTAAACTAAAAATGCCTAACATTGTACAGGTGTACTGTGTGTTACGCGTCAGATGTTAGCGTGGTCGCAAACATGACCGTTGACCCAAAGAAAGAGTTCCTCCGCTCTATTATAGATTTCGTTTTTTATTTGTCCTGTCGGGTAACTTATTACTCTTCTCATCAGTCAAGCTTGGTTTAGTCGCTGATTACCCGAATTTAGTTTTTCAAGTCAAACTACTCATGGTTAAATCCGACCTTGAAAATATCTATAACAAATTTATCATGTATATCATAAAACTGAATAGATGATTATATATATATATATATATATATATATATATATATATATATATATATTTGTGTGTATGCGTACATGTGTGTGCCCCTGTGTGTATTCGTATGTGTGTGTATGTGTGTGTGTGTGTGTGTGTGTCAATGTGTGAGTCTATTTCAATGAATACATTCTAAGTTGCTTCTTGTGTGAATATAATCCTTTAATTACAAGTGCGTTTATGCCCGTGTGCCTTTGTATATCTTAGATATGCGTTAAGTATAGGTGTCCTTTTTTTTAATATATGCAATTATCGAAGCAAATATTTGAACCAAAAACCGAAAAGATCTTAAACGTTGATTAAAATATGTAATTTTTGAACACGTCCAAGTCTACCCAATCATTTTGTCATAAATTATAAATTTCAAATGAATTTAAAGTGCTTATTTCCACTCATTTATATCGGCTTATGGATTTTTTGTTTGATGGAAAGAGATATAGATTTCAAAAGTCTCACATAGATAGATAGATAGATTATTGTCCATAAATATAAGCACACCAAACAAATTTTTACAAAAAATATTTTCTAGTGAGACTAAAATACCAGAATTTTATTATTTCTAATAGAATATCATAATGAAAAAACAGACATTATTGCTTATTATGTATCATCGATCTTTTCACTAATGCAACAAAATATAAAACTGCATAAACATACATATGATATGTGTGTTTTTCTTGCGGGTATTGATAATTTTCGTTACAAGGTTCCAATGCTGCAGATTTTTATAGTAAATAGTAAGTAAGTTGGCAACCTTAGTCAATAGCTTCTACACCGAGATGTCGGGAAGGCCGCTACTCAATTCCCTGGATTGCTCCACTTTAACCTTGATCCTTACCTTATAATGCTGAGTGTTAAACAAGGCGGTACCAAGAATCATTTTTGAGTCTTTGGTATGACTCGGCTTGGGATTGAACCCTGATTTCCCAAACCATTGGCCAACACTCTACTCATTAGACCAATGATATATGCGTTTCATTGTATTGTGTTACTTCAGAAATAATACATCTTAGTATATTTCATTTCGAAGAAAACTAAGTTTTTTTCTTTTTTCATTAATCAATACATGCTTATTTATTATAGACAGAGAGAGAGAGAGAGAAAGAGGGAGAGAGAGAGAGAGAGAGAGTGATTGAGAGATAGATAGATATATTATAACAAAATAGATATCAACAGATATCAACAGAATAGATATTAATAAAATGTGATAGATAGATAGATAGATTGATAGATAGATTGTCTAACTATCTAATACTAACAATCAGATACAGCTATATCGATATGTATATGAGTAGACATAGGCTTAAGAACAGAAGGAGATCAAGAAATCATGAAGTGGTTTATATGAGCATATATACACACACACACGTACACATAAACATACACACAAATATAATCACATGCACACACGTACACACACACATACACACACACGCACACACATATATATATCTATGTGTATGTGTATGTGTGTGTGCGTGTGTGTGTGTGTGTGTGTATGCGTGTGTGTAAAAGAAGAAGATAGAATGATAGCGAAAAATGAACAGAAGCGTATAGATATAAACATATATAAATATTTTCATAGATTGCGAAACTTATGAAGATATTTACATAGAAATAAATCTGCATATTTTCATGTATATTTGTCCCTTTCTTGAACTTCTTGCTCCTTTTCAGTTTGTAGCAATTTATTCATCTCACATTATCTCTGTAAATCTGTATATCATTAGATTTTTATCTATTTCATTATGTTCATTTTTATGCCTTAGCATGAGAACAATTAAGAATAAAAAACAAATTTCTAAGCTAAAGAAACGATTTAAACAATGATGAAAGAGTTCATTTATTAAAGATTGCACGCTCACTCAAAATAAAGTATATATATATATATATATATATATATATATATATATATATACCTGTAGAGATTTATAGTTCTCACGAGATCACTTGATGAAGCACCTTTTGTGGTATTATTACATAGTGTTCAATACCAATGATAGAGTTTATATATATATATATATATATATATATATATATATATATATATATATATATATATATGCGTGAGCGACACCACATACACTAACAAAAGCACACAACTCTCAGCGCACATACACGCAAACAAAATCTCCCTTCAAATAAAAAAAAATAACCATATTCATCGATCTTATTTTTTAAAAATCTTTCACTCTGTCTGACGAATGCGTAAAACATGAAACTCAGGGTCCCAGATTCTACGATATATATATATAT
>OY757916.1:84314391-84321891 GCA_963585895.1 Sepioteuthis lessoniana | reverse complement strand
ATAGCAGCTCGTCATAAGAACCAATTATATTAATACAAAAATATGATAATAAGCAAGAGAATAGCATGGCGGAGACAGAGATTAAACAGTTTATAAGCTAGTGCAGCAAACAAGCTCAAAAGTAACAGAAAACTAGGAAGGACTGGGCTTGTGATCCACTGGGAATTATGCAAGTGAGCAAAATTTGACTATACTACTTATATATATATATATATATATATATATATATATATATATATATATATATATATATATATATAAAGAACCTGTCTTAGAGAATGAGACCCATAACATTTTCTGGGATTTTGAGATACAAACGATCACCAAAGAGTACTCGATCTCGAGTTAAAATGAAAAAAAAAAAGGAAATTTTAGGTGAAAATAAAAGAAAGAAAAAAGATAGACAAATATTTGGACTTTGACAGAGGACTGAAAAAAAACTGTAGAACATGAAGGTGACGGTGATACCAATTGTAATAGGAGCGCTTGGAACGGTCTCCAAAACTTGGGAAGAAGATTGAAGGAAATGAAAATCTAAATATGAATCAAAGCCAACCAAACCATTGTTAAAATCAGCTAGAATAATCTTAAGGTCCTATAGATCTGAGGAGACTAGCGGTCACTCAAACTTCATTGAAATACATTATATTGACATTGACAAAGGTGTGAAAAGAATGCAAAGCGAGAAATTATAATAATAATAAACTAAAAAAAATCTATGGAACATGAAAATGAAGATAAGACTAATTGTAATTGGCGCGCTCGGTACAATCCCCATAGGATTGATACAGGGACTGGAGGACTTGGAGATAAGGGGACAAGTGGAGACAATCCAAACTACAGCATTATAAAGATTGACCAGAAAACTGAGAAGAGACCTGAACACACGAGAAAACTTGCTGTCACTCAAACTCCAGTGAAAAACCATCTTCTAATGCTGAAATAAAATAATAATTATTTGAGATTTTAATAAAAACATAGATCATTCATTCTAGTCCAGAAGACAGGGTTTTGTTGTAGTTTATAAGAAAACTTGTGCGCTGTTCTTGCAAACTCTACTGAGAACCTGAAGGAAAGTGTATAATTTGATAAATACCGGAACCTTTACCGGAGAACTGAAAAATCTATAGAACATATTGGGGAAAATGATATTTATAATAAAACCTCTTGCAACAATTCCATGAAAAAACATGGAAAAGAAACAGGAGATACTGGGGACCAAGGAAAAAATTTAAACCATCCAGAATACATTACTACATGCATCGGCTAGAATACTAAGAAAAGTCCTGGAGAGCCGAGGATACTTTTGTCTCCAGTAATCTACAGACGGTTATCAGTACTGGTGTCAAAAACTTGTATAATACCAAAATAAATGTCCATAGATTCGTTTAAAATTCTTGTTTACGAAATACTAGAAATGTATTTCCATAAGACTTTGTGCCAATACTTTTGCGAGTATATATAATTACGTATGTTTGTGGGTGTGTTTGTTTCTATCTGCAGTTAGGATTTCCTCTCTATACGCACCGATCGAGGTCAGACGTGATCCCCATGTGAACAAGTCAGGAGATATTCCCCAGGTTTCTAATCCATTCTGAGTGTTATCATCTCTGACAGACATGTCGAGTTGACCTCTTGCCTGACTACAACTACAACTACTACTACTATTATTACGACTACCCCTTCAACAACTGATACTTCTAAGCCGTCGTCGTCGTCAACAAGACCTTTCCAACGAAATGGAAGTAAATCTACAAACTCCAGGTCAACCCACTTCATTTACTCTCTCATTGACGTTAGAGGGTCATAAACAAAGAAATATACCCCGAAATTTATAAATACATACACTCGCAAAATGAATTTAACTATATAAACTTATTCTTGTAAACGTATCTTGTGCATTTATATAAACAAAGCATTTAGGGAAGGATTGGTTTTGAGAAAGGTTTGGGTTCTTTGTTAAATAACATATCAACCGTCATGGGCTATTTAATGCCCAAAATCATTTCTGAACAAGAATAGTAGTGTTACTCATAATATTCGTCCGAAAGTAAACGAAATAGGGCAATTGGAGTTCGAACACGCTTTCAACGATGTGACAGTCCAGCGCGTTAGCCACGAACCCACGGGAAAACGACGGGAAGAAATAGTTTCGTCTAGAGTTTCGTTCCTTTAACTATGGAGAAGTGAACCAATTATAGAAAAATCAGACAATGATATATACATGCAAAGATTAGCATAGATATGATGGGAAGAGTGATCTAGTTTGTAAGGTATTCAAAGTAGAACGGTCAAATTTATAACTGCGAGCTTCTTCAGGGGATCATATCAAACTAATTTTTATGAATTATTAATGGATTTACTCAGTTATACTTAACTTATTATTTTCTACTGTTTTAAGACATTATTATGACTTTTTCATTTTATCATTTTTTTAAATTTCTCATTTCATATTTATTTATTTATCTATTCATTTATTAATTCCACTTCGCATTGTATCTCACAGCATGATATACTAAGAAATACTCACCATGTGGGTATCGTCAAGTCTGATGATCTTATTGGCAAAAATTGTGTCACCAAGCACCGTTGACTTTGTGTCTACGCTATCCTAACTTAGATACATATGCTCTACAACCGATGTTTAGCATTGTTCCTATATACATATACTAACCTATATCATACATATGAGGTATATGAACTAATTTACGATCCATATAAAAATTATAATCAAATTAGATTATTATTTCACAAGTAAATTCTACTTTCATTGTTTTTTTCCTGACTAAAATTTTATATATATAATTTCATTTTGTATTTAATGAATAATAATAATAATAATAATGATAATAATAATAATAATAATGGGAATATTGGAAGAGGACACTATCAAACATATCAGAGATGAGATATAGAATAAGGAAAGTGTATAAGGGAAAGATTCTCGAAAGCAAGCTCTGCAGCAGAAATCTTATGAAAAAGATAAAAACATGAACAGTTCACCATGTAAAGTATTTGGGACTAATCTTAGAATGGTCAAGAGCGGAACTCACATAAATAGAATAAAAGACAAAGAAACTGATGTCTATGCACAAGGCCTTACACCCGAAATGACACCGACAGACAATATGTATCAAGAAAAGAAGAAGGAAGAAGAATCGCCAAGATTGGGGATTTTGTAGATGCATCAATAGAAGAACTCAACGACTGTATCAAAAGAATAACGAAAGTCTAATCCCAGCAGCAAGTAAAAAATGGCAACATAAGACCAGATAGAAAAAACAATAAAAACTAGGAAACAGAAATGGGGAAAACCAAATGTATGGATATGACAAGCGGCAAACTGACGAAATTGCATACGAGAAAACCTAATATGGCTACGAAAGGGAAATTTCAAGAGAGAAACTAAATCTCTTTGTTTAGAAGCACAAAATAACGCCATAAGGACTAACTATATTAAAGCAAAAATTGATAATACAATAAAAACTGTAGATTATGTGGAAAAAAAGATACAACTATGTATCCCATAAATAGATTTAGCAAACGAGCACAAAAAGAGTAAAAGACCAGACACGTTTGGAGGGTCAAGGATATTCAAAGGGAATTGTGCAAGAGATTGGAATTTGACCATATAATCAAATGATATATACACAAACCCGAATCATGCAAGAAAATGAGATCCATAAAAATCACTGGGATTTTAGGATACAGACGGATCACCTTGTCCCAGCCAGAACACCAGACCTAGTGTTAAATAGTAAGAAAAGAGAGAGAATTTACCGTCTTCTTGGCAAAAAGTGAACATAAAAGAAAGCAAAAAAGAGAGAGCAATGTTTGGATCTTGCCGAAAACTGAAAAATTGTGGAACTTGAGGGCCAAGATAATACCATTTGTAGTTGGTGGGTTTTGAACGGTCCCCCGAGGCTTGGAAAAGGGACTGGGGAATTGAAAATCAATGGGAGAATCGAAACCATCCAGACTACACCATTGCAGAGATCAGCCAGAATACTGAGAAGAGTCCTGGAGACTTGAGGAAACATGCTATCACGCAGACTCCAGAAAAAAGACCACCAGCTCATGCTGGTGTGAAAAACTCGCTGGAAATGAAATAATTATAATATCCGATAAAATAATAAACATCATCACGAATGTCCTGGAAAAATGAAAGGTTGAAGTGACAACGGGATGACAAACCTCAGCAGAGTTAAAAATCCAGAGAGGCATTTTCCAGGGTGACTCGCTTTTACCGCTGATTTTGTTTGTACAACTATGCCCCTCAATTAGGTTCTCAGGAAGTGCAGAAGTTGCAACAAATTTACAAAACCTCAAGAAAAGATTAATCCTCTTATATACATGAATGATGCAAATGTATTTGCTGAAAAAAATAACTTGAGACCCTTATACAAATAATAAGAATATAGCTAAGATATAAGAATGGAATTTTCCATTGAAAAAGTTTCCCTGTTCATAATGAAAAGTCAGAAAATAGATTCAACGGAAGCGCGATAAAGCGTCTTGAAACCAAGCTTGGCAACAGTATTCTCATTAAAAGGGATAAATACCTGGGTTGTCCTCCTTGTAAGATACTCTCAACCATTCATAAAATACACAAAAGAGGTTCTCAGGCAAATGGAGCAAAGGAGAAGAAAATTGATGACTATGTGCAAGGCTTTACATCCGAGAGATAACATAGACAGGCTATATGTGTCGAGAAAAGGAGGAAGTGGCCACGCAGACATTGAGAATTGAGATTACAAAGACTCGAGGACTACATGAAAAAGAGCAAAGAAAAACTTATTAAAGCAGCCAATAACAGCATGAGAACAAATAGAAAAACAATAAAAACTAGAAAACAGAAATAGGAAGGAAAACAACTGTATGGATATTTTAAGTGACAAAATGATAAGATTGCTCAAATGAAGATATGGATATAGCTAAGAGAGGAAAACCATAAAAAAAGAAACTAAATGACTTAATTGCAACACAAAACAATGACATTAAGATCAAATATATTAAAGCGGAAATTGATCGAAGACAACAGAATGACAGGTGTAAGCAATGTGGAGAAAGAAATGACACAGTTAAGACATTGAGCAAATGCAGCAAACTAGCTCAAAAGAGAGATCAAGGATAGGTAGAGATGGCTGGAGAAGGTGATCCTCTGGGAATTATGCAAGAGATTAAAATTTGACCATGCACAAACCAGAATGTGTCCAAGAGAATAAGGCAAATAAAACTCTCTGGGATCTTGAGAAAGAAACAAAGATTAGACCTGTAAATACAACAGCAATAATATGACGTGACAGTTTCGTGAGCTGCTATTTCCGTGATGTGAGGGAAAGCCACAGCAAAAAAAATATCTGGTTGTATGGCAAGATGCTGCTGGGGCGCTCTAGATTAATGGCAATGATATCTTAGCCGAGAAACCATGCCTCTATCCAAGTAATCTTCTGATGAAAACTTTGTTGGCGATACAGCTGTTTATTTTTGCAACATTTTATACATATATATATATATATGTGTGTGTGTGTGTGTGTGTGTGTGTGTGTGTGTGTGTGTGCATATGTGGCGATGTCATCATATGAAAGCCATAGCCAGCAAGTTACCAGACCATTACTACTAGGGTATTAAATTATTTCCTCGGTGAGTATCCCAAATTTATGGTGTTGTTTCAGATTAAACTCAATTTATTAAATATCTAAAATTTTATTTTGCACCAATTATAGAAACCTAAGACAATCATAATTTATGCAAGAGTCCATAGTTAGATTGTGGGGAATGGATAGGGAGGGAATGGGATACGATTACACCGACCATAATTAGATACGAACAAGATATATATATATATATATATATATATATATATATATATATATATATATAAAAGTTGAAGTTTAACATGGTGTAATTTTGTTGCACTATATGTTAAGTTGTTTTTTTATGTTGGCAGTTTGTTACTTGGTTAGTCCTTCACCATATAATTCCTTAGGATTATATTTCCAATAACGTAAAAAAAATTCAGTTTTTTCCAAAGTTCTTTTTGACTCTATCTTCCTCTAATTTGGATTTTTCCTCTGGAATCAGTGCTGAATCCATAAAGCCCCCATATTTCAATGTCTATCAATTACGATCATTTCCTCTTGATACTTGACCTTATAACTATGCTTATATTATTAGTTATTGACTTCGGCAGTTTATTACTCGGGTAGTCCTTCTCCATATTAATCTTAAGGATTATAATTCCAATAATTAAACACAATAGTAAACACTATTTGCATTTATTACTGCAATCCTTGAGTAGCTATCAGTTGATTTTATCTAACTTACTGTTCTACATTTTACCGTACTTTGTTCCTGTTAATACAGTGCTTAACCCTCTTATATACAATAATTGATTTTGATCTTCTTATCCATAAATTTCTATGCTACAACCTTGTATTTGATGATTTTGTTTTAGCTACACAGGAAGCAATCCGGAAAAAGATACTGAAAATATAGTGGGTGGCTTTTGACAGATTTTTTATCAAATCATTATGGTTTTCAAATAAGAAACAATTATCAACTTCTTGCGTTGTGTGCACATCATTATGTTTTGAGTATACATCATTATGTTGAGTCTACACCATTATGGTTTTCAAATAAAAAACAATTATCAACTTCTTGCGTGGTGTGCACATCATTATGTTTTGAGTATACATCATTATGTTGAGTCTACACCATTATTGTTTTCGAATAAAAAACAATTATCAACTTCTTGCGTTGTGTGCACATCATTATGTTTTGAGTATACATCATTATGTTGAGTCTACACCATTATTGTTTTCGAATAAAAAACAATTATCAACTTCTTGTGTTGTGTGCACATCATTATGTTTTGAGTATACATCATTATGTTGAGTCTACACCATTATGGCTTTCAAATAAGTAACAATTATTAACTTCTTGTGTTGAGTTCTTCTACTTCACATTACACCATACTCCACTTTTCTTCGTTTGATTACAATTCTTACCTTTCTAGCTTGTTCTTTCACATTTTTAGAGCAAATTTCTGTCTTTGTATTCGATTATGAAAAGTTTTTTTTTTATTTCATATATCTGTTACGTTTTATACCCATGATTTAAGTTTTCTATTTCATTTAATAATAGCATTTTTTATTTCCTTCTTTCATTCGCCAAACATTGTTTAGTAAGTATACTGATTCTTTTGTATATTTCGGTTTTCAGTGGTTTGGTGTTATAATTGTTGGTTGTTTTCTCTTCTTTATATATAGCATCAGTATATATATTTCTTGGTAATTCTTTTTTGGGGACTTTCGCTTTATATTTAGTGATATCTTTTTTTTTTTTTTTTGCAGTTTCCTTTTAATGGGTAGGTTTTCTGTGTGAATGTTCGCGCAGTTGCCGACACGAGAAATAGTTAAAGAACAAAGTAATGAAAAAGTGATCAAGTGCAGGAGAGGGAAGACATGACGCGAAAATAACTTTCCAAAAATAGCTCAA
>OY757916.1:84034391-84311891 GCA_963585895.1 Sepioteuthis lessoniana | reverse complement strand
CATTATGAGTATCATTAGTAACCACACATATGCAAGTACTCAAATGCACATTCAGACACGGATACACCCCTGCAGAGAATCCCTTACCCACGTACGTCAATACAATAACTTATAAACTAGTTACGAAGTGTCACACTTGTAAACATGATCCTATGTGAACGCACATGAACGAATATGCTAAACTCCACACATATATCAAGAGATAGCAACACATGTGGTCATTGTCAATGTATATCGTCACATACGTATGCATTTGTATGGTCTGATCTTGAAGTGGGCTGATAATGTGGTTCTTTGTAATTTTATAGGACCTCGTGTTTAGGTAACCAACAGAGGTTTAAATCAGTTGCTTGCTCACCTCTGTATCTTTTGTGAGAATGTGTCTTTATGCTTTATGCTTTTGTTTATGGGATTGGGTGAGTCTCGTCGTTGTTGAAGGCATCGTCATGTAAATGGCTTGAGTGAGGAATGTAATTGTGGCTTTTATTCATGAATGATATCCTGCTTCACTTTGTATCTGAATGAATAAATTAAGTAAGTAAAGTTGGCGACCGTAGTCGAGGGCAACCCGAAGGCTCCCCTTTCAATAGCTACTACGCCGAGGTGTAGCGGAGGGCATACTCCTTTCCCTGGATTGCTCCACTTTACCTTTGATCCTCATCTAATAGTGCTGAGTGCAAGGCAAGGCGGCATCAAGTACCATTTTTTTTTTTGGCTTTGGTATGACTGGACCTGGGATTGAACCCCGGTCTCCCGGACCATTGGTGAACACTTAAAATACTAATATCTATGAGTTTTACTTTAAATAGTTTCAACAATAAGAAACGCTGGATTGATAAGTTATCAGCATTATTTTATATGACTGTAAAAAATTACTTATATATATACATTCACTTTTCAGTAGCTACTACACTGAGGTGTATTATCTATTGAAAAGTGAGCCTTCTGGTCGCCCTCGACTATGGCCACCAACTTTACTAAATTATATATATATATATATATATATATATAGAGAGAGAGAGAGAGAGAGAGGAGGGGGTTGAGTGTTCTTGCGTGATTGTAAACTTGTTTAAATAACGAAAAACTGAAAATAGATATATGTACAAAGATTATATAGATATTTCTTCAAGTACTATTGATTAAATTCATTTAAAGAAATCGGATTTGGTAACAACCATGCCCTCCGAATGACTTCGTAATTTTCTGCAAACTTTTACAGCGGTCTCCTTGTTCAAATTGGTAAATGCCGCCGTTATCCTTGCCTTCATATCATCTTTGATGTTGTTCAGTGTTTTGTTGGCTTATCGCTCAATCGCACCACAAGCTTAATAATCAAGGGGATTGCATTCTGAAGAGTTAGATGGCCAGATATCAAAGGTGGTGTGCTTGCTAAATTTTCTTACAGTCAACACTGGCTCCTCCAGCTTGTGTGACATGGCGGACAACTCCTGTTGGGAGACGTAGGGAATTCCAGCAGCCACTCTCTCAATACACACCGGCATCCTCTTCACCAAGAACTTAATGTCAGCCTCCGGGTTGAGTGTGAGGCCTGGTGTGATGAATGGAGGCATAATGTCTCCATCGCTAGTGACTATCCCAAATACAAGGATATACACTGGGTGTTTGTTTTTCATCAATATGCATGTAAATCTGTCGTCATATTGATACCCGAACAGTCTGAAATATTCTTACTGGAGCTTCTGGTGTTAATGCCACGCTGTTGAGCGCACCGTTTTCAAGTTTCTGAAGGATTGAATTGTTGCTTTCCACAGAAATAGAGCGCAACTAATTTTAGTTTGTTGCAGAATAGACAAAGCCTGAAAAAGAAAAAGTGAATGAGAGAAATTAATAATTTAAACTTGCAACAATTTACCCATTGCATCCTGTATATTTCCCTTTATCGGTTTGGGCTTAGAATACATCCGAAGGAATTTTCCCTCTCTTCTCTTTCTTTCTTGATTTCATATCTATTTTACTAGATCAATCATAGGCATTATTATCATTTCTGCTTCATGGAAGGAATTATCGTTTAGCAAAGATATTTGTGAAACTTCCATTTATGCTGCCAGTCTTTAATCCCCATATCCAATTTTTCTGCATTTTACCTATTTTACCGAAACTTATAGAAATATTCCCTCCCTATTAACGACATAAGTTGTTTTCGAAGAAAGTGTTAATAAGGAATCTTATTTGGGTAATTAAAGATTCAAAATTAGCAATCAATCTCCTTAAAATAGCTATTTATCTATGAGTAGGATATGATTAACATCGCTAAAAGTTTTTTTCTCTCTTCTTGCCACCTTCTCCATCCTACTACCATTCCTCCACATTGAAAATGTTTTTCTAATATTTTGTGAGGAACAGTGAACATTCACCTCTTTTGTCTTTTTTTCAATAGTCTTATTTGATTTTTGCTGGGTTTTTTTTTTGTGGGGGGTTAATGCCCGAAACTAAGTGTAATAAGGCTGCCGTAGAGGAATGTGTGAAGTATTCATTCATTGTAGGTTTTCATCGTGCTCTAATATATATATATATATATATATAAGAGGCACCCGTAATGTAATTGTTACTGTCATACGCAACCCGAATTCAGAGCCTGAATGTGGCTGTTTTCATTTCTCAAGGCACTAATACCCTTGGGAAAAATATGAATCCAATTATTGTCCATGGAGTTATGGATAAATAGGAGTGTAGATTTGACTATTTAACTTTGATATGGCATCCTATCTAGGAGAAAGAAAACTTTTAATTCAAGCCTGTTAAACACCACTTAAATATTGACCTTGTGTCGCATCTTACTCATGTGGAGGGATTTATAAATATATGCATATATATATATATATATAGTGTGTGTGTGTGTGTGTGTGTGTGTGTGTGTGTTTGTTTATCTGTGTACATGTATTTGTGCGTATGTGTGTGTGTATTTAGGCAACAGATTTTCTTTTTTGTATATAAGTAAAAAGTAATGTTGGCGACCATAGTCGAGGATGACCCGAAGGCTCCCTTTTCGATAGCTACTACACCAAGGTGTAGGGGAGGGCGCTACTCCTTTCCCCGGATTGCTCCACTTTACCCTTGATCCGTATCTTATACTGCTGGGTGTTAAGCAAGGAGGGATCAAGTACCATATTTTGAGTCTTTGGTATGACTCGACCTGGTCATTGGCGAACACTCTAACCACTCGGCTAATGTTCGGTAAAAATGACAGACAAGGAGTTATATTTCTTTATTTGCCTTTTCTTGTATTTGAATGCGCAGTCTAGTGGTACTTGAGAACATCTCTTTAAATTTAGAAGCTTCAATTCTTAAATGCATTAGACACAGATGCATTTTTTTTCAAAGACTCGGCGAGTCATCTTCACATGATCTTGATCTTTGAATTCAACATATTCAAGCAATACCAACCGACAGCGCGTTCGAATACAACGTCAACTTCAAGCGATGAACGCTCACATTCAAAATACCCATTGATCCCACAATCTACGACGTAAAGACACCCTCAACAATGACTAACAAAGGTTGAAAGTACATGCACTCGGATCGTAACATCATTCAACCCCGGTCAATTCATACCAAAGACTCAAAAAATGATACTTGATACCTCCTTGTTAAACACTCAGCATTATAAGGTACATATCAAGGGTAAATTAGAGAAATCCAGGCAAAAGAGTAGCGCCCTCTCTTACACCTCGGTGTAGTAGCTATTGAAAAGGAGACTTTGGGTTGTCCTTGACTATGATCGCCAACTATACTTTTATATACATGCATACGAGGAACATTACATAAGTTTCCAGAACTTTTTCGTATGGGCACTTTTATTGATAGTACAGACATGAAACTCTAGTCCCCTTCGAAGTAATCTCCTCCGGCTGCAATGCACTTGTTGTACCATTCCAACAATTTCTAGAATGCCCCATGGAAGTCCTCTTGTGTGAGCATGTCAATGACCTTCATCGCAACCTCTCTCATCTCCTCAATTGTCTCATAACGACAGCCTCTGAGCTTAGGGAATAACCAAAAGTCACAGGGAGCAAAATCTGGACTATAGGGAGGGTGATGAACTGTCTTGATACCCATCTTGGTCAAATAGTCTGTGACAAGGATGAAGTTGTGGACTGGAGCATTGTCCTGGTTGAAATGCCACTGACCCGATTTGAAGAGTGCTGGCCTCTTCCGACGGAATCTCTTCCTGAACTCCCTTAAAACCTCAGAATAGTAACCCTAACCCTAATCCTAACCCTTTGGCCAATCAACTCTGGTGCATTGATTTCCTTACTCCTCCTACACCTCTCATCATGCCTCACAGGCTTCCTTGAATCTCTTATGTCACCCAAAAACTGATGCTTGATTCATGCAATATGGTCGAAAAGCAGTCTGAAGCATTCCATACGTTTCTGTGGTATTTTTTCCAAGTTTAAAACAGAATTTTATTCCGTATTGTTCTTCTAAAGTGTCCTCACGTCCAGATTGCATTTTTGAAATTCACCAGCTGTGACAATCAGGCTTTAGTAGGGTATATTCCAATTGCTGCTGTAGCTGTTGATTTGAACGTGAAATCATAAAAATTGGTCAGTCACCTCATAAGATGTATAGCAATAACATACTGAATTTTGAAGAGTCTACGACAATTTTAAATGCCTGTACAAAATAGTATGGAATTATATTGAATGCACCACACACACACACACACACACACACACACACATACACGCACACACACACACACACATAGATAGATAGATAGATAGATAGATAGATTTGGAGAAAGAGAAATTTATAAGATTTGAATTTAAATAGTAAAATATAAATATGACTCAGTTATCGTTTTCCCTTGATAGAGTGGTCAATATGAAAGATGAAGACTTTTAACCATTGAATCCCGATTTAATTCTTCCTTCAATGCCATCAGGCTTTTCTTGAGTTCACTGAAGCATTCAAAATACTTCCAATGTTTTTTTTAAGAGAAACAAGGTTATAAACATTTTCTCTCCCTCTATCTAATGACGTGTTACATGAGGGGTTTGCATTCAGAGGTTTTCTTCCTCAAAACCGTTTGTTTTACTGAGAAGCTCCAACCGTGTCTGTTATACTATTTGCTCGTATCTGGAAGAAAAAGAGAATCCATGTCTTTTCAAAATCAAAAATGTGAAATTAAAACTCTTTATGCATAAAACCATTTATGTCTACAAATATATACGATGATATGAGATGCAGTTAAGTTTTTAAAAAACGGATTATTTGTCTTTCATTTAATAAATATTCACATTAATTCGGTATTCGGCCTGGTTTCTTTCTTTAATGGCATATGAACCATCATGGCTTATCTAATGCTAAAGTCATCCTTGTAGAAAAACTACAGTGGTACTATGTAAACCATAATTGGAAGGAAAAAGGGGTTCATAACCTTCCCAAGGGTATTTGTCAAAAAGTGAACATAATAGCGTGAATGGATCTTGAACTCGCTCATATGATATCACTGTCTTACACGTTTGAAACTACACTATACAATTTGTTTGGTTTGTTTGGTTTTATGGCATTTGTAGGTTATTTAACGCCAAATCCATTTTTATGTAAATAATCTGTTCTATTGAAAACAATTCAGTTTAGTATAAGTACACAGTTTAATTGTCAAAAACATTTCCATTTCGAACTATTCAAGCAGTTATATGTAACAATTCAATTAAGTGTAAATACTGTTTTAATGTCGAAAGGCAGTTCTATTTGAAGTAATTCAGTTAAGCATACGCACGCAGTTTAAATGTAAGTACGGTTTAATTGTCAAAAACATTTGTTATGAAATAGCCGAGGGATTTCGGTTCATGCCTTTGAATTTAGTTAGGCTGAGAACCTTTCGGCTCAGCACATGGGTTGTTTGGGTGTAAGATTGAAGCAGGTGTTAACGCGGGTGCGCGCGAGCGGATGGAGGTGTCACTCAGATGTCATAACAGTCCGAGACGATACTAGGTGACAAGGTGCGGGTGACGTCACGCACCGGAAGCACGCGGAAGTTTGTGTGAGAATTTGAAGAAAATAAGAGTCGAGTTTTGGACGCCGAACGAGAAGGATCGATTTTGGAGCTCGCAGGCGCGAGGCGAACTTGCACCCGATGGGGGCCGCTCGAGTTGAGGGCCAAATGAATAAGACAGCATAGAAGATTGTGTCTCTCCTCCTTACGTCGAAACCTTTAACTCAAAGTTAATAAAAAGGTTTCGTACCTGAACAAGAAGTAGTTACGTGTTTTTGAGATTCCTGTTCTTTATATATTCTATCGTTATGAACATTACATGTCTATTTCGCACATGGCCATATTCGTGTATATGGCTACGCAACACATTTCTATTTCAAGCTGTTCAGTTAACTCAAACAATTGAGTTTAGCATAAGTACGCTGTTAGTTCTATTTAACCCATAGATAGGGCCCTATTAGGTGCTACCACTCCGGGTCAGAGTGGAGCTGGGAGCAATGGCAATGAAGGGGTACTCCACATTACTCAAAGCTCCAGCATTACTGGAATCTCACCATCAGATTGTTTAGTGTCATATCCAGGAAAACTTAAGGGGGGGGTCTTACCCCTCTGCAGAGGTGCAGTCAGTATATTCTACAGCTCCAGCTGACTGGGCAATATACAATTTGTAATATCTTATAACTAATTGTATTTATGAATAATACTTTAAGCTGTATATGTAAATTAATCCCGTTTCATTATTACTTAGTTATAATGTTCAATCTTGAAAGAAATAAAAAGTTTTTTATGGATAAATATCTTGTATTTGGCCTACAAAAATCTAAAAATATTCCTCAACCAAAGACCTCGTAGCCTATTAGCCAAAGTGCTAGACTGCGACATCGTCGTAAGCGAGTTCGAACTCCAATCGAGCTATTACGTTCACTTCTGTCTAATACGCTTCGGAAAAATATGAGCCCCCATCACCACCAACCCCAGCTGCGGGTTAAATAGTACCAATACTATGATATGGAGAGTGTGGAGTAACTTCCATTGTAATTACTCCCAGGTCCTCCCTGACTTGAAGAGGTTGTTACTGTTTGAGTCCCATGTATGGATCAAATTGATTTGTTGAAAATTCTTTCATATTCGGTATGGCAAATAGCTGTACATTATTTGTATTAAGAGTTGTTACTTGAAACTATAATTGTTTACGGAGTATTATTAGTTACTTCAAACCATATAACGATATAAAATAACTTCTATTAAATAGAAATACTCTCTTAAAAAACATATTATTATTTGTTATGGTCTGACAAAAATTATTTCAAACAAAGTGTATTTAAAGTGACCCTAGTATTATTTGTTTTTCTTAAATAAGTGAACAATACTGATCATAATTTATAAAATAGACTTGGCATTAAATAACCACCAAGGGTTGATATGCCATAAAACCAAACGTTTCTGTTTCTACTCACGGCGAAGGGTTTGAGTAAACACAGACAACCTATTACAAAGTCTAAAAAATATTTAATCATCCTATATATCTCTTTCGTATTAAAAAAATTAAACAAAAAAACTTTGTGTTTAAATATCTCTTAGATCTATGGAACCGTGCTTGAATACATTGACATGAAAAAATAGTAGAAATAATGTTTGAGCAAATTTGAGATCGAAAAGGTTAAGGCAAACAGAATCTCTCCACTTTGAAGTAGGGTCAAGTCAAATCTACCACTTAACTGACAGACATTTTGAACTTAAACAAAACTAAGATAAACGGATAATGTATCTGTTTAGTTGTTCGCTAAGTTTTTCGATGTCAAATAGTATAACCAATTTTGAATTTTTAATGACATGACACAATCCTCCAACATCTATTTCATACGAATATTTTTATGTGAGAAAAGAAAAAGTAAACAAGCGAGTAACAATGGAATAAATATTGAACAATTACTCAATACGTACGTAGAGCCGGTTTAAAAAACTGAATAAGTAAGAGAAGCTTTCTATCCAAGTTTCACCGAAAAGAGTCTCCAGGGAATCTCTGCCAGAAAGTTATTGGAACAGATAATTAAATGTATTGAAGAAAACTGCAGAATTTGCTGAGAGGATAACTAAAACACGTAAATAATAATGATTAAGAATCCATTTATTTTTGTGAGGACATCTGTTCAATATATCAGACCTTTGATTTAGAAATTACTCAGCAAAAGAGTAAGTTGTAATATTCAGCTTCTCCTTCCTACAGAGAGGGCTACATTTATCATCCGCTTCGTAATAATATATGTATATTAACATACACATACACATATATACACATACATATACACATATATAGTACATAGCCCAGTCGACTGGGGCTGCAGAATACACTAACTGCATGTCTGCAGAGGGATAAAACTCCTCCAACGAGTGTCCAAGATGTGACACTAAACAATCTGATGGTGAGGTTCCAGTAATGCTGCAGCTTTGGGGAATGCAGAGTACCTCTTTATTGCCATCGCTCCCATGTCCACTTTGACTCGGAGTAGTTGCACCTGATAGGGTACTATCATTGAGTTGAATAGAACTAAAGAATGTGCTTATCCGAAACATAATTGTTTGAAATAGAACTGTTTTGACATTCAAGTGTGTTTAAACTAAAGCTGTACTTATCCTAAACTAAACTGTTTGAAATAGAACTGTTTTTGACATTTAAACTGTGTACTTATGCTAAACTGAATTCTCTGAAATAGAACTGTTTATATGCATAAAATGGATTTGGAATTAAATAACCTAAAATGGTTGATATGCCATAAAACCAAACCAACCTAATATATAGTACAGCACATATATATTAGAAAAAACAATTTGTTTGTAATCGCTTGCTTTTCGGGAGTTCCTATTTACCAACCCCTCCGCTCGGGCAGGATATGACACAAGGTCAATTTTTAAGCGGAGTTTGACAGGTTTGAATTCAGAGTTTTCCTTCTCCTAGACTAGTTGCTTCACCAAGGCTGAAGAACCTAGTCTGTCCTACTATTTACCCATAGCTGGAGGGAGAATAAATGGATTCATACCTTTCCCAAGGGTATTAGTGCTATGTGAAATGCAATCAGTCTCGTCCAGGATTTGAACTCGAGTCACCGTGTCCAATTCCTCCGACGATAACAATTACACCACGGGCACTTGCTTTTCGGGAGTTAAACCAAAATAATACACAAGAAGAAACAAATTTTATTACAATCAAAATTTTAATGTATACATTTAGTTTTGTTTTGTGTAGAAATTGAATTTTAATAAAAATTGAATTGTTAAATTTAAAAAAAAAATGTTTATTTCTATCCCTTTAAAAACTTATTCAAAATTTTAAACAATAAAAATAAAATTATATACTTATTCAAATACTTCGTATCAGTACTTTCTAAATGATATTGGTCATAAGAACTTTAAAATATAGTGGTCCTAAACGTTTAGATAAGCACAAAAATCGGGGCGGGATGGGTACTTCTGATCACAGGAGCAGTTCATGCCTTCGCTAGATGCTTATTAATGTCATTTTCAGTAGATGAGATGCTGCTTCCGTAGTAGCTGAACTTATCCAGGTTTATAGCTGCATATATTTTTCATTATTAACAATGGTTGAGAAACTAGTTTTGTAGACTATTACAAATATAGGAAATTCATCCTTATTGACTTCTTACACATTTAGCCTTGTGCCAGACTAAACCTAGCAAATATTTGTAAATCTACCACCCACACATAATTCATGGTAAATGATATGACAAAGCCGTACAGCACTTGATGGAGTAAAGAGACAAACAAATGTATAAGGACAACAACTACATCATAAATCTTCCTGTAAATATTTGCATTATAGGCAACGTTGAACACAGATCCATTTCAAAAAATAGTAAATTAAAACTTTTAAAAAAATGCGCTTATAATCAGAAGGGCGGGACTTAGAAAGGGAGATAACTCAAGAAGAAAACAGTATGGAAAAATTAATTACATCCTGTTTACTAACATTACTAAACTTTTTTTTCAATATAGCAAGCTGTAACTCAAGATCATCGCTTCTTTTTTGGTTTTCTCACCATATTTACTTGTGTATTTAAGTTTTATTTAATTTGATATAGAGGTTGTTTCGTTTAAGCTTGATATCTGTCAACAGACACATTAAAAGGAATCTAATCGTGGACTGGAAATTTTCAAGGAATTTGAATGATTAACACCGAATATTCGTGACTAAAAATATTCGACAACCACCAATTACAACCTTCTTCTTTTCTTTTTATCATTTTTTTCTCTTTTTGTTTCGGTGGCTTCTTTCTTTGCTTTGATACTTGTTCACAATTTACAACAGAGGTCGTTAATTCTCCATAACTGAACCCAGTCATTGTCAAACTAAATGATTTTCTATGGTAGTTGGCGACTGCTTATCGTATTTATCCTATTTCTCACCTTTCTTCCTGTGAAACATTGTCAGAGCTATCATATATTTATATCTGTTGATACTTTGGTAGATAAGAATAAGTTCTATCATTTCCGACTCGGTACAATGGCGAGTGATAAGAATGAGTCACCTAGATTTAAAAAAAATAATTTTCTTAAAATAAAAATAAAAAATGCCCAACAACAATTGACATGTCATAAAACCAACCATAAACTAACTAACCAACTAGCTAATCATCTCTTTACCCCATCTCTCTCTCTCTCTCTCTCTCTCTCTCTCTCTCTCTCTTTCTCTCTCTCTCTAACCTCTGTCAGTTTGTCTGTCGGTCTTCTGAATATCATCATCATCATCATGTCGTGCCGCCAGCACGGATATCCCTGACCCTCTCTCGCCACTTCTCCCTATCATTCATCGCCTCCGGCAGGTCTTCAGGGTTACATCCTGTGTCCTCACATAGTTGCTGTATGTAAGTCCGAGCTAGTCGTCCTGCTTTTGCACGGCCATATGTGGGGGTCCATAGGAGTACATCACTTATGAGCTCGTCCTTGCTTATAATAAATCGTTATTTATACTTCCTCAGCTTAACTTAGAACTTCACAAGACTAAATGGGTTTAGGAAGATTATGTTTCACCAATCTTCCTCATGAGAAGAGCAAGATTGGCTCTGTAAAATTTTTCAGGAACCCTGTCGTCTGGGGCTGTTCAGAGCGATAAGGTCTCCTACCCAATGTGGGTCCTGGTTATAATACTTAACCAAATGATGCAGAAAATTCAGTCTTGGAGCTTTAGAGAATGTAGAGTGGCTCTTCCTTTCCATTACGCCCAGGTCCATATTGACCGGAAGTGGTAGTACCCGTTAGAGCCCCATGAATGGGTTAAAGGGAAAAAATGTAATCACTAACTATATTTGAAATCATTTGACTGTGTATTCATATCAGATCAATGATTCATATCAGACTAAATTATTAGCAATGCTTGAAACCATTTAATTGTATGCAGAAATAACTGAAATCATTTAACTATGTACAATGCAGGCTAATGAATTCTAACACGTTTAAAAATTTGGTTACCAACGAACTATTCGCTTAGAAAGAATGTAATCTCGTACATATAGATATATTTATATATATGTAAACAGGATTTGGCATTAAATAACCATCAAGGGTTAATATGTCATTAAATCAAATGACCAAAATTAACCTGACCTAATCTGCTGAAAAGGCTCTGTCAACCCGATAGATTAGCATTTGAAATTTTGGATTTTTTGTGTGCTCAAACGTTGGTCTTACTTATATTCAATAATAATTTTAGAAATGTTTAGAAACTTTACGATCATGAATATAAACCAACTGACGTTGCTAGATACTGGAATTCGCTGTGTTTAAAATAAGTCAATTAATAATAGGAATAAATAAGAATATAAATATTAGATAATTGGCTAATATAAAAATAAGAATAGAAATAAAAATGAAAATAAAAATATTTGATGATTGGCAAATGTACAAAAGACAATCTCTTTCTTTCATACAAAAGTTATATTGGTCATAAGCATGGGAAACCTAAAGATCATTGAAATAACCCCATTAGTAATAATCTGTTGGTCTGTTATGTCAATCATTATTCCAACTAGAGTACGTGTTTCCTTATATTAGTTTGGAACAAAAAGGTCTTTATTATTGCAAATCATTTTCAATAAGAATGGCGCCTGGTCAGATGGTAAACTAGTCTAGCTGAGTCTGACAATTTAGAGAGATCCGAGTGAATTGGCTGCATCGTATTAGCATTCACAAAAATGAATGAATAACAATTTGAAATAAGATTGTTGAAGAGTAGCTGTTCTTTTTATCGTTCTTATTAGAAACTGGGCTGTGATATTCAACAGAAGAGCTTCCCGAGATAGGGTCATATCTGATGGGATCGAAAAATAGGTACCTTGTGTTCCAAGAGGACTTCATAGCCAGATAAACTTCACGTCAGGCTTTTATAGCTTTGAGAATGGAACCCCGATATAAAGCTACCAGTTTGTATTGTGTTCATGGCCTAGGATCATTCACGGGTGATTTATTTGCTCAAATCGTTCGAACAGGTATCACTTTTATTACAAGCACAATTTTTAAATCACCAAATGATTTTAGATAAAAGAATTCTCCTATCTTGTTTGGACCCTTGTTTCTCTCTGTTCTAGACCTAAATAAATCTTCAAAACTGCGAGATAATTATTCAACTCCGTTTCCTGAGGAATTTATTTATATCAGTTTGTCAACAATTTACCAAAGATTACAAGATAACATTTATTTATCTATTTCAAAATTAACCCTTAAGGTTTTATGTCAAAGTAATTTATAGAATATGATACATTTAAGTTTAGGGTTAGAGTTAATGCTGGGGTTTAGTTTAGTTTTGATATAGAAAAGTCAATATCCTTGATTTAATCTAAGTTGTTTGGTTTAAACTTCTAAATATGTTTATACCTGAAAATAGTTTTGTAGGTAAATTATTTCTGTATACAAATCATTGTAGATAAATTGTATTTATTCACAAATTGTTTTAGATTAATTCTGGTTGTATCTGAATTATTACATACAAACCCACAATCACTGTACACTTAACCATTTGGATAAAACATCATAGGCTTTCTCAGACAACCGACTTATATTACATGAAACAATTAAGCCAGATATAATGCAGCTCCCCTATATGTGTGCATCTGTGTCTATTTGTACATATTTTATATAAAAAGTTAATTCTGGGCTCTTATGAAATGTAAGTACTTCTATTTAAGAGAACGAAATTTAAAAACCGTAAAATGAAGATTTATACATGTTATTAAGCATGTTGTATAAGGCATCATAAACTTTTAAAATATTCTGATTAAAACCTGTATCATAAATTTTGATTTAAAAAACATTAAGTAAAATTTAATGTATTTTTTATTAAAATATAATTTTAAATGATTTATATTGCGTAACATTTTTTAAATATCTGAGCCTAGGCATGTTTTAAATCCTGTACATTAGCAATCGTAAAATAAGGATGAATACATTTTCATAAAATATATATTCTTAAATCCTTGTTTTCTTATACGAGAGGTGTAATTAAAAAGGATCGAAATTGAATCTTTAATTACTTTAAGTTTAAGATTAACAATTTAAATAATGGCGCATGTACAGCGGAGAAATTTACAAAATAAAGTTTGTATATAATCAGTGATAATTCTACAATAAGAAAACCCCTTTTGAAATTTTTTAAGGGAATTTTTTTTTTTTGAGCAAAAGACAGGATTTTACAAGTAGCGCTCTCTCCAAACTAACCAGATCTAGCTTCATGCGACTTCCTTCTTTCCTAAACAGAACTTTTTTCTCACAACTAAGATTTGAGTATATGGGGCATTCACAAAATATCAAAAGATCAGTTTCAGAAGTGATTCGACCAATCGAAAACGGACTGGAATAAGGGCGTAGAATAACAAGCTGACTATTTAGAGAAAAAATTAACGTTTCATTCATTGTTCATCTCTGCCTTGGTAGATATAGGCTATGTTACTGAACACACCTCGAATTTAGAATATACAGTGATTTATACTCACACTCACATTTTAACAGATAAAGGAGGCGCGCCGTAGGAAATAGAATCTGTGACTGGAGGTCATATCATGTTTGCATTCCCCTTAGCGCTAATGCTCTTGCAAAAGGCATGAATCCACCTGTTCTCCCCACCCTACAGCTATGGTAATGAATTCTATATGTGGACCTTATGTCATATCCTTATATAGGAAGAAGGACTTCATAAACACCCAACACATATGTATATATGTGTGTGTGTGTGTGTGTGTGTGTGTGTGTGTGTGTGTGTGTTCAAATATGAAAAAATAAGTTATTACACACACACACACACACACACACACACACACACACATATATATATATATATATATATATATATATATATGTATATATATATATATATATATATATATATATATATGTGTCTCATCACATTACAGCGTAAGGAGGAATAACGTTGTTATAGTATCACAAAGCATCAATAGGGTTTTGATTAAAAAAGCTGATGAATCATATTTAATTTTCAACATAGTTAATAAATGTCCAAGTATTTTTTTTTTTTTATAAATTAAATGGTAACAAATGATAAATTTCATTTATAATGAAATAAGTAATATTTGTTTAATTAGATACACACTTTGACATTTATAAATTCTTTTTTATATAGTCGTTTTGGTTTTTTTGTTATTTTTTATATAGTCGTTTTATATAGTCGTTTGTTTTTTTATCGTCGTTTATTTTTTATATAGTCGTTTTATATAGTCGTTTGGTTTTTTTTTGTTATTTTTGTTATCTTAGTTTTTTGTTTTTTTTTTTTTTTGGAGGGGGGTTCTTTTTCGTGAAAGTCAATTACCTACTTTTAATGATCGAGACGAGATATTGAAAACAAAGATTTAGATGATCATCCGATTGATTATCTTGACTTATAGGTTGTTACTGAAGAGGTGAATTCTTCTATAAATTAGCAATACTTATTAAATTTTTGACTCATACCGCCGATAGGATAACAACAGATGATTTGGTATGGCTTATTTATTTAATGGCATATCAATCTTTGTGGTTTATTTAATGCCAGATCCAACCTTGAAAAAGGGTTTTAGTCCAAAAATGAATGCAATAACGCCACTAGAGTTCAAATTCGCCGACTTCGATGTCACAGTCGAACCCGTTAGCCAGTACGCCACAGAGACCCCATTTGATAAAAACAGAGTTACAGCAGACAATCGTCAGTGAGATGTATTACATAAGCTATTATAACACTGCCAGGCTTGTTTCTTTAGCAAGAAGCCTTTCTACCAGTCTTCAGAAATCGAGTGATGCTTGGTGAGCCGATAATTCGGGAAGTTTCGAGGGTGTCTGGTGCTGCTACGATGAACCTGTCTGTAATAGGCTCATATTTAACCACTTGGCAATCCTCGACTTCTCAGGGAAAATAGAAATATTACAAAATAAATACATGTCATTTTCTAGCATTTATTATAAATTAATGAAGTTCTACATTTTGGCGGGAGGGAAGTGAGTTATAAAAGATCTCCTATCAATAAACACACCCTTACCGAGATCTTTACTAAAAGTTAATTTCCTTCTGAACCAAAGATACCAGGATGTTATTATCCGTAGCAAGAAAATAGACACTAAAAACAGATATAAAAGTAAAAGTTAGCGAACTTACTCGAGGGTGACCCGAAGGCTCCCTTTTCAATAGCTACTTCACTGAAGTGTAGAGGAGGGTGCTACTCCATTCCCTTGATTGTTCCACTTTACCCTTGACGCAGAGTGTTAAGTAAGGCGATATCAAGTGCCATTTTTTGAGTCTTTGGTATGACTTGAACTAGGATTGAACTCCGGTCTCTCGGATCATTAGCGAACAGTCGATTCATTGGGCCAAAGGGATATAATTAGATATTAAATATCACCAAACTCTTCAGCATTGAAACTCAATTAACAAAATTAAGTATATAAAGAAATCTAAAAATTCTATTTTTGATTAGAGTTCTGGAAATCCTATTTATAGTTACTGTGTTTCACAAGGTAATAAATAATAATTTCTAATTGAATAATGTTCCTCAAGAAATGATAAAATCTTTTTGTCTTTGGTTCAGAAGAAAATTCCAAACCAGGTCTTGAGTAAAAAAAAAAAAATAAATTAAATTGCGTAGTTTCAGAAAACAACGATGAAAAAGAATTTAAGAGGGCATTTTTGGGAACTATCATATGAATGACTAAACAGAATTTGATCTCTACATAGATACTATATTAATAGTGTATATGTTTCGTGCATATATTCCTTTTCAAAAAGAGGTTGATGTGAGAAGATAGTAAAAAGAGGCAATACCCCAGAGGAATAATCAAACAAATAATACACTCTTTATAAAAAAAAATGTTATTCATAGACAATATAATGACTCCACATCAATCCATCTGTGTACACACAGAGTCAGTACGCTTTATTCCTTTCGATTATTTAAATTTTCATCTTTTTTTAGAAGCGAAAGGTAGAGGTAAATAAAATAAGCTGATATAATTGATGCGACTGAAAGATCGGTTTGGTTTCTTTGTTTAATGGCATATCAACCATTGTAGGTTATTTAATGCCAAAGCTATTCTCCTGGAAGAACAGTAGTGATACTATTTAACCCATAGCTGGGAGGATAAGGGGGTTCATACCTTTCCCAAAAGTATTTGCCCGAAAGTGAATGTAATAGCGCGACTGGAGTACGAACTCGCTTACTACGATTCCGCAGTCCATCGCTTTAACCATTACACCACGAGGACACCCCCGTAAAATGTAAGTAATAACTAGATACATTTAATAGACACAATTCAAGATATGTATTCACCCAACACCTTCAACACGGATACAATCTCAATTTATAAGCAGAGTAAAAATCGTTTAAATTCTAAGTTTTCCTTTTCGTAAACTAGTTAACGAATCAAGGCTAAAGAACAAAGACTGGCCTACTATTTACTCATAGATAGATGGGAAGAATAGATGGGTTCACGCCTTTTTCAAGTGCAAAATAAAATGCAAACAGCCGTCATCCAGAATTTGAATTCCTTTTCCTACAACGATAACCGATACGCTAAATATGCCCCTTCGTACGTTTTGCAGTCATGACGAGAAATTTTAATGACCTCTTGAAGATTTGATCGGCAAATCAAGATACCAGCACATCAATGAATAGTGAATAGTGAAAATATAGTGACCCTGTTTAAGGGTTTGTTTGCTGCTTTTTCTTGAAAAGGTTCTTGTCAGTCTTTTGTTTCCAGTAACTTTTTTTTTAATGACATTCATTTTAAAAGAATTATGCGAAAGATTGTAATAATAATAATAATACTAATAATAATAATAGTGAACGTCAACAAAAAAGAACTAGCCGAATAATGGATTTTGCCGTCCAGGCGAACCACAGAGGAAAAATAAAAGAAAGCAAAAAGATAGATAAGTACATTGACCTAACTAAATAAAGTTGGCGACCGTAGTCGAGAGCGACCAGAAGGCTGCCTTTTCAATAGCTACTAAACCGAGGTGTAGGAGAGGGCGCCACTCCTTTCCCTGGATTGCTCCACTTTACCCTTGATATGTACCTTATATTGCTGAGTATTAAGCAAGGAGGTATCAAGTAACATTTTTAAAGTCTTTGGTATGACGCGACCTGGGATTGAACCCAGGTCTCCCGGACCATTGGCGAACATTCTACTCACTTGGACAATGAGCCGGTTTACCTTACTAGAAAGCTGAAAAACAACAACTATGTAGCATGTAATTGGTGCACTTGAAACAATCCCCACATGATTGGTAAAACGGCTGGAAGAAGACAAGTGGAGACGATTTAAATTACAACGTAATTAAAATCGGCCAGATTACTGAGAAAAGTCCTGGAGACTTTAGGTGACTTGCTGTCACTCAAATTTCAATGGAAAATTATCTGATTACTCTCAAAGGAGTAACAATAATAAAAGAGTTTATTTTGGTGTTGATGAATAATACTGAGGATGGTCGGTGACGAATTGTGTGGTAGCATCTAAAGTTGTTGATGATAAAGAATAAAGAGCTGAAAGATCAAATGACAAGGACGCGAATTTTTGCATCTTGTCGCCAACAGCAACTATGATGCACAAAGACGGGAAATTATGGTGTAACAAGTGCTTTTTGTCGGTGATATGTTTATATAAAGATCAGATTACTTTTGTTTTTTCCCGTTGACATTTCTTCAGAGGGCATCATTATCATCGTCGCATCTCATTCGCCTCGTGATCTTTTATCAATTCGGCCACCACCGATGACAGGACACCTCTTTAAATTGTTCATTACGATTTATGTCACGTGTATTAAAGTTTATATCTTTTCAGGGGAAAACTGCCCAATGATCAACACTCGGTGTTAAAGATCTTTTAATAGTTCATAGTGGCATGCTTTTTTTCTTCAATTCTAGGAAAATTGCCGCTTGGTGGTATTGTTCAAAGTGCAGGCAATGTTCAAGAAGATCTTCTCCATAACACCAGCGCTGACGTGTAAGAACCCATTTCGCATAGCCTAGCACTCCTTTGGTACATAATGTGTCTGCAGTGACACTGTGCAGAGCTACATATCAGTGGTTACCATTTATTATCTAGGAGGCCATTTCCCAGGAGATGAATTCATACAAACGAAATAGGATAAATATCTAACACACACACACTCTCTCTCTCTCACTCTCTCTCTCTTTCTCTCTCTCTCTCTCTCTCACTCACACACACACATACGTACATATATATATATATATATATATATATATAAGTCTTACGACTGTGTCTAAGGGAAAGATTAATGAACATATACACAGATCTACCACCTGTCAAAGTGCAATGGTTTATCGGCCATATTTTTAAAGACTTTATCTTTTCTGTATAGGAAGCTTCCATTCATCTACGATATACAACTGAAATGATAGATTCATATTAGCATTTACTGGGGTGAATAACACGTTTTACAGTATTTTGATTTGGTTTGGTTTGGTTTGATTTGCGTTTCATGGAATATCAACCATTATAGGTTACCGAATGACAAAGTCTGTTTATAGATAGATAGATAGATAGAGAGAGAGAGAGAGAGAGAGAGAGAGAGAGAGAGAGAGAGTTTGGAAGTGGCATTATTTTTAAACGAGCCAGAGCTCATTTGTTCGCACAGTTAAATGGATTTAAGTATTGATATTTAATCCGAATAGTTCAATTTGCACACAGTCAAATGTTTTCAAGTATTGCTATTCAACACAAATATTCTAATTAATCTTACCCCTTTGCAGAAATGTAGTCGGCGTATTCTATCGCCCCGACCGACAGGGTTACACTATTTTAGTAACCAACGGTGCAATTCGGCAGCTACGGATGCTTTTACCGAGTTCGTGAAAGTGACGAACCACACTGGATTGTGAAATGCCAAGTTAAACTAATATTCCCCGAATGATTCTCGCCAGATTTGCTTCCGTGGCTTTGAGCACGTCCTAGGAATCCAAAGTTTTTGTCATCCGAACGAAATTTCTTGAACCATCCAGTTGCTATACTCCTTTACCTTAATCATTCGCTCAACAAATTATTCTGGCTGCTTTCGCGGTGCTATGCCCCAGTTTCTACCCATAAAATAAGTCTTCAAATTAAACTTTCAAATGTCATGCGGAGTTAAGCAATGCACAACGTATCAGCGAACCAACTACCACGATACTACCTACCACAAGGAGTGCCCTCCACTGTTTGAGCTGCTTTGGTCATGTGATATACGCTCAACAAACTATCACGTACCGAAATATTACAAAACTTTTGACTCACACAAGAATTTCGGTCTTGACAGAATTGTATTTATTAAAAACATTCAATTTTTTTAGTATTCAAAAGGCATATGAAATAATCCTTAGTTGAGAAAGATGAAATATTTTATTGACTGATTAATTCAAACAGCCTTTCAGGGAGTATTTTCAACGAAGATGTTAGAAAATCATGTATATTGTCAACATCATCATGTCGCGCTAACAGCACGGATATCCCTGACCCTTTCTTGCCATCTGTCTCTATCGTCCATTGCTTCTGGCAGGTCTTCAAGGTTACATCCATTATTGGCACAGAGATGCTGTATGTAGGTTCTAGCTGGTCGTCCTGCCTTTGCTCGTCCATGTGGTAGGGTCACTTATGACTTCATCCCTACTTCTTCAGCAGTGTCCCACATGTCTGGTTCGTCTAACTTGGATAGTTTTCGTGATGGTTGGTAAGTGGCCGTACAGCTGCTGCTTTGTGGGTTGTTGCCTCCAAAACTTGTTCAATATTGCTCACAGCATTCTTGTGTAATTGCCGTCAAGCTTTTTTCTCCATACGTTTAGTTAGCGTCCATGTAGCAGTATCGACACGACCGCTGCTTGGAAGAAACTGCGTTTCATTTTATCGGTCAGGTCTGACTTCCATATGACCGATAGTCTATCGATAGTTGTCCATGCCTTTGGTAGTCGCGTGTTGATGTCTGTCTCGGTTGATGAGACACTGCTTTCTAGGTAGGTGAACTTGTGTACTAGTTTCAGAGAGCAACCATTTAGTGTGGAGATGTCGCCCCTGGGATAAAAGCACATATATTCCGTCTTGTGTGATTGACATGGAGGCCTATGCCGGCAGATGGTTGTTCCAGACTATGTAGCAGGGTTTCGGCTTGGGCGGGTGCATTTACCAGAAGCGCTATGTCATCGTCGTAGTCCTCGTCTTTAATCATTTGTGCGGGGTATCTTCTGTTTCTTTCTTTTGTGAGCTTGAAACCGTTTTCTTTGGTTTTATCAATAGATGCTGTGAGCATGTCGTATGAACAGATAATAAAGAGGCATGACACTAATATGTCTCCTTGCAGTACACCTGCTACAATGTCGAAGTAGTCTGTGTCTCCATCCGAGGAACGGACTTTTACTTTTGTCTTTCTATATAGCATCATTATGGCTTCGACGGTTTCTTTGGGTTGGCCATAGGCGAGTAGTATTTGCTCCATCATTCCTCTGTGTACGGAGTCAAAGGTATTGACGAAGTCGTCAAATAATATTGTTGCCTCTAGGTCTTTTTGCACGTATGTATATTGTGGTATTTATACTTATATCTATTGTGCAATTATTCCGCTAGAGACTTGGTACACAGTTATTTCAGTGATTGATTAAATGATTGAACATCATATCAACCCGTCTGGGATTACTTTCTACCAAAATCGATTTAGGAGGTGCCCGTGGTGTAATGGTTATCGTCGTAGTGGAATGGACACGGCGACACAAGTTCAAATCCTGGACGAGACTGATTGCATTTCACATAGCTCTGATATCCTTGAGAAAGATATGAATCCAATTATCCTCTCTCCAGCTCTGGGTAAATAGTAGGGCAGACTAGGTTCTTCAGCCTTGGTGAGGCAACTAGTCTAGAAGAAAAAACTCTGAATTCAAACCTGTTAAACTCCGCTTAAAATCATTGACCTTGTGTCATATCCTGCCCGAGCGGAGGGGTTGGGTAAATATAACTACTTTCTACCAAAATGTTCAGAAATCATTTACATTATGCATTTATATTTACGTTTACATTTACGTGTTAAAGTTTCTTCAGATTATTTATTTGGTTTTAATGAAATGCCACAATTCTGATGAATTGTTTTCTCGCACTTACTTTGAACCTGTTTACATTTATAGTTTTTGGTATAATCTTATTTCTCTCAAGAGCAAAATGTCATCCAAGTTGACATTTTAAAATAGATCCTTAATAATATTTGTATTGAAAAAGAGAACGATAAAAAAAAAGTTCTCTCACAATAGAATTGTCAAGTTAGTTAAAAGATAACTGAACACATTGAATAAAAAAAGGGTAAATATGTGATTTAATAACATGAATGTCAATATAAAAATGTCTTTAATTTTTGTTTATGAAACCAGTTTTTTTTTTTTGCATAATCCAATATTTTATATAGCTGTCCAGAAGTCATTGGCTATATGGTTAAAGAAACCCAAACCCAAACATAAACCCTAAACTTCAGAGCCTTGTATATAAGGACGAAAAAAGAGTATTGATATAAGTAAGACTTCACATCCCTTCAAATTTAGAAAAACCTGAAACGATATAAGTGAAGGCAAGTAAAAGTTCCTGGCCCAACAAAAAGGAGTATGAACTAAATTTTGAAATGTACAGTTAAATAGTCATCTTCTGTTGGTCGTCGTTTTTCGCTGCCATCTTTCTCTCACAACCTCAACATCGCTCCATCTCTTCGTTGTTTACAAAAATGAACAAGACCGCATCTGTTGTGCACATTATTCGTTCTCTTCATATATATATATTATCGACTTCGTACGTAAGGTGGGTGCGCCTGATCATGTAAACCATAGATAGAAAACTAGATCTTATCAATTCGATTGGTCTCGGCTAACGAATTAAAGTTACAATCGAACTACTACGATTTTAGTTAACTCGTCAAATGAAAAACAACCTTTCAACAGGCTTGAAAATGTCAATCACAACTAATTGACTCTAATCTTTTTAAACTATCTTCCCGACCTCGTCAATAATACATACGACTATTTTATCATTAAACAATAGTTGCTATTTATACTGTATTTTGAACACCTCGGGTGGTGTAATGGTTTGCAAGCTAAACTAATAAGCTTTCACGATTGACTTCAAGTTTCACAGGGTGCCCCAGACGCTTGGCCTTGCGCCACATCTAAGCAAAATGTTTAATAAATTCCTATTCATCCGGTATTATATCATTTTTCAAATTTAATCCTTTAAAAAACTAGATTTAATTTTTAACATTGATTGATTGATTGATTATGACGGCATGTCAATTCGTTCAAGATTATTCTATACCTATAAAATAGGGAAGTGTACGTTTTAATTAACATTTTTTGCAGTTGTTTCTTAAGAGGGTATTTTTTGCACAATTGAATACGAACAAATTTAAACAGATCTATTTAACCCATAAACAGGGCCATAAATGGTACAACCACACCAGATCAGAATGGACCAGAGAGAAATGGCCATGAACGGGTAATCTGCACTCTGCAAATTTCCAAAACTGAACCCTCAGCATCAGATACTTTAAAGGGTAATACCCAGGACAGCGCCCTTTTAACACTCTGCAGAAGATGTACTGAACGTATTCTCAGTCTCATCGACAAGGCGTCCATTCATTCTCTCCTTTGAGCCGAATACTTTTCAACACCTTCTCGCATATATGGGGCTGTAGAATACACCGACTGCATCTCTGCAAAAAAAGAGCTCAGGCTCGTTTAAGAATGTTATCTACAAAATGTGTTTACAAATCATATATATATTTAATGTATATGTATAAACAGGATTTGACATTAAATAACCAACAATGGTTCATGTGCCATAAAACCCAACCAAAACAAGCCCCTTGTATATGAATATGTGTAGGATGAAGGTGATTTATTAGAAAGCTCGAAAGTTTTGTGTCTGCATTCAATAGTCATAGTAGACGTAAAAATTGCAATTTTGCTCTCTCTCTCTCTCTCTCTCTCTCTCTCTCTCTCTCTCTCTCTCTAGTCTTACCTCGTCATTTTTGTTTTTATTTGGTTAACAAAATGCTGCCCTTGCAGAACACACATATCATTCATCAGTCATTTACAAAAGTTTATTCCTTTGGTTTATTTGATGCTGAATCAATTGTTTTATTCAATAGTTTTGTTGCCTCCTTTGAATATTGATAGAACTAGGCCTATTTCATTAGTACCATTCACGAAAAAAGAAAAGGGATAAAATCTTTTAAACTTACTAAGCATAAAATCAATTCTATAGCAGTCAAAATGTCTGGATCACTCTGTAGAAATCCTCTCCGATTTCGACTGCCATTTGACAATGACTCAAAATCAGACGAAAGTCCAAGTCGGGTCTTAAAAAATTGAAAACTAAACAGAAACAAATCAGAAACAAAACAGAATCATGTTTCCTTTGCTCAAATACTAAATAAAAAAAGGCTTTCTGCATGAAAAAATAATAATACAATTGACGGCCTCTGTCAAAAAAAAAAAAAGAAAAAAAAAAAGGCAAGTCTCTTATTGGGGCAACAAGCGTTTGACCGATGGCCATATGACAACATGCAATTTTCCGAAGCGATTATATATCTACTTGTGAATCAGACGTTTGCTGACGTTTCAAAGAACACTTTCAATAGTAATTGCAGAAGTTTTGACAATGAACAGATGCACAACGGGTTTGGTAAATCATACACATTCTTAAGTAATGTTACATAACTTACTTAGTCTCAGTTTATATGTATGTAATGGACAAGTTGAGTCAATTTTTTAACATTATTTTTTTTTAAATGAATAAATGTAGGCACAAGAATTAACGAGAAATTTACCTATTAGTTTAATAAGGGATTTATTATTAAAAAAATTTCGAAAATTACGTCTTCAAATAAGATATGAGATCCAATGAGTTCGTATCTTACTTATTATTAAAATTATCATTACGTTTACATATATGTAATCATTACCCTCTAAAAAGGCTATATATTTAAAGTGCCTACGAACACACACACGCACGCACGCACACACACACACACACGCACACACACACACACACACACACACACACACACACACACACACATATATATATATATATAGAGAGAGAGAGAGAGAGAGAGTGGGGGGAGAGAAACTGAAATAATTTATCTCACATTCCATTACTCAGCTGTTAATGACCATTTTTGCGTTTTTTTAAAAAGAAACTGAATCGTCAGACATGATGTATTGTTGTTTTAAATAAGTTTTTACCCATAAACTCCTGATAGGCAATTAAGTTTTTGTTTAAAATAAAGAATAAATAATTGTTAGTTGCTATACTGCTCTGCTTGCTGACATCGGAGCACTTTATATTACCCAACATTCTTAAGCGATTGTATTTGGATATATATATATATATATATGTATGTGTGTGTGTGTGTGTGTGTGTGTGTGTGTGTGTGTGTGTGTGTGTGTGTGTGTGTGTGTGTGTGTGTGTGTTTACGAACGAAAATTGTAACGTCAGTTTAAAAATTAAAACGACAGTTAACTTTATCAAATCAAGGAATAAATATCATTCAACCAATAAGACAAAATCACCTAATGCACAACTGAAAGTTTCACAATATTGTGATTATCAAGTAATTGTTAGCAATCAATCAATCAACCAATAGATAGATAGACAGATAGATAGAGTAGACACAGAATTGCCCATGAAAAAATACACAATTAATAGCGTTCTCTAAAAAGTTAATTTTCATCACAACCAAAGATATCAGGATTATTTTTTCATATTAAAGCATATATTAGCGGCTATTATGTACGCTTATGGACCCCCACACATGGCCGTGCAAAAGCAGGACGACCAGCACGAACATAAATTCAGCAACTATGTGAGGATACAGGATGTTGTCCTGAAGACCTGCCTGAGGCGATGAACGATAGGGAAAAGTGGTGAGAGAGGGTCAGGGATATCCGTGCTACCAGCACGACATGATGATGATGATGATGATGATGATGATATAAATCATAACCAAGAAAAAAACAAGTTTGTACGAAAATGTACTCACAATTGATATACTTATTCTTGGCAGTCTTCGAATTCATATTTTTGTCTATAGAGTTTTAATACAGGAAATTTATGCGATGAATAATGTCTAATAATAAATATGCCTAAAAATATCTGTTTTATAAATAAGATTGTTGAACAGTGGATAAACGCCCCTTCGGCACTCTACCAGATAGATGGTGTTACGTCTCTGGATGCAGTAGTCAGTCTAGGCTGCCTGGCACGAGTGCCGGGGAGGCCTAGTATTCGCGTCATGCGGCCAAGGGTGACATACCTCGAGCTTCAGGGGGCCGTCACTCCAGGTTCTAATCCTCCTGGGGGGCTAGGTTTATCGCCTGGCGCCTGAGGTGTCTTTTTTTAGGGGAATGCCGACGGGGCCCAAGGCGTTTTTGGGAATGCCGAGCATATCTGGGTTACGGCCCAGCGCCCGGACCCACCTTAAAAAACGCCTTGTGCCACACTCATCCGTTTGGTGGAGCGTGCAACCGTTATTTAATCAGCTGGATCCAATTCATGGGACACCCTTCGGCCGGCCGAGGTATCAGCGGCACGGATCTAGTTGGGTGTGTTACGTCTCTGGATACGGTAGTAAGCCGCGACTGCCTGGGGTGAGAACCAGGGAGGCTCAGCATTCGCGTCACGCGGCCAAGACTAACATACCTCGAGGCTCAGGGAGCCCCCTCCCCCAGGGTCTAACTTTCCTCGGATAGGCTAGATTTATCGCCTGGCGCCAGAAGCGCTTCGTTTTAGGGAAATAACGACGAGGCTCGAGGCATTTTGGAGAATACCAGGCGTGTCTGGACTACGGCCCTGCGCTCGAGACCCACCTTTAAAAGGTCTTGTGCTACACTCGCCTGTTTGGTGGAGCGTGTGACAAATACCGTTGATTTAATAAGCTGATGAATATTAATTATTCGTTTGGCTAAAAGCATTTGACCCACCTCAATATCTTGTCAAGCATCTTGTTAATTGTTTGGACCTTATTGTACTGTATCTCTTTTGTATTTATCCGTTAGCATCGGATACTAGAGCTGAATGAATATATTAAGCAATCATTTTTCTCTGTGTATTATTCACCTCACCGATACAACAAATATCGCGAGAGGTTTTTTGAGGAAAAATGTAATTTTTCGGAGTGTATCTATTTATAGATGATACTATAAGCATATATATATATATAATTCAGAGAAATTTCCACCTCAGTTGCTGGTCCACTGAAAAGAGTTGTTTTTTTTTAATAGCAACAACAGGAGGAAGTCTGTCAACGGGAAAACTTTGCTGATTGCTACTGAAAGAGAGGTCACCTTGATAAATATATATTGGTCAATATTCCTATTGACCACTTTTTGTTCCGTAAATGTTGAGCATCTATTTAATGACGTCCCTGTATCTCTTCCGGGTTACGAGTTTATTCCATTGGCCTGAGGCTCTTACTGATAAGAGCAATTAGATAAGGCAATAGTCTTCTATCTTTGTCATATGGCTTATCTTATTTAGATTAACTTTTTGCATTATATCCTCACTAATGATTGCACCTGCTGCTGATTCTGATGTAAGGAAATTATACCCATAAACTTTGAGAACTTCAATACTGCAAGAAGCGTTTATAGAAGTTTACATGTAAAGATAAGTCAGGATTCGGCTCTTCTGAGAAGAGAAGACGGCATGACAGTTTTGTAGATTTACCTATATATAAATTTAAGCATTACTGGTCATTATCAAGTATATATGTTGTCGCACTATTGTTGTTGTTGTATAGTGGCTTGTACAACGTGACTTCCGGTATCTCAGAGGAATAAGAGGTGTGTTTTTTAAGCATAGTCAGTAATGAAATATCTCTGCTTCGTGCAGAGGTTTTCATCCGTGCCGAGCGGTGAGTTCCTTGAGCCTCAGGCGGCTGTTTTCCCAGCCTTTAACCCGCCTTGGGGAGGGGTTATGTTTATCGCTTGGCGCCTGAGGCACCCCTTTTTAGGGGAATGCCGACGGGGCCCGAGGTGTTTTTGAAGCCGTCAGGCACGTCTAGGCGACGGCCCTGTTCTCGGACCCACCAAAAAGGCTTTGTGCTACACTCGTCCGTCTGGTGGGACGTTCGTCAAATATCAGTACTGAAAAATCTATGCATCGTGCTGAGGTTTTTCAGCGAACTGTCTGGAATCCGTGCCGGACCGTCAATACTCCATGGCCAACTTGAGGCCGAAAGGCCCCCGGCTTCGACTTGGACAACTTCGGGTGGGCAAGCTGCTTCACTGACACCTTTGTCACCCTTGTATAGCACTGGACCTTGTGGTCCAGTTTAAGCTATAATCAGGTATACGTGCCTGGACCCAGATTTGGGTCCAAGATCAGCTTGGCGCTTCAGGCCCACATTGCACTAAGGGGGCCGAGGAGCAGCATAGTCCAGCAGGGCTCGAGCCTTGGTTAGTTCCTTCGCCTCCCCTAAACCCCAACTATAATCGACCTTCGGGTTATTGACCTTATGTCAAGTCCTGTCTGGTAGGAGGCAGAGACAGATATCCAGCACTGAAAGATCCCTGCTTCGTGCAGAGGATTTTCAGCAGACCGTCTGGCATGGATGCCAGACGGTCAATTCCTCGAGCCCCAGGGGTCCATCCACACCAGACTTTAACCCTCTTTGTAGGGGTTAGGTTTACCGCCTGGCGCCTGAAGTGCATCTTTTTTAGGGGAATGTAGACAGAGCCCGAGACATTTTAGGAGCCACCGGGCGTGTCTGGGCTACGGCCTTATCTCAAGACCCATCGAAAAAAGGCATTTTGCCACACTCGTCCGACTGGTGGGAGGTTCGTCAAATATCAGTACTGAAAGATCTCTGTCAGTTGTAAGAACAACTTGGGACGTAACACTAACAGTGCGTGACTTATGATATTTGTAGGACTGTACCAGTTAAGTAAATAAATAGTTAACTCTATTTCACTGTGTATCTCTTCCTTAGAACGATACATCAGTTGTAAGGCATGAATTCTTTCACAACCCAAATATCTGGATTTTGGAACCCGCATTACGACAACTGATATTCTTAATAACAGGTGAGGGTTCTTGAACTATAACTAAATGAGATTGGAACGATTCTTAGACAATATTTATCCACATTTGAGTTTGATTAAATTATTTGAATATTATCATGTTGGTGCGAAACTTTTCTTATGTTTTGAGACACATGCACGCACACATGTATACACAGAAACACACACACACACACATATACATATATATATATATATATATATATATATATATATATATATATATATATATATATAGTGACTCCAGCAATTGATATCAAACAGTTTTCCTTCCTTTTACACGTTATATTTTTACTTATTGATAACAATTACAAATAATCAACCTTTTATATATATATATATATATATATATATATATATATATATATATATATATATATATATATATATATATATATATATTGTGGAGTGGCTGGGACCTACCACAAGACAGTTTGGTCAGAGGACTATTCAGAGCAGTGTTCGCTTTAGACCGTGACTGCGAACTAATACGACCAAGGTCTTTCTACATTAGTCGGCCTGCCGTATTTCTCTTCGGAACAAAATATTTCTTATTTTATATGTGTGTTGACCATTACTTATTCATGACACACACACACACACACACACACACACACACACACACATATATATATATATATATATATATATATATATATATATATATATTATATCATATCATATCTTATTATAATCATGCCCACGAGAAGTCCGTTACTTGAAGTTATATGAAATTTAACTTTAAGTAATCGGATTCTAGTGGTCATTTATCATAATATATTTTAGGTTTTATACTTGATCTTCAATAATAGCATCGGGCATATTTCATGCAAAATTTTCTCATTTATTACTATTATATAAGTTAGGCCCGTTAATCTCAATTACTTCATATCAAAGCTTTTCTACTTTAGATATATAAGTTCTGTCACCTATTCTAAGCACTCTTAATTTGTGGATAAAGCAAATTATATTATTAATATTTATATATATATATATATATATATATGTGTGTGTGTGTGTGTGTGTGTGTGTGTGTGTCTGTGTGTGAGTGTAACACCAGAAGTTTGATTGATTTTGTATATGTTTAAAACGTAGTAATGCCCATTTGACAATTTTTCCCATTAGTAACTGGTAAAATCACCCTTATTCAAGTGACCAATTGAGCGAGGAGGTTGTTATTTGCTAAGTTTGCCTTAGTTTAGTACAAGTTCAGAACTATGAGACACGTAATTGAACTCACTAACATACGTTCAGAAATCTAGTATGCTAACCACTCTCCCACACAAAGAACCCTATTTAGCTTGGTGATATCAATAATTACGTACACGCAATGTGATAAAAAAAGCATTTATTTGGGAGATCAAATATTCATTTTTAATATAATTTTCTTTGCTCTCTCTGTTATATATATATATATATATATATATATATATATATATATATATATATATATATATTCAACTTTTTGCAATAAAAATCCAAGATAAAAATTCAACTTATAATGGCGTTCGATAATATTGAGTATTGACTGATTACCTCTTGTTTGACTATATATATATATATATATATATATGTGTGTGTGTGTGTGTGTGTGTGTGTGTAGAAGAGTGCTGAAAGGTTTCAGCAACAACCAATAAGATAAATATCTTTTTATTTCATTCATTTATTTGTTCATGGAATAATTAATGAAAGTTTAGAAATTATCAGCCTACTTTGTTGATTTACTAGATGAATAAGTAATATGGCATTAACATTCAATGATTCTTGATTATTATCTTCTTGGTCAGACCAAGAACTTTTCAGCACCCCTCCTATCTATCTATCAATCTATGTGTGATTGTATATCTATGTTTCTTTACCTATACGTGACAAGAAGCAGAAAACGGATCACTACATTTTTGAACCTCAAATTCATCATTATATTTCATTTCACAGATCTTGAGCTTCTGAGTCAGATTCAATTCATGACATGAGGTTAGGGAATCGATTTAATTGTACGTTCATATTCATATTTTTAAGAGTTCTTTTTTGTTCACGGTCCAATAGGAGTATAATTTGTTTATCTTTTATTTTCTACATACATATCTCTCGTCACCTTCTCTACCTTCTGATCGTCACAGGAAGTGTCAAGTGTCATTTATATGTTCTTGTTTACTATATATATATATATATATATATATATATATATATATATATATATATATATATAGTTTGGTTTGGTTTGTTTGGTTTTATGTGTCAACCTTTGTAGGTTATTCAACGCCAAATCCATTTTTATGTAAATAATCTGTTCTATTGAAAACAGTTCAGTTTAGCATAAGTACACAGTTTAATTGTCAAAAACATTTCTATTTCAAACTATACAAGCAGTTATATGTAACAATTCAGTTAAGTGTAAATACAGTTTTAATGTCGAAAAACAGTTTTATTTGAAATAATTCAGTTAAGCATAAGCACGCGGTTTAAGTGTAAGTACGGTTTAATTGTCAAAAACGTTTCTATTTCAAGCTATTCAGTTTACTCAATTCATTTTAGCATAAGTACGCTGTTAGTTCTATTTAACCCATAGATAGGGCCCTATCAGGTGCTACCACTCCGGGCCAGAGTGGACCTGGGAGCGATGGCAATGAAGGGGTACTCCGCATTCCCCAAATCTCCAGCATTGCTGGAACCTCACCATCAGATTGTTTAGTGTCATAACAGGACACTCGTTAAGGGGGGTCTTACCCCTCTGCAGAGAAGCAGTTGGTGTATTCTACAGTCCCAGCCGATTGGGCAATATATATATATATATATATATATACATGCGTGTACGCAGAATGAAGGGAACAGATAGATAGATAGATAGATAGATAGATAGATAGATAGATAGATTTTGAATGTTTCTTTTTCCTGTCCTAACCTAGAGAGAGCATCGACGATGTATAAAAGTACAATAATTTTGTGTTGTTCTTTGATCTTAATGTCGAAACCCATAATGTTTTTAGCACTGCCTTTCAACTGTATTTAATTTGTTCAACTGAATTAGTCTACGCTTGTGCTCGACACTAATCAAGATAGTGATATGAAGTTGAAACTCAAAGTTTGAAGGAAAATTTTCTCATGTCTTATGTTTTTAAGCCATGGCTTTGTTTAAAAAACTTGATTAATTCAACCAATGACAAACATATGTGCACATGACGGCATTAAAACTCAAAGCTGTCGTATCGTGTAATCCAAAGTTTATCTTACTCAAATAAAATGGTTGTGTTTGGTTACGGATTCATTTATCGTTCAACCTCCTCTGCTCATTTGCACTTCTAGAAAAATGATGTTTCACAGAGCTAATCTAAATCAACATCAATACGCTTTAGCATGTAATATTTCTCGTTTGCACAATTCATGCTTTGCTTGGTAGTCTTGTTCAACGAACAAGTTGTAATCGAAGTAGGCTGTAAATGACGGTATTTTTAGTTGGTATAGAATTTACGTTTGCCAGTTCATTGTATCCGAATTTCGGGTTCGGTCAATGGTATGGGCGGTTTCGTTTGTTTTCTTTGTTTCAATAGCATATCAACGTTCCTGGGTTATTTAATTCCAAATCCATCGTTGTAGAAGAAGAGTAGTGGCACTATTCAACTATCGCTGGGGTGAAAGGGGATACATACCTCAGAGTATTAATCCGAAAGAGAACGCAATAGCGCGACTGGAGTTTGAACTTGCTTATACGATGTTGCAGTTCAGCATATTAGCCACAATACCTCGGAGATCCCTCTTTCACCAGTGATGAAAAAGGAGAAAGACTGTAAACTTTTTAAGGAGGATAGCTCTGTAGCAATAACACGTCTGTGATATGGCTGTGTTTCAGGAGCTAGTAGGATTTTGTGGGATGTTGTTACCCTAAAGTTCTCTGGTTTTAAATTCAGAGGTTTTTTTCCTCCTAGACCAGTTTGCCTACATGCAAAGGAACTCAGTCTGTTCTACTATTTACCCATAATTCGGAGTAGATATGGGTTCATGCTTTTCCAAAGGTCATTAGCTAGAAGTAAAACGCAAGTGACCCCATCCAGGATTTGCACTTGACTTATTTTCTGTGACGATAACCGTAACGCTTTATTCCTGTCAGTATATGCATGGAATCTCATTACTCGGACTGGCTATTATAGTCACAATATTTCTTCAGATATTTATCGTATCCAGTATCTACAACGACCCTGCCGAAACACTTAATACGCCACTATCTCTTAACACCTCAAAAAACATTCTTACACCTTCTCCAATATCGAAAAATTCTAATGAAGAACGTCTGTATATTGCACAAAGAACAAACAAAAACTCCAAATACGTGAAGGTCTCTTAATAAAAATAAACAAACATTTCTTAAACAAGATCAATTTCAAATGTAGCAGCCACGTTCTGAATAATAATATTTTTCCAGCAAATTCTTTTTTTTACCCCCTGTAAAGTTCTTTCTCTTTCATAAAATCTCCTCTCGCTTGATCTTCTTCCAACTCTTTAAACAAATGCTTACGACTTGTTATTTGTTTGTCATTTCAATGTTCATTCACTCGAAGATGGCTCCAGCAGGCGTCGAAGGTACTTCAGGAAAATTTGGTGCCTTTTTGAATTCATTCAATCCAAATGTCAAATTGCTCATTCAAAGATTTTAACGGATCAACAGTAAAATTGGCAGATACGATTTGTCTGTCTTATTTAATCAAGCACACACACACACACACATATATACATACATGCATATATATATATATATATATATATATATATATATATATATATATATATAAGCGTAGCAGGCAACAAAATGCATCGAAATTTTCGTGAACTCTGATAAAACAGTGTTCATGAGTTTCAAATAAGTTGGTGCCATCTTCACATTTAATGGCCAGCTTCTGAAATTAGTTGACCAGTTCACAAACCTTGGTGGCTTATTTCATCTATGAAATTTTTTGAAAAGACATAAACTGCGATTAATAAGTTATGGTTCAAATGGAAATCTGAAATCTCCAATAAAATAAATCGGGAATTCTTCCAAGCTGTTTCAGAACCACTGTATGGTTGCACCACCCGAACTCTAAGGAAATGCTGGAATGAAAATCTAGATGGGAAGTACACAAAGCGTAGGTTGCTTTTTTGAAAAAAATCCTTGAAACCGAACCTAACAAACAGCTGCAGCAGCGCCACTTCCCGTCCATCTCATAAACTGTCTAATAAGATGAACAAGTCAAACTGGAAACTGCTGAAGGAACAGGGTTGAACTCATAAGCGACGTTTTTCAATGGATTTCTACAAGTGGGAACACCAGTGTTGACCGACCAGCAAAGACTTACATACATAAACTCTGTACCGAAACTCGACGTAAGGGACCTACCAAGAGCGATGGCTGATAGGAATAAATGCTGAAAGTCAAAAGGGTCTGTGCTATAAGCACGACTTGGTGATAATATATACATATATAATTTCTAAGTGAATAGTTTGTAGGTAGATTCCGTTTTAAACAAGTTGTTAGAGCTTATTTGTTTGCGCACAGTTAAATTATTTCAAGTATTCCTGAGACTAATAATTTTATTTTATATTCATTTATTTACCCACAGTCCAGTAAAGAGTTACTTGTTTTTTTTAAAATCTAAATTAAGTGTCCTAGGCATGGAATTAAACTGCATACGATGGTGAGGTTCAAGTTTTGGATTTTGAAGAAAATGGAGTACCCTTTCATTGCCATTATATATATATATATATATATATATATATATATATATATATATATATATCGTTAAAAAATCAATATTTTCCTCATCATTTCTAAACAATTTGAATTCAAGTAACTATTCTTAATACAAATAATTTACACTCAACTATATGGTTTAAAGTATTCTTATCAAATACAAATAATTTCCATTCAGTATATAGTTTCAAGTATCATATATAATAATAATAATTTACAAGCATGTAATCCAAAATATTCTTAAAAGGGTAAAAATTTCATCCTTACATTCACCACGTTTTAACAGGCAATGTATTAATGTAGTTGAAAGTCAATCTACACATAATCTCAAACAGACATATATAAGCCATAGATGATACCCAGAAAGGTATAACCACACCAAGATACAACAGACATGGGAGTAATGAGAACGAAGAGGTGACTTGAACTGGAGCCTCAATACTGGATGAATTTTTAAGTCATTAAAGGTAAAAGATATAATCCATGAAGAGACAAAGGAATCAAGCATAACTGATCATCTGCGAGGAAAAACTGGATGACTAAGGTAGGGGAAATCAATATGAGATAATAGGGAAAAATAAGTCAATTGAAAGGATTAAGACATATGCGACGCTCTAAAAGCATCTTCACTTGACCTGGTAAATGATTGAACATATGAAAACGTTTAATTAGGGAAGAAGAGGCTTTCAGGCTTAAGAGGTAAATATTAAACTGATTATACTAGTAAATAAATTAATTGGAGTCATTGATTCACGAGCACCTTATATATATATATATATATATATATATATATATTAATACAAATTTCGTTGAACATAATAGACATTTTCTGTCTACATATTTTCTTGTTGATCCGTTCACATTGCCGTATTGCTTTTATCGTTTTCGACGGGAACTGATTAATGTATTTTCCATAATTGTATTTATCCAAAGTACTTTCTGCCCGACTTTGGGTCATCATCAGGGAAGGATCTATTACAAAAGTGATATAATTTTTGTTTTTGTATTACTACTATGTAAGAGCGTCTTTACCGTTGGAGTGTGTCGTGTTTGCTTTTAAATGTGTTTCTATAAATAGTGTCAGTAGCTAAAGACATTTAAGTACATTAGCACTGGTTTGAAAATTAATTCTGTTAAGTGTCGGTTGCATGTTTCTAATATGTAGTGCTTTGAGAATATGTAGTTTTTGTTATTTTGGTGTTCTAATATTGTTGTCGGTGAGAATTTTTCGTAATTCTGTTGTTGGGTATGAATGTTTTTTAAATATCATGTTTTACTGCAAATTGTTTATATATATATATATATATATATATATGTGTGTGTGTGTGTGTGTGTGTGTATAAACAAATTACAGTCACAGATCGTTTATAGAAAACTTTAAATCAGAATAGTGTTTACCTAAATTTGCTGACTGATATGACGTTTACTGTAATTGCTGTCACAACTCTACATGTAAAAGTTTTTGGGAAGATCGTGGTATTCCATTTTCATTCAGTGGTATTCGATGACATGACGATACTTCAGTGACAATGATATTGTCTTCTGATCCGTGTCTCATCTTGCTGGATGACATTGGATTCCGATAAGCACGCATCATAGCTTCGTGTCTATTGCCTTATATTAGCAAACTCGAATAGTTTCCCCAGACAACCATATTGAATAAGGCTGTCAAAAACTTTGTGTTGGTGTATATTAATTTCCTGGATCATTTACAATGATTAGTGAACCAAAAAATGAATATCAATTGTAATTGGAATGCACCAGCAAAAAGATGTACTTTTAAGGGCAAACGTCGGTTGCGAACTTCGTAAGTGCATTTTTCTCTTTGAACGGCCATGATTTGAATGCTGGATATAACTTTTCATGATCTTCAAAAACTGAGGGTCCATTTTAGAGAGTGGATGGTAAAACTGTAATTAGGACCGTAGTTAATCTTTTTAAGTGTGTAGGGTCGTGGAGTTGGATGCAGTGTTAACTCGGTGTTGACAAACAATGGACATGGAGGCTATTCAAGGGCAACTTTATTTGTAAAATGATTATGATATTAGAAGTGAAATCTTTTCAGCTAGAATTTTTTAAAAACTTTGCTTTTTCATTTTATTTTAGTTGGACTTTCTTTTAACGTTCTCTTTTTTTTTTTTTTTTTTCTTGTACATCATAGTTTATTTATTTTCTTGCTTCTTCATTCTAGATGCTTCGTTTTACAAACTTTTATATGTTCGCATTTTAGAATAATATTTCATTGCCAAGTTTCTTTCTTTTGCTCTTTCCTCTCTCTCTCCTCTTTTTATTCTTCTTTTTCTTTTTCGTGTTTTACTTTCTTATTTTTCAGCTGTCTTTCTTTACCGCTGTTGCTTTCTCTTTTTCTTCTCTTTTCGATTTTTTCTTTTTCTATTTTTTATCTTTTATTTTCTTTCTTTCTTTCTTTCTTTCTTTCTTTCTTTTTGTTCGTTTCTGCTTTGCTTTCTTTCTTTTTCTTTCTTTTTTCTTTCTTATTTGCTTTGTATTCCTCTTTTCTTCTACTTTTTTCTTTACTGTTTTTCCCTTTTTCTTTCTTTTCTTTCTTTCGTTTATTGTTCTATTTTCGATATCACTTGATTTTTCGATTCTTTATATTATTTTCCCTACGTGACTTTTCTCCTGACTTTTTTTTAGGCAATGTCTTTTTTGTTCTTTTCCATTTTTTCCTTCTCTGCAACATTTTTTCATTCTTTAATTTTTTTTTTCTTTCTTGTATGTTTTTGATTTCTGTCTACGGGTCTTTCTTTCTTTCTTTCCGTATTTTTTCTTTATCTATTTCTCTTTCGTTTTATTTTCCATTCCTTCTTTCTTTCGTGTTTCACTTGCTCTTTACTTACATTTTTCTTCTTTCTTTCAGGGGGTGTCCGCGTGGTGTAATGGTTAGTGGTTGCGGAATCGTAGTAAGCGAGTTCGTACTCCAGTCGCGCTATTACGTTCACTTTCGGGCAAATACTCTTGAGAAAGGTATGAACCCCCTTATCCTTCCACCTATGGGTTAAATAGTACCACTACTGTTCTTCTCGGAGAATGGCTTTGGCATTAAATAACCTAAAAAGGTTGATATGCCATTAAAACAAAGAAACCAAGAAACTTTTTTTTCTTTCTTCGATGTTACTGGGTTCTTTTCGCTTCTTAATACTATTTTTCCTCAATATATTTCTTTCTTTCTTACTTTTTTATTTTTTTATTCCTATTTCTTTCTCTTGTTTTTATCTTTTTCACTTTCATTGCATTATTCTTTTTTTTTCTTTCTCTTCTTATTTCATCTTCTTTTCTTTTTCCTTCTTTCATATATTTTTCTTTTATGCACTAACTCTCCTTCGCTATTGAATATCAGAGGGCGTTGATATTGAACGGGAAATAAAAGATAATGGCTGCAAAAAAGACGAGGATAGAAACTGACAAGGAAAATGTTTGTCTTTCTGTGTCTATCGTTCTGTGTTTATGTTTCTTGCCAAACTTACCCTCGCGACATTTCCATGCTTCCTGCTTTTGAATCTGTGAAGACATTCCATCCTACACCCAACAAAACACTCCCTGCTCATACTTTACAAGTTGCAGTACCCTGCTGATGACAGAGTTGCAACACTGGACAATTTGTGTATTTTCAGTCCTGAACAGGAATAAACTTATATGAGTAAAACCCGGCAGTCTCAGTGGGTTCTCTCAAATTAGGTGTCTTTTGCCTCCACCAGCAGATTCTTGCAGCTGGGGAGACGCCATAAACGCATAAGGTTAAGAATTGCACATTTGTCAGTTGTTTACTCGTGGCCAGAAAATAGTTTGCCTAATTTTTCCTGGGCATTCCCTAAAAGAAAAAGAAATATTCTTTTGGGTGGCTTGTGGGAATGAGTGGTCGGCTACTGGATTGTTTTATCAGATTATCTTGAAACACTCACACCCTAAATATTTATAGAAAGATATCGACGATGACAGATACGGATTTTCTGATGTTTTTTTTCGCTAATCCAAAGCAGATTTTTTTTCAAATGAAACCTAAATTAACAGCTAAAATCTATTTTCCACTTGTTCATAAAAAATCAGATTAACAAAAAAATAAGATGAGATTAATGAGGAGTAACAAGAAGACGACCGTTCATTAATGACAGAACTCAAAAGAAACATCTCACATTTTGACGTAGGAAGCAGTCTTCTCGCCCTCGGTGAGCCTTTTCCCTGATTTTACACCCCAGTGAACCTTGTAACAATCTTTTCATTTCCGGTGAATCTGTTGACAAACAACAGAGAGTCAATCATGAGAACTCTCACGGTACATGCGAGAAACAGTCCCACAATCATTTTGAAAGTAGTCGACCAATTAATCAGCAATCGACAGTGGATAAACAAGCAGATTAAATTTCGGAGCTACCAAAGACCCCTTCCCTCGATTGATGGGGAGTTGCAATTTATGGAACAAATATCCTTTCCAACGACTCAAAAAATACCACGTCAATTCTCCTTGATTTCAAACAGAACCCAGTGAGAAGTTGAAATACACGAACAAAGTCAGTGGTATTTTTTCTGTCACACCGTATCCCCAGTAATTACTGCCTTCCATAGTTGTTGTCTATCGCTCCATGTTTTTGACCAAGTAAACCTCTGGCCGGTTTGGGTAGGATTTGAAACCGCTATCTTCTGACAATGCGCACCTGGAACCGTAGAGACTCAACGCCTCTATCCACTGCGCCACGGATACGGTTACAAGACTCAGCATTCCTATCCGAGGTCGCGGTAAATCACCTGACGTAGGCTAGAGGTGAAATTTGGCCGAAACGTAGTGAAAGAAGAAACAACACAAAAACTACCAAGATGAGGACAAAAAGTCAGCAATAAATAAAAATTAGTTCTCAGTTTTAAAAAATCATTTAGAATTATCGCTTGAGCTTAGATACAAAGATAGAATTTCGAATCATTATCATCATCCTCATGGTTTGTCGACAGCAAAGATTCTTTTTACTCTCTCTCTCTCTCTCTCTCTCTCTCTCTCACTCACTTTCTCCATCCACCCCGATTGGCTATCTCATTTGGTTGGTCCTCAAAACGCCACCCAGTGTTCGCATAGTGTTGATGAATATAAGTTTTTGTTGGTCAGCGAATATTGGTGTGTCCATATGTAGGAGTCCATTGCAGAACGTTGCTTATGAGTTCGTTTTTACATCTCCAGAAGAGTCTAGTATATCTTATTCGTCTTACTTGGACGGTTTGCGAGATGAGGAGTAAGGATTTGTTAAAAAAAAAACACTCAGAATTCTTTTGTAGTTCTCATCTAGCTTCAATCCAGACACTCGGTGCTGTAGACCCATGTCAACACCTGCTTGAATTTTTGACATATTGTGATAACGGTAGTAGGTGTCGCTTCAGCAAAGATAGGAACGAAAACTAAAATGAAGATTTAATAAAAAAAAATATGGGTTTTGATTCGGTAATACGAATACAAGTGGAAAGATAGATTTGGGTTTTCAGTTTGAGCTATGATAAATTAACAGGACGCTCTTTATTTTTTTTAGATCAAATATCATCTGCAATCAATCCTTAAAGAGCCTAGATATACGAGTAAATTAAAAAAAAACATGAGCATTTCCAGGATTCCCTTAGGGCAGACAAAATATACCACTCGTGATTTTTGCATTAGTCCGATGTTTTTAAATAAAACGCGACGAATGAATTGTTGATAACGTTGACTTTGGAAGAAGGTGTCCAAATGAAGCTGATTAACAAAAAGCAATTACTTTAAATTCGGAAAGGGTTGACAAAAGTTATTATCTCCTTATAATAAGGCACAAGTAAAAGAATTTGGGTAAAATCCAGCTTCTTGATATCGAAAAGATTGTTATTGCACATTCTCTCCAAGCCGCTAAGAATGACTGAAATAAAGTTTGGTATGTAAATCATATCTTATCAAAATAATTAAATTCAAGTTTGCAATAAAAATATAGAAGTAAGTAAAGTTGGCGACCGTAGTCGAGGGTGACCCAAAGGCTCCCTTTTCAAGGTGTAGGGGAGGGAGAACGCAACTCCTTTCTGTGGATTGCGCCATTTTATCCTTGACACGTACCTTATATTGCTGAGTGTTAAGCAAGTAGGTATCAAGTACCATTTTTAAAGTATTTGGTATGACGCGAGCCGGGATTGAACTCAGGTCTCCCGGACTAATGGCGAACACTCTACCCATATATATATATATATATATATATTGATGCATGAATGTACCCGTTACAACAAAAAATCTCATGCACCTACACATAGGGAAATATATACCCATATGTAGATGTGTATACTTATAAATGTCCAACCCGTCCGCACCAGCAGGATGAGACAAAGGTCTGTTTTAAGCTGTTTTCAGATGGTTAGAATTTGTAGTTTTCTATCTCATTAACAGATAGCAATGTCAAGCTTAAAGAGCCCAGACTGTCCTACAATTTATCCATAATAAGAGGGAGAATAATTGGATTATTATTATCCTTTCCCAAGGATAATAACATTATGTGAAATGCAAGCAGCAAAGTCTGGGATTTGAATTCGCCGTGCCCATTTCCCATGACAATAACTATTACACAAGTACCACCTAATATATATATATATATATAAATATATATATATGTGTGTATGTGTGTGTGTGTGTGATATGGACAAATAAACAAGCTCTGACGATAGTGTGTGCTTTTATCAAGATAATCAAATAATCTTCAGCAGATGTCATTCTAGACTAAAGAGCTGATCATTTCTATTTCCCAGCAATACCTCACGATATTACAAGATTAAGCTATTATTTTTTAGCTTCTAGAAACAATATATCCATGCTAATGAAGCCTCAGTTGAGTTATACAAGTACGATGATGTACTCAACAGTTATCGGTTGGACCAAGGAGGAAGAACCTAAAGGCTTGGAACATACATGATATGCCACAAATCTATATCGTAGATCATCAAAACTGGCTGCTTGTTTCTCAAGTTTCTTCAAGGTCAGCAAAAATTCAAGAAAAGTTTAAAGAAAAAGTAATTATTTCTGAATTTGGGCTAAAAAAAATTTCTCTCCTCGTTAAATATATATAGAGAGAGACATTTCCAAGGAGACTGATTGAGAGAGAGAGAGAGAGAGAGAGAGAGAGAGAGAGATGTAACATACCCATACATGAATATGGGAAATGTACAAAGAATGTTGATAACATATATACATAGAACATAGGAATCCTGAAACATGAAAAACACTTACGACTTCTTAGTTCAGGTACGAAACATTTTATAACCTTTGAGTTAAAAGGTTTTTCGACATAAGGAGAGAGGTGCAATCTTTCAACGCTGGCTTTTCGATCTGCCCACCCCAACACGTGCGCACCCGTCGCAAGACCTCTGCGAGCAAGCGAAAGTCAACCGTCTTTCTCCGGGGCAGAACTCAACTCAACTTTTTTAAAAATCCCTAAAATCCTCCGCGCGCGCTTCCGGTGCATGACGTCATTCACATCCTCAAGTCACAATTTTTCATCTGGGATTTTTATTTTGACATCTGTGAACGACACATCCTCCCCGCGCGCGCATTAACACCTGTGCTCAAGTTTGCACCAAACTAACCAATGTGCTGAGCAGAAAGGTTCCCAGCCTAATTAAACCCAAAGGCAAGATATATAAAACGAAATCTCTCGGTCATTATATTACAGAGAGAGACAGAGACAAAGACAAACAAAAACACATACAGTGATAGAGGCGCTATTAGTGTACTGGTTACCAACGTAAGAAATGTACAAGGCGATTCGAGTCTAAATTCTGGACGAGACTGCATTTCACATTGTCCTAATAACTTTAGAAAAGGTATAAATTCAATAATTCTCTCTCCTGGGTAAATACAGTAAGAAGTTGAACCCCGCTTAAAAATGAACTATTTCACATCCTGCTCACGCAGTTGGGTGTACACACGCAAGTGCACGCATATACATACATACATAGACACACACACACACACACACACACACACACACACACACACACACACATACACACACACATATATATATATATATATATATATATGAGGATCATTAAATAAGTTTCCAGACTTTTTTCGTATGGCCACTCTTATTTATAGTACACACATGAAACTCAAGTCCCCTTCGAAGTAATCTCCTCCGGCTGCAATGCACTTGTACCGTTCCAACAACTTCTGCAAGGCCCCATGGAAGTCCTCTTGTGTGAGCGTGTCAATGACCTTCGTCACAGCCTATTTCATCTCCTCAATTGTCTCATAATGACAGCCTCTGAGCATAGGGAATAACCAAAAGTCACTGGGAGTAAAGGTCCTTCCTATAGGGAGGCTGAGGAACTATCTTGATACCCATCTTTTTCAAATAGTCTGTGACAAGGATGGAGTTGTGGACTGGTGTATTGTCCTGGTGGAAATGACAGTGACCCAATTTGAAGAGTGCTGGCCTCTTACCGAGAAATCTCTTCCAGAACTCCCTTAAAACCTCAACATAGTAACCCTAACCCTAACCCTTTGGCCAATCTTCTCTAGTGTATTGACTTCCTTACTCCTCCCACACCTCTCATCATCCATCACAGACTCTCTGCCTTCCTTGAATCTCTTATGCCACTCAAAAACTCATGCTCGATTTATGCAAAATCGTCCAAAAGCAGTGTGGAGCATTCCATACGTTTCTGTGGCATTTTTCCCAAGATTAAAACAGAATTTTATTGCATATCGTTCTTCTAAAATGTCCTCACGTCCAGATTGCATTTTTGAAATTCACCAGCAGTGACAATCAGGCTTTTGTAGGGTGTATTCCAATTGCTACTGTAGCTGTTCTTTTAAACCTGAAATAATAAAAATTGGTCAGTCATCTCATAATATGTATTGCAATAACATACTGAATTTTCAAGAGCCGGCGACAATTTTAAATCCCTGTACAAAAAGTCTGGAAACGTATTGAATGCACTACGTATATATATATATATATATATATATATATATATATATATATATATATATATATCTGTGTGTATGTGTGTGTGTGTGTGTGTGTGTGAATTCCCACCTCAAAACACAAATTACTCCACAAAATTGCCATCTCTCTCTCTCTCTCTCTCTATATATATATATATATATATATATATATCAAGGGTGTATCAATTGTACATCTTATTATAAAAATAATAATATTTATTTTGTTCACCCACAAGTACAAACATTTTATATTTTATGTCGGTCCCAAGCAAAAAATTTATGGGTTTTTTAATCTCCACTCGAGACATAGGTGTGCCTAAATGTTTGCGATATTCATACTTATTTGTGGAAATGGGAACTACTCTATGAAGAGACTTGTTCCCTGTCACGAGCTTAATTTATAACTGGAATCATTACACAAATAAGCGGACGAACGTCTGATGATTGCATAGACGAGAGAAACTGACAGTGAGCACCGTTGACTTAGAATCTACGCCATCGTTAGACCTTTGTGTATCAGTCAGTCTCTCTCTCTCTCTCTCTCTCTCTCTCTCTCTCTCTCTCTCCCTTTCTCGCTCTCTCTCTCTATATATATAGATAGATAGAGAGAGAGAGAGAGAGAGAGAGTGTGTGTGTGTGTGTGTGTGTGTTTGTGTGTGTGTGTGTGTGTGTGTGTGTGTGAAACAGACAGAGAGGAAATGAAACGGAGAGAGAGAGAGAGAGGGGAGCGAGAAAATTATTTGATAGATAAAACTAAAATTATTGTTCATACCATTTCTGCTGCATATCAAACTTTCCCTCAACGAACCTGTTATATCATAAATGATATACAATGACAGGCTATTCCGAGTGGCAAAGAGTAGACAACACATTAGGAAGGTGTAACAGAAAGGCAGGTTTATTCCTACGGGTGTACAAATATAACAAATAGATTACTAGTTATATTACTATCCTCGCAAGGGTAGTATTAAGTCCAAGCAATGGTTTATCACGTGAATTCCGCACTGAAGTCCTACGCTGAGAGTCCTTCCCCTAAAATCCTGCACAGAGTGATCTGTGTTTACTTGAATAATGTGTGTACTCTAATAGTACTACTACTACTACTATTAGAGTACGAGGAAGATGGGTTATCCCATTATATCAGAACCTAAAACAAAGATTCGAATAATCGCATGAAAACATGAAAGTATCGGTAACCGTCTTGGCTTTAGTCACACATTTGATTATTTGACAAATTTATTTCGTTCATACATTGTTTATTTGTATAATATGTACACTCACATCTTATGAGATTCTTTCAAAACAGTCTAAGAAGAAAAAAGAGCCATAGCAGAACATTTTTCTTGTGGCAACATACTACCACTTTTTATAAAACAAGAAAAGTTTATTTAGATCTCTGTCTCTTAATTTCTGTGCTGGTGAGGCCCATAGAAAGATAAAAGGTGTGCGAGAAATCTAAAATCTGATTGAGGCCTAGAACTTTTTGAACGACCCACGTACTTTTTTCTTGTATATAGTTTTATACAGCCGTTCGTCTCATAGACGCGTATAGATAATGTTGTTATAGATCTTTCTTGTTGCACAAAAAAGTGCAAATCAGACTTCGTAGCAATAATGTTTTATTATTGTTCATCATGTGCGGCACACATTTGTTGAGCATTTCTTGAATTTTTTTCAGTTTGGTGTCAAACAATGGATGAATGTTAATGTTTTCATCATCTGCAACTTCTCGAGTAGAGAGTACACTTCAGTAGTAAACTTCAATCAGAGAAAGGCGACCATGGCCCTTCCCATTTTAAAGGACCTCTTTTACATATGTTAGGAATCAATATTAACCATAATGTTTTTTGACCGTCCACTCTATAAAATTTTTGTTTGATATTTCGAGCCTTTTCGGCTGTTTTGCTTTTTCCATTTTGAACTCATTCAATAATATTCCTGATAATAATATGTTAATGATTTCTCATTCTGTCGGCGAACCTTAAAATACACTGATTGTATCCCCTATAGATGGGTAAGACCCTCCCCAAAAAGTGTGTCCTTGGAATGACACTAAACGAAAACAGGTGGTCAGGATCCAGTTCTGGAGCTCTGGTAAGTGTGCAGTAGCCATTTTAATGCCAGAAAAGATCTGTTAAGGCCTTATCTAATAGATCTATTTCAAAATATTTGTATTCAGTTGGACCGTGTGCCAAAAAAAAAAAAACGCCTAAGCAATTACGCATAATATATAAATGTGAACGTACATTTAATACGACTCTGTAACCTCTGCATGTAGAATAAACCTGGATGAGTTGAAAGGCTATTGAAAATCAATTATTCTATCATTATTGAGATCCCTTAGTTTCGCGAGAACAGTTTTTTTCGTTTTTGTTTTTTTGGAATGATGGCATTGAAAAGAAATACGGCCTTGAACTGTTAAACAATAACTTTCGTTCAACCTTTCTTTTAAAGCTAATTTCTTTTTTAATGCGTTAACCTAACTAATAAGTATTATTATCGATTATTTTTGTTTTTATCTCGATTTATATATTGTATACTTAAATTTCATGCAATAAAAAATAGAGCAAAATATTTGTAGAAAGTTATTCAATGCGTGTTGGACTGAGGAAAAACACAACGAAAAAGAATAATTAGAGTATTTTTAATAAATACCCAAGTTTACAAAATGCAGTTCCTTTACAAATGATTTATAATTGTTCTTTCTTATGTAATTAGAATTTTTTTTCTTTGTAAATATTTTATAGGCATTTAATTTTATGGACATTCCAGCAGCCTAATTTCACAAGTCTCATATCAATTGAATTGCTGATACATGGAAAGATATTAAAAGAAGAAAAAATATGAAAATATCAGAGTGTAGGCTGTAGATCAGTGGCTACTGAAATAGTCTCTCTCGCAAGCCACTGAAAGTAAATTCACTTCGAACAAGCAACTCTTATATATATATATATATATATATATATATATATATATATATATATATATATATATATATCAGTAATATTCAGTTGGCGTCCGAAGACAATGGGTGTGGATTTTTTTTAGTATAGAATATATGAAAAATTTCATATAAATCTACGGGAGTCCTCGATGTATGGCTAAATCACATAACAAACTAGTATTTAAATGTGGATATAAAGATAAGTTTAAAGTATCTTGAAGAAGGCCGACGGGGATCCTACTAAACAAAACGGGATATTGATTTTGGTTGAATTTATTGGAAAAATAACATTTATTTCAGTAATTAATAGTATAAGGGGGTCTTATATAGAAAAGGGTTTTTGGGAATCATAGAAATTAGTTCGTAATTTGGATTTTTGAATTTTTAGAGGGGTTAGTCTCCTTTGGGTATATTCGAGTTAATGCTAATGTAGATAGATATAACCCCCCACCACCACGTAAGCAAAATAGACGTAGACAGTACATAAAATCAAAGGCACCTAATGGGTGCCGAAAAGTTTTTTTCTTTTTTCTTTCACAAGGATGGCTTTGACGTTAAATAACCCACAAAAGTTTATATGCCATTAAAGAACGAAACCAAACAAAATTAATTAAACGCGGCACACGTTTGGGCAAACGCTAAAAATTCCCAAATCCTGGTGATCGGTGTTATAAACATATTAAATTACTTCGATCCTCCTCTTCGATGCAAAGGGGAGATGTTGTCTCGAGTTCATACTTTTTTTTTACATCCCTTTTGAATATGAGAACACAGTTAAGGATATGGGATTGCTACTACGATGAAGACCAAAAAACGTAACTTAAAGAAATATAGACTTGGTTACAATCCTGAAAACACAACAAAGTAATCAACAGAAAGCAAATTATTGCTGAACAGAATTATGCTTGTGTTGGTAGAAATAGTAGTGAGAAATAATAATAAAAAATAACAACAAAAAAAAAAATACTATCATCACTAAATAAACTAATGTCACATAGAAATACCTGCAAATACTTAATCGTATGCGAGTAAAGGAGTCGTGTGGTTTTAGTATTGTATGATTAAACTATGTGTCTACAAAACGTACATACGTGTAAACAGGCTTTGGCATTAAATAATCTATAGAGGTTGATATGCCATTAAACCCAATCAACCAACCAACCAAATCAATTTAAAGAAGAGCTTCCTGCTTTGAATATCAGTGTTCAAAATCTCCTTTGCTAGGCCTTGAACACCGAAAATTAATGCCTGGGAAAAATGTTCTCATCCCCTCGGCAGGTCCACTTATATATACATATATAGAGAGAAAAGAGAGAACTAGAAAAAGACGAGTCAAAAAAAGGAGACAGAAAGAAAAGAGGAATCATATGATAAAGACATAATCTCAGTAAATCATTCTCTCTCTCTGTCACTCCAATTTCTACCTTTTCTCTCTTTCTTCTCCTTGACGTACGTTTACATAGAATCACATACTCATACACCTGAATGGAAAATGTACTTACAAACTTACACACACGTCCTGCAAACAAATGCAATTAGACAAACAAATGATGTCATTTTTGTAGAAAGGACGGCTAGAAAAATAAGTTTTTACCACAAAAAAAGATACAAGAAATGTCTCCAGGCATAGAAAGACAAGAAAAGTGATTTTTTTTCTTTTAAAATGTTATTCGTTGTTAAAGCGAAATGAGATGAATTTGCACAGTGAGCAAAACATGAAAAAATGACAGAAGTTAAACACGTGTCAGTCCTCTATGAAACAGACAGAAAGACTGATATATAGATTCACATTCATGCAACTTGGTTAATCCAGATTTTTTCAGTATACGAATGTACAAATCTGAGATGAATATGTAATGCCTTTCATTAGAGAATGGCATCTGCTTAATTTGACGGTGCCCGTGGTGAAATGGTTATCATCGTATGAAATGGACACAGCGACACGAGTTCAATATCCTGGACGAGGCTGATTGCATTTCACATAGCACTAATACCCTTAGGAAAGGTATGAATCCAATTATTCTCCCTCCAGCTATGGGTAAATAATAGGGCAGACTAGGTTCTTCAGCCTTGGCGAGGCAACTAGTTTAGGAGAAGGACAACTCTGAATTCAAACCTGTTAAACTCCGCTTAAAAATTGACCTCGTGTCATATCCTGCCCGAGCGGAGGGGTTGGTAAATAGGATCTGCTTAATTTGAAAAGGAATATTCGATCACCAAAAGAAAATTCGCTCCCATTTCAATCAATACATACATACATACATACATACATACATACACTTTTAGAACAAATATCTTTACTAATATAATAATGCTCTATTTGTCAAAAAGGCTTCATGAATGAATAAGTGACATCAGATAAATATTCATTATTTTTCTAGCGTTCCGGCTGGCCAATAAACAGATGACAGAATAATCTGTTGACTTCTTCTGTGTTAACAGAAAAATATAGAATTTAGATAGAAATCCCTCTATTAATAAATACATATGCTAAATTAATATATATTCACACGAACGGGGATCAACTGAAATATATGTGCAAATTAATAGAGCTATATAGATAAATGTATACTATTAAAATCAACATAAGGTTTGAAAGTAATCATATGGGACACGACTTTTTCTTTCTCTCTCTCTTTCTCTATATATATCTTTCTCTTTCTCTCCCTCTCTCTCTCTCTCTCTCTATATATATATATATATATATATTGCTCATTTTGGGAGCAAATTATTTTGCAGCTTATTTTGTTGAAAATGGCAGACAAAAATCTAATGCTTAGTTTTTTATTCATCTTTTTTGACGTAGCGTAATGGTTAAAGGGCTGGACGAATGCCTCTAAGTAAGCGAGTTTGAATTACATTCATTTTCGGACTAATACTCTCGGGAAAAAATGAATTGGTTAGATTCTGTTCTTCTTCATAGAAGGCTTGGACGTTTAGTAAACCATGAATGTTGATATGCCTGTAAATAAAGAAACTGAAACCTTGCTGGCGGACGATACGTTACCACTATTATTCAAGGCTGCAATTAGAAATTTAAAGACGATCCTAAGTTTCTCTCGGTGGAGTCCGAGTACGCGCACTTTTGGTCATTGTCGAGGAGGTAAGTAGGCCTGTGTTCTTGAGTTTAGGAGTTGTGTGCTCAATGAATTTTTTTAGTCTGCGTTTTCATCAGGTGCGGATGATATATATATATATAGGTTTCCATAATCTATGGACCCCTGCATATAGATGTGCTCGAGTTGATCGCCCTGCAAGAACTTATTTACATCTGGTCTGTGCGGACACAGAATTGAATTTGGAAGAACTGACATGGGTGATACATAATAGGAACAGATCGAGAGAGAGAGAGAGAGAGAGAGAGAGAGAGGGAAATCTGTGTAGTCAGCGAGACCTGCTGATAATTATGATATATATATATATATATATATATATATATCACAATAGTCATCCACAGACAGATCTGTTTCGTTCTATCAGAACTCATCAGTGTGGCTAGACAGTATCTTCCCGTAGCTGGGATCGAAAACCGGTTGACTCAAACGCCAAGCCAAAGCTTCTAACCATTCAGCCACGAGGAGATATAAGCTGCGAAGCAAATTTTAAACGGTTATGAATCACAATTACTATTGTTTACATACATCCGTTCAAACGGTTGCCGAGACCTCAATTCATCTACGAAGAGGCTTGCCATAAACGCTAATGGCAACACGATTACTTCTTCGCCAGAGAACCCAACCCTGCGGGGGTAGGGGAGTATATATTTCAAGAGTCATATATATATATATATATATATATATAAACAATGGTGGTGCCACTTTTAAGTCATCCAATATATATATATATACATATATTGGATGATTTAAATGTTGCACCACTATATATATATATACCTCAACGTATATGTGGGTGTCTGTGTTTCTCTCTGTGCCAACATAAGACACAAGGAAATGGAAGATATAAAAGGGAACAAAACTTACATAAAAACTAAGTATTTGTTCTTACGTAAAATTTTACAAGACCATGAGCTCCATGAAATTAACTCTCCAAACCGATTTAAACGCCATCAATGAGGTTTATAACAAGCGCAGACTCCTTTGAAAATGCATACACATCTAGTTTTCATGGAAGACACATTAAAACAAAGTACGTGTTCTAATGTAAAATTTCACGTGAAAGAAAATGAACTATATGCATTCATTTTCCAGTGAATCCACATTTGCTGTTTTGCAACCTTAAGTCTAACGTGTAAAGTCATTTGACGAGACGGAGAGTATAATAATATTCTCCGACGAAATAAATTTATAATGACAATTTAACCAAGCTTGAGTTTCCTTCTAATTGCACTATATATATATATATATATATTAGACCTTTTAGAAGTCGCACCACTATTGATTATTATTTGGTGGTTTGAAAGTTTCCAAAATTGAAAGCTTGTAATTTATTGTTCCAATAGTAAGGCAATTTCGGGTCACCCTGTCAAAATCTGAAGTGCATTTGCTAATTTGCTAAACGTAAAATTTGATCCCCAAAACAATCGATTTTACAGAAACTCTTTTTAAAAAAATAACCTGCAATAAAACTTAGTCATGGTAGACATATTTCTAAAAAGAAATATTAATTTACATATTTTGCTTTAAAAATATTTTTGCATATTTTGCTTTAAAAATAAAATGGTTATAATTGTTTTATTATTCGTTTTGATTTTTTAAATAACTTTTTCTTTTTTTATTATAGTAAGCAGTTGTTTTGTTCATAGTTTTTATGTTTATATGAAATCAACCTTGACCTCAGATAAAAATAAAAATGAGATGATTTTTATTTTATAAAAAATCTTAAGCACAAGTGTTTCTTTTTATTTATTTTGAGATGAATTTGTTCTCTTTTAATATATTTATTATACTTTACTACGGATATTCAATTCATTGTCGGGCAAAATGCTAACTTGGGTCCAAACAGTTTGTCCATGTAATGGATGTACCATTTGACTGGTGTTTTTTGTTTGTTTGTTTGTTTGTTTTTTGATTTTTGTTGTTTGTTTTTTTTTTTTGCTTTTTATTTATTTCTTGTTTGGGTTTTTTTTTTTCAGAGTACTTTTAAGCTTTTTGTTTGGCTGGTTTTTGAAGGTTTTTCACTTTGTTTTTTTTATTTTTTTATTTTTATTCTTTTTAATTTTTTTTTGCTTTATTTTAATTAGTGTTATGCTTTATTGTGGGGAGGTGGATATTTAAAACGCATTGACAGATATTTGGGTTTCATTTTTTTTGTTAATAAACTAAATGCGTTTACATAAAGATAAATGTATAAGCGTTCAATACATTTATTTCGTAAATGGTTGTATATCTTAGTAAATTTCATTGGTTGTATTGTATCATCGCAAATTTGAAATAAGTTTGAAAGAAAATAAATTTAAAATGTATATAATGGTAAGATTATTTCAGAATCTTTCTTTCTTTGCTCATACATTTGTTTATATTTTTAATTTTCCATTTATTGTATTTTAGAATGAAATCAAGGATCAAAGTAGAGAATTTAGGTTTCTTTACCTTGAAATGAAAATATCTAAAAAATTGTCGTGAAGCGTGGCTAATACAGCCTGCACACACACACACACACACACACACACACACACACACACACACACACACACACACACACACACACACATATATATATATATATATATATATATATATATATATGTATTTATATATGAAATAAGAAATAAACGTGAAAATGAATTAGATGAGGCGTTAATATATCTATTATGACGTTTCACTCTGTATGGGCTTCATAAGGCAATGATTTAAAAAAAATCTTATATGTTAAGAAAACAGTATTGAGGAATATTAATACAGTCTTCGAGGTGAATCAGTGAACTTAATCGCACACGAAACTTTGAAAAATTGGAACGAATTTTTTTTCCAACAAGGAAATGATTAATCACATGAACAGCGAAACGTCAGAATAAACATTTAAAATTACACAAACTGATTTTTACTTCTCATATATATATATATATATATATATATATATATATATATATATATATATATATATATATATATATATATATCATTCTACATCAAGAAATTCTTATACTTATCATTCAAATGCCTGTCATGCAAAAGTATTTAAACCGAAATATCCTTTCTTGTTCCTATTTCAGTGCGCAACTCTTCGACTGCAATATATTACACATGGTCTATTTAACGAGGGGCTCCCTGTGTGTACACTTGAGCAAGCCTGAATTCCTCACGACCACAGTTCCGTTGGTGTCAAACTCCTCCAACCACCCTCTTTGGGATGGAGTAGGTATAGCTGCAATGTTGGATTCACCATGACTTTTGCTGCATCTGAGAAAACAGAGTTTACACTTACATTCCGACACCACCCCAGTCAGCTGGTGCTATAGAATACACCGACTGCATCTCTGCAGAAGTGTAAGACCACCACCAACGAGTGATATGACTCTAAACCATCTTATGGCAAGGCTTCAGTCTTGAAGCTTAGGGAAATGTAGAGTACTCCTTCATTGCCTTTACTCCAAGGTCCACTCTGACCTGGAATGGTAGAACCGTTAAGAATCCCATCTATGGGTCAAATAGAAAAGTTTAGCAATTTAGCTGATATTGAATAGAATTGTTCGTGTTTGATAGGAATTCTTGAAATCAATCAACTGTGCGCAAATAAATGAGCTCAGGGTTGTTTAAAATATTATCTACAAACTATTCGTTTACAAATCATTTATTCAATATACATATATATAAACAGGATTTGGCACTAAGTAACCTACAAGGGTAGATATGCCATAAAATGCAACAAATTCCAACTCGAAGGCCGTTTAAAGGTCTCCTTCCTTGTCAATAGATGTAACTCAGTGTTGAATTTTACTGAGCAAAAATACAAAACAGTAAAGACTTTAGATCAAACTTCTGCTAATAAATACACATCAGGCTATATATATATATATATATATATATATATATATACTTGTGAGTGTGTGTGTGTGTGTGTGTGTGAGAGAGAGAGAGAGAGAGAGAGAGAGAGAGAGAAAGTGTGTATGTGTATGTGTATGTGTGGGGGGGGCTTCCTGTCAGTCAATTATAAGCGTTTACAACTAAGTAAATCATGTCGAAACAATTATTACATTTCTTTGTAGTGCTTGCACATATGATAATAATTGGCTGATGACTAATGAGGCATCTATCACTTTAAAGTCATTGCTAAAGCTATGGGAACATATCTTAGACGAGACTCATTTCAAGAAAGATAAAAATCACTAATATTTTATTAAAAATGCGTCAAACAGCCTGATAAAATCTATTCCTTTTTTTTATAACAATATTTACCATAATTTTCCAAAATATCAAAATATTTATACAGGCACAGAATTTCTTTCGACTTGCTTTAATGTCACCGGCAACTTTTTGAAATATATGGTTTAATGAGCAAAATGTGTGCTCTTTTTTTTTTTTTACTTATTTTTTCCCTATATCTATGATGTAAGAAAAACTCAAGAACATTGTCCTCATGTTAGCAATGTCTGCGATTCAGTTCTTCAAACATTTTGTGGCGTCGATTCGTCAACTATTACTCGATGATTGGAAGGACATCATCTCCCTTAAAACTATTTCTGAGCAAAGATTTTACATGAGCCAAATGTTCTGATTACACATTAACATTGACCACAGAAATAGTTTCATTCTTTATCTGTGTTGCATTCTTGTTAGTGAACGCTTGTAATATTAAATAAAGGACAAACTACGATATGAGTGGAAATAGAGATATATTCTCAGGAAAAAAGTATATATAATAAAGAGATTATTAGTTGACAAGAACATAGGATTAGTGAATACAGAATAAAGATATAGTCCAACGATAGTATTGGCTTCCGTTATTACGGTAGCAAGTAAGGTTATCTAGTGCGATCTCCTGTCTCCAACGCTCTAATACTATTCCTATAATAAGCTGCTCTTCACCTACTAGTCTACTCTGGTATTAGTAGCTACTGCTATATATGGCAGGTTGACTAGTTCATTGTGTGGAAAAAGGCGGGTGATACCCAACAATCTGACCCAAAATAGGTTGATAAGCCGTAAAACAAACAACCATCATTCTTTATTGCTGTTCTTATTGATTACATCAACAAGCAGTTACGGCTTTTAAGATGGTCACTTATCTTTATAAGGTTGATAGACTTAGAAGGAACATTCCGAGTGAAAACAAAATTTTAACATAAATGTTTTAAAGTTACACTCACACGAAGAAAAAAAAGTTATCTCCAAAACTTCTTAGAAAATTTTCATAGAAAATTAACTTCGTAAAATATTTATAATATGAAAGATATAATTGGTAAATCTTTTTTTTTTATGTGGGTTTATCATTTATAACAATCAGTGTTTTGTAACACTATGTAGGTGGTCCGCCAAGCAGACGATTCCTTTGTCTGTTTTGGCGCGAAACCAAACAAAGGATTTTGGACTCAAGATCTCGGGTGACCGGAAGTGGGTAAGGGAACGCGAGAAGAGAGTTGGACAAAGGACCTCGAGGAAGCAGTTGGCGAGGGACGACGGAGAGAGGCAGTCGACACGGGACAGCAGAGAGACCAGTCGGCATGAGTGAATCCAGGATCAGTGAAAGAAGACCGATCAAGATGGGTTGGCATTCCTAGTAGCGTTGTAGAATTTTCGCTAGAATCTACGCTAGCGTTAGTCTACATATGCACACAGGAAATGCAGTGTTGCATAGCTCCCTTCTTGCGCTTGAATTAACGCAAGCATATTGTTCGTTTGTTCTTTTTTCTCCTGCTCACTCGATTGTATTTCTTATAGCTAGGAAGAAATGTACGATACCCCTATCGGAACCACTAGTTGATCACCGGCCGTAAAGAGAAATGGTTCGAAGAAGTTGACGTATCGGGGGGGGGCGAGGGGGTAACGTCACAGTTTGTATCTGTATTAATGTTTGTCGTAAACTTTTGATTGGTAAAAGACATAGGTCCCACATAGGGGCTGGAATATGGCCATTGTAACCACTGGAGAAGGAGTGTCCAGGGTATAACATTAAACTGCATCTGATTGTGAGGCTTCAGATCTGAAGAGTGTGGAATTCCCCCCCCCCGCATTACCATTACTTCAGGTTTACTGTGACCCATAATGTTTGGGTTAATCTATTGGCCGAATACATCTGTTTATACTTGAAGAAATAATCTTTTATTAATGATTTATTAATTGTTATTATTTAATTGAAACCATACATCAGTGTGCAAACCAGCTAATTGGTCTAGTGAGTAGAGTGTTCGACAAAGGTCCGGGAGACCTGGGTTTAATACCAAGTCGCGTCATACCAAAGACTTTAAAAATGGTACTTGATACCTCCTTGCTTAACACCCAGCAATATAAGCTACGTATCAAGGGTAAAGTGGAGCAGTTCAGAGAAAGGAATAGCGCCCTCCCCTACACATCGGTGTTGGAGCTATTAAAAAGGGAGCCTTCTGGTCGCTCTCGACTACGGTCGCCAAATTTACAACTCTTCATGTAATAATAATTATTAAATAGGAAATCTTGAAACCATTGTTTTAGATTTGCGAACAAAAGCTCTTTAAAAAAAACAACACAAAAAATATAAATATAAATGTACAATGAATTCAATTCTTTAACCTCTAAGCGTAAAATAATTCTAGATGAGATGACCTGCCGTTAAAATCAATCAATCAATATAAAGGTTCTAAATTTAAAAAAAATTACTATTATTCACATTTAACTAAACCTTATTCACATTTAACTAAACATTATTCCTTTGCTTTATAGTTACATCTTTAAGCGGACGACATAAAATATTTAGATATAATTTAACCAGACAAAGATAAGCAATATATCCTGGTGAGAAAAAGAGAGCAGACACAGACCTTAAATTTTAGTCTAAGACTCCCTCTGGAGCACACCACACAAAACGGGGTTGGCAAACTCTCGTCTCTTCACATTTTTTGTGGCTGGTGTTCTACTGTTCGTTTTTACCTTATTACGTCTCACAGTCAACCGCCCCAAAACGAGTCGTCTCCTCCCTCCCTTTTGGTGTCGGCGGTAGGAACATCCACTACCGTTCGCTCCACACATGCGTACACGATCTTCGGACCTCCAGTTTTCTCCCGCCATTTTTAATTACCACGAGTGTTTTTGCCTGGCCATTCAGAGACTGTCTGCTTTATATATCAATTTATTCATTTATCTATTCCGTTTAAATTTTCTATGAGCCGTTCAGTTACATTACAGTAGTTTCATTTTAGGAAATAAAAGTAAAAATAGTTTGGCTGAATATGTTTTATAGCTTTTTTTCAGCGACGACCCAAACAATTATTGAAAGTTTGGTTAAAATCGAGCCAAACTCAAGTAGAACCGACAGACAGAAAGACAGATATTTGATAAATTATAATAAGGTTTGGTTTTATGGCGTATCAATCATTGTAGGTTATTTAATGCCAAATACGTTTTTATACAATTCTATTTTAAACAATTCAGTTCAGAATAAGTACTCAGTTTAAATATCAAAATTGTTCTATTTCAAGCAATCTAATTTAGCATAAGCACACAGTTTAGTTCTATTTTACCCACAGATAGGACCCTATCAGGTGCTACTACTCCCGGTCAGAGTGAACCTGGGAGCAATGGCTATAAAGAGTTACTGCGCAATCCCCAAGCTTCAGCATTACTGGAGCCTCACCATCAGGTTGCTTACTGTCATTTCCAGGACACTAGTTGGGATAGTATACCCATCTGCAGAAATACAGTCGGTTTATTCTACAGCCCCAGCTGACTGGATCAAAATTATTATTAGATATTAATAGTTTGAAAATAAACGAAATCTAAAAATAGCTTTGCTCTTATATAATTAGCCTTATTAGAAACATTATATTGGGAAACATGGGAAATACCCTTGGGTGGACCATCTCATGACTTTCACGTTTTGTATTTAAAAAGAAAGTTGTTTGGATTGAAAGGATAATGAAATCCTTGTTTTATCAAGACAGAATATGAAAGTAAAAAACAGTTTTAGATTCGACAGAAAAATTATGAAAATTAAATCCTTGGTTTTATTAACACAAAATAAGAATGAATAAAACCGGTTTTACACCCAACAGAAAAGCTTTTAAAATTTTGTTAAACAAGTTGTTATAAATCCCTATATTTAAAACGTTAGTAATATGTATACGCGTGTGTCTACCTTTGTGCATTCGCGAACATCATATAAAATTAATATGGGGGTGTCCTCGTGGTGTAAATGGTTAAAGCGACGGACTGCGGAATCGTAGTACGCGAGTTCGTACTCCAGTCGCGCTATTACGTTCACTTTCGGGCAAATACCCTTGGGAAAGGTATGAACCCCCTTATCCTCCCAGCTATGGGTTAAATAGTACCACTACTTTTCTTCTAGGAGAATGGCTTTGGCATTAAATAACCTAAGAAGAGTTGATATGCCATTAACCAAAGAAACCAAACTAAAATTAATATATGAAAATGACTTATTCTTTTGGATTTACTTATTAGCTATACATAGCAGTAAGTTATATATTGACCTATTTTGTGGTTCTTTATTAGTTCGTATTTCTAATTAGCATATGCAGCTTTATAAACAGATTTTGAAAAATAAATGTTATTCATTGTTGTTAGCTGTGAATCGTCAAGTGTGAATTAGAAGATAGATTCACTGAATTATAGAGTTGAGTTTTCAATGCCAAAGGAGACAGACTCCTCCTTATTGAAAGTGTTTAACGACTTATAAAAAATGGATCTTTTCTTCATCGACTGAACAAAAACCACCTAAAGTCTGTCTGTTGATTAGAATGGTTAAAAAAGAACTTGTTGAATATTGAATAAACATGAGAGGGGTTTATTAAAATGTTTTTGTGTTGAGCATGTCACAAAAATCAAGTAACAACCTCATTCGTGACCTTTTTCTTTCCTCAGTGTTTTCTTCGACAAACTTTGTGAGAGAACAATGCGACACAACCCATTTATATATATATATATATATATATATATATATATATATATATATATATATATATATATATATATATATATATATATATATACCAACCCCTCCGCTCGGGCAGGATATGACAAGGTCAAATTTTTAAGCAGAGTTTAACAGGTTTAAATTCAAAGTTTGCCTTCTCCTAGACTAGTGGCTTCACCAAGACTGAAGAACCTAGTCTGCCCTACTATTTACCCATAGCTGGAGGGAGAATAATTAGATTCATAACTTTCCCAAGGGTATTAGTGCTATGTGAAATGCTATCAGTCTCGTCCAGGATTTGAACTTGAGTTCACCGTGTCCATTTCCTACGACGATAACCATTACACCACGGCACCTCCTTTTAACCCATTTATAAATATAGCGATTGTTTTATTGATAGTTTTTATTGTCAAATTACTTACCTATTCAAATTAAAGGGGAATGTCTGACCTGTTAGATTTCGACATCTTAGTAAGGTAGTTCAAACTTGAGTCAAGGTATTTCGTTTACTTTGGGACTAATACCTTAAGGAAAGGTATGAACACCCTTATTCCCTGAAGCTGTTGGTTAAATACTACCACTACTGTTCTTCTACGAAGACGAGTTTTGCATTAAATAACCTACGAACCATTGAACAAATAAACCAAACCAAACTGATTCAAATAATGTCTTTTCCTGTTCTGAAACTAATCACTAGTTTTATCGCTAAATCACAGCTTTGGCCTTTAAATAAAAATAAACGATTTCAGAGATGGTTATAGAATATTTTGAAAATTAAGTAAATATAATATTTTGTATATGTTTATTCTCTATTGGGAAACGCAGAGTTTAGTGTGTGTACATGTGACAATTGTGTTGCAGTCTATGTTGTAATTTACTTAGCTTTTTACTTAGATGTTGCACAAAGACGTATGAATGGGGCATCCAATGAAACTCGTACTCACTTGTGAAGGTTTGCTAGTTTAGCTTGTAAACATTACACTACTAGAGGCGCCCCTGTCACAGCCTATGTTATCTCACAATTCTTTTTTTTATTATCTCAAGAACATAGTATCCAATATGACTGTCAGTTAAGCGATTATTATTTTGGGGACATTTTCTATAATTCACAATTGTTCGTACCGGAGTTTTGGAAAGCATTTTGTCTCATTTGCTTTTCTTTTTTCGCCTTTATTTATGAGACCAAAACTATAAGAGGGGAAGAAATAGGTTTCCTGTGTGATGGGTTAAAAAAACGCAAAGATTGGGTGAATACAAAAAAGTAGAAAAATTCTCATTTGATGTTTAATTACAGATCAAGAACTATGTTTGATTGGATTGATTGATTTTAACAATAGGTCAACCCGTCGAGGGGTACTTTATGCCTATAGGTTAGGGAATCGCATCCATTGTATATATATTCTTTGTGTAGTCCTTTCTTAAGAGTTTTTTTTTATACACGGTCCTCTCAGTTACGAATAATTTTCACATAGTTCTATTTTACCCAAATCTGGCCAAAACAAACACTACAACTCCTGGTCAGAATGAACCTGGGAGTAATGTTAATCAGAATTGTGCTTGAGTTAAAAAGAAGGAGCTTATTATACTCCAGATATGGGTAGATATTTCTGTAAAAAAAACCCTGAAAATGTAGTATTTTATTATAAATGTTTTTATGCAATAAATTCCATCATTTTTTTCAACCATACAGTGGTTTATTTTACTATGCCATGTTTTCCGGGATTAAATATCCTATTTAGAACTGTGGAAATTCCAGATATTTGTCTAAAATAGCCTGCTAAGGAAATCGATGGATTGAAAATTCTTCAAAGTTGGTTATTGTAATAAACCGCAGACATTTCCTCAATAAATTATTCTGGACAAGAACAAAACTCCATTGTTTAATTGCTACGCATGGCGATTAACGCAAAAGCTGACGATACAAAATTATCGTTCTGCTGCAAATTGAATTTCATTCCATAAAGCATTTTAAATGCATTTCTAAATAAAAAGAATTAAAATCTCAATGTGGTGCGACGCTTCTGCTTGTTTATAGTTACATGTTGTATCACCCATAAATGAGCACATCCCATGTATATTTTTATAAAAAGTTCATTTTCTTTTAAAATAAAAAGAATCTGGGTTTTATTTTCTTCACCCAAAGGCGTGTAAATTAATAATAAGCCTGATGACCTGAAAAGACATTGCTAGTGAATTCGAGCGTTAGTAGTTTTTGAATTTTGATTTAGTTTCTTTGTTTAATGGCATATCAAAGTTATTCAATGTCATAGTCATCGTTGTTTCTACAACGATGACTATGACTGTTGTAAGTAAAGCACAGTAAACGAGTAAATTGTGTACCTTCTATGAAACAATAAGCTAAGTAATCTAGAAATACGTTACCGGTGAATTTGAACGTCAATGGGTACACCAATATGGCGGCTCTTTGCTAGACTCTATTATCATATTTACCAACCCCTCCGCTCGGGCAGGATATGACACAGGGTCAATTTTTAAGCGGAGTTTAACAGGTTTGAATTCAGAGTTTTCCTAGACTAGTTGCCACACCAAGGCTGAAGAACCTAGTCTGCCCTACTATTTACCCATAGCTGGAGGGAGAATATTTGGATTCATACCTTTCCCAAGGGTATTAGTGCTATGTGAAATGCAATCAGTCAGGTCCAGGATTTGAACTCATGTCGCCGTGTCCATATCCTGCAACGATAACCATTACACCACGGCACCTCCATTGCTAGACTCTATTATACTTCGTAAATATTCACATTCGCAAGTTCTGATCAGAAGTCTTACACATAACATTTGGAAACCATTTGAAATATGGAATAATATACATCAGATCACCTCGAATATATACTTAAGCAATTTTATTTTGTCTAGAGTGACTACTGTGTTTCAATGCTCTAGTTAAGTTTTGGTTTGGCTTTATGGCATATCAACCATTGTAGGTTATTTAATGCCAAATCCTATTTTATACATATAAACAGTTCTATTTCAAACAATTCAGTCTAGCATAAGTACACGATTTACTGCTATTTGACTCATAGATAGACCCTATCAAGTGCTTCTACTCCAGGTCAAAGGAGAACTGGGTGCAATGGTAATATTGGGGTACTCCGTATTCCCCCAAAGCTCCAGCATTACTGGAGCCTCACCATCAGATTGTTTACTGTCATATCCAGGACAGTCACTGGGAGAGTCTTACCCCTTTGTAAGGATGCAGTCAATGTATTCTGAAGCCTTAGCTGACTGGGCCAAATGCAGTAGCGTTTGGTGATAAATAACTCCAAATAATGCATGTTTTCTATGTTCAACTAGAAATTATAAAATCCTAGAACTTTTGTTTAGAAGAAACTTATCTTTTTTATTAAAACAACTGTCAGGAATGTACATATCTAAGAGTTGTGAGATAGATAGATAGATAGATAGATAGATAGTGAGCATATCCTTTCATAAACTCATATGCTCATATTGTAAATTACTCTTATTAATCATTAGAGGGTCAGAATATCGCTGATTACACAAAAATTGTTATCTTGGCCTTTATAAGAAAATATCTGCAATGGCAATGAAAGCTGTTAATTGAGGTTACAAAGTCGTAAGTAGCCACTGTTGAAATCTCGTTGATGGGGCGTATCAAGTGGTTAAACGAGGTTATTGCTTTTCATCCTCAATATGAAATATATAAACGAAAAATTAAACATCTATCTATCTATTCATCTATCTTTCTCTCTCTCTCTCTCTCTTTCTCTCTCTCTCTCTCTTTCTACACACATACACACACACATACACACACACACACATATATATATATATATATATATATATATATATATATATATATATATATATATATATTCTTTTCTTTTTTTCTCTTCCACTCTTTCTCTCCCTCTCATTTTATTTTATTTATCTATTTTTTGCTTACGAGTGGCGCGTGTAAAATATAGACTTCCTGCATTAAATATGTTAGAGTCACAAACTCTTATGCAGACTTCTATAAATAAACGTTTATGGACCCTTTATAAAGTCTATATGCAACCAGTTAGGTATTATTTTCGCAGTAAATGTTTTGATGCCAATTATCATATATATCTATCGTATAAGCAGTTGCCAGCGTAAAATACACATATACGTTAGCACACAGATAGATAGATAGATAGATTACGGTCCATAAAAAGTTTACTCCAACCAACGTTTTTAAAAAAAAACCATTTTCTTCTAAATCAAATGCATTTTATGATTTCAATTTGATTATAGACTCAAAATAGACATTAGTAGACATTATTTATTACCAAACACAACAGCATTGAAACTCTGTAGCCAAAACAAACATGTGTATACATGTTGCAGTCCAAAAATCGTTTCAATTCTTATGTATATTTATGCAATTATATTTTTTTGTGATACAAGCTAAAGAGTTTCATATTTTTATCGCTTGGTAATAATTATCCAAAATAATGTTTTGATTTTACAATATTTCTCAAGAATTAATAAAATCCTTTATCTTTGGTCAAAAGAAACTTAACTTTTAATTGATTTTTTTTTTTTAGAATCGTAATTATTTGAGATAGATAGATAGATAGATAGATTGTATTTCATAAACGGATATATTCACATGCACATTTATTCCATGCAAAGGTGGTTGTCACAGTTTTGATGATATATTCCTTTTGGGGTGTTTATTATGTATTATGTATCTATTTGGTTATTGATACTGAGCGCGGATTTTTTTCTTCGTTTCACGCTGAAATAAAACAATATAACAGGTGACCTCGTTTTTTTATATCATTTTCTAAGTCTTCATAATGGTGATTATAACAAACACACACACACACACACACACACACACACACACACACACACACACACTCTCTCTCTCTCTCTCACTCTCTCTCTCTCTCTCTCTCTCTCTCACACACACACACACACACACACATATATATATATATATATATAGAGAGAGAGAGAGAGAAGGTGTTCATAAAGTCCTGCTTTGCTTTTAAAATATATCAACGATCAATGTAATATTGTTTGAGCCCGCAAATTAAAAAGTACATCAAGAGAAAAATAGTTTCATATGATATTTTCAAAACCATTCTACTATTTGTACACTTTCTATTAATAACTTTTGAATTTCAAAACTGCTATGAGACTTTATGAATATTGTCCCTCCCTCTCTCTCTCTCTCTATATATATATATATATATATATATATATATATATATGTGTGTGTGTGTGTGTGTGTGTGTGTGTGTGCGTATCCATATAAGAGTTAGAATAGCTTAAACATAAAGATTAAGTTGGTCTGATGGCTGCATAGGTTAGAAACTGATAGTCACCTAGAGCAATGGATTTTACTGACGATATAGTTATACTAACAATCTAAGACATTTTGGGATTAATGTAGTTTTTTTATTCACTTAAAAATGAAAATATTTTGACACAAGATTTGACAAATCAAATGAAAAATAAAATTCCAACATTAAAATGATTTTCTTTTTGTGGTCAATCACATTTTTTCTGAAAATTATATATATATATATATATATATATATATATATATATATATATATATATATATATATATACAATGGTTCTTCAAAAATTTCTAAACATAACCCAAAAAGAAGATTATAACTGCACATTTTGCTGTGGGAAGACACTGCTTCTAAAACTAGAAAAAATTGAATTAGTTTTTCAAGTTTTACATGAAGTGGGATTGCAATACAACAACAAAAATGTTCAGCTAAGCTCTTTATTTTTCGACTTTCGCGCATATATATATATATATATATATATATATATATATATATATATATATATATATATATATATACGCGTAGTGCATTCAATAAGCTTCCAGACTTTTTTGTACAGGCATTTAAAATTGTTGTAGATTCTTGAAAATTCAGTATGGTATTGCTATACATCTTATGAGATGACTGACCAATTTTTATAATTTCAGGTTCAAATTAACAGTTACAGCAGCAATTGGAATACACCCAACTGAAGCCTGATTGTCACAGCTGGTGAATTTCAAAAATGCAATCTAGATGTGAAGACACTTTAGAAGAACGATATGCAATAAAATTCTGTTTTAAACTTGGAAAACGTAGGGAATGCTTCAGACTGCTTTTGGATGAATCAAAAACCAATTTTTGAGTTGCATAAGAGATTCAAGGAAGGCAGGGAGTCTGTGATGAATAATGAGAGGTGTGAGAGGAGTAAGAAAGTCAATACACCAGAGTTGATTGGCCAAAGGGTGAGGGTTAGGGTTACTATGGTGAGGTTTGAAGGCAGTTCAGGAAAAGATTCCTTGGGAAGAGGCCAGCACTCTTCAAATCGGGTCAGTGGCATTTTCACTAGGACAATGCACCAGTCCACTCTATCCTTGTCACAGACTATTAGACCAAGATAGGCATCAAGACAGTTCCTTACCCTCCCTATAGTCCAGACCTTGCTCCCTGTGATTTTTGCTTATTCCCTAAGCTCAGAGGCTGTCGTTATGAGACAATTGAGGAGATGAAAGACGCTGTGACGAAGGTCATTGACACGCTCATACGGGAGGATTTCCATGGGGGTTCCAGAAGATTTTGGAATGATGCAATAAGTTCTTCGAAGGGGACTAGAGTTTCATATGTGTACTATCAATAAAAGTGTCCATACGAAAAAAGTCTTGAAACTTATTTAAGGATCCTCGCATATATATATATATATATATATATATATATATATATATCGAATATTTTGAAAACTGATCGGATTGCCTTGATATCAGATGTCAAAAACAATTAGAGGAGACCTTAATGCCATGAGTAAAAAGACACTCTTCAGATGAATTACTTAACGATGAGACGCCTTTGTTTGCATATGATACGCTGTCATCGTTGCATTTATGTAATGTTCATAGCGTTTTGCGGGAAATGAATAAAAAGGTTTGGGAAAAGTGAGAGAGGCGTCAGTTTCGACGTTTCGAACTTGGGCGGGAATCTCTTGAAGGCAATTTACTTTCTGAATGTTTTCCCACAGGCGAACTCACAAATCATTTAAATAAATACTGGCTTCAATTTTTAGAAATATATATGCAAGGTTTCTACAAATCTCTCTCTCTCTCTCTCTCTCTCTCTCTCTCTCTCTCTCTCTCTCTCTCTTCCGATATATATATATATATATATGTGTGTGTGCTAAGTTATTTGGGGTACTATCCATCCTATACAAGAGGTTTCTCGCTGACAATGAATGACCTTGAGTCGTATGCTCATAGGTATTTTTCCATGAAATTTAATTTTCAATTTACTTAGCTTATTTGTGTCTAGGCTCAAAATTGACATTGTTTAATAAGAAAATATATATTTTTTTAAATTTAGGAAGGGATACTTCAGAGAATAATCGATTTAAACATTTTTGTTCTTGTCAAGGTTTGTATAGCCAGGTTAAGATTTACGTGTCTCCACTGAAAACTCACCCTGAAAATGTCACGCAGTTCTAATTTATTCATTTACATTTTATTTTAAAATCTATTTCATTCTATGTTATTTTGCAAGACATTGCATCAAAAAGGTTTCTTATACCAAGCAATGAAAATCAAAATTCAGCTTTTCCCAAACCTAAAACTACTGTTGAAAGGGAACGGTTTTGGGCCGTGAACTAGATTAAGGAGAATGAGATGTGACAGCTGATGTCGATCCCGGAAGAGGACATAACAGGCTGTTTTGAAAGTGTGTGAAGTTTTAATAACTTTCCTTTTGTTTGATATAAATATCCGTGAGATTTTTCCGTTTGAAACTATTAGTCTCTTCAACGAAGTCTCACTCTGTAAAAGATCTTCTTGCTAGGATAATAAATATGACCAGTCTTATCAGCGAAAAAGAACTGCAGAATGTGTTGGGTGACTTCAAAAACATTGTATTCTAATGCTTTGCGTTAAAGTAGATGGTGGAGATGTTGAAAGTTAACATTCCTTATATCTAAATATGTTTTATCTTAAATATATAGACTTTCTTTTGCATTTCCCCCTTTCCTGCTTCTATCTCATTTCATGAGTTTTCACGAATGTAAACTTTATAAAACGACTTTTAAAATGGCACATGCTGACGTACCCGAACTTGACTGAGTCAAAACTTTTATTTTCCTCATAGCTCTAAAAATTTGTATAGCCTGCTTCACCCGTCGAACAAAGAAGAATGCCGACGGTGCTACTCTATTTAAAGTTACAATCTACCCCTACATTGGAGTGTACCCGCCGAAAATAAATGATCCCACATCGAACTGCATTTAAGGTGAAGACTATATAAACGAAACTTACTCTCAATGGTATGCTTATATGTATTATATATATATTCTTATATGTATTCTTATATGTATTCTTTCCCATGAGATTTAATTTACAATTTACCAAACATTTTTGTGTAAGCACGAATTCAACTGTTTTATTAAGAAATATCTTCTCTTTTATTTAAGTAACAAATATTTAAAAGATTTACCGATTAAAACATTTTTGTTTTTGTCCATTTTAAAAACTAAGCAATGATCGTATGTAATTATACCAACTAAGCAATGATTGTATGTAATTATTCCAACTAAGCAATTATACCAACTAAGCAATTATGGTATGTAATTATTTTATATTACCTACTTGAGGAACAATATATTAACCGCTTTATAAAATTTAATAAAATATTGATTATTTTTGGAAGGCAAATAATTTAACTGGGACATTTTCCTTTTAAAGTGCTGTAATTTAAAGATCTTTTTATAACCTAGTTCCAATAAATTCGTAATTTATCGAATTCTATTTAATCATTTTACAATATTTTGATAATAATTCTATTTAATTATTTTATATGTTTTACATTGGAATTACACTTAATCATTTAACATCTTTTAAACAATATTTTTTTTAAATTATTTTACATCTTTTTGGAATTGATTCAATTTAATCATTTTTTTAATTTTTTAGACTATAATAACAATCGATTTATTTTATGTCTTTTAGATAATTATCCTATTCAATTACTTCACTTCTTTTAGGCAATAATTCTGTTTTATTATTTGAGATCTTTTTGATAAAAATAACTATTTAATTATTCTGTATCTTTTAAACAATAATTCTAATTTATTATTTAACATCTTTTAGATAATTATTTTTAATTATTGGATGTATTTTAAACAACAGTTCTTTAAAACTATTTTATATCCGTTAGATAATAATTCTATTTTAGCTATTTTATATATTTTACAAAATAATTCTGTTTAATTACTTTATATCTTTTAGATAATAATTATATTTAATTTTCTAATATCTTGTAGATTGAAGAAAATCCTCATAATACTAATTAGAAATGTTTCATTAAATGTGAATGATTATTTTAGAAAAATGAATAATTCCTCATTTTTTTTAATGTTTGTGATGTGGACCCAAAGTTGGGACCACAGAGGGAAAAAACGGAACGCGGATTAGAGGTAAGAAAGATATATCAACAAAATGTTACAAAGGATAGTTTAAGTTAAGCGGAGCTTACTATCTGATGGTATCCAATATTGGTAGTCGTACACGGCTGCGTACTACTAGTACTCCTGCTAATACTACGGTGTTACGATACTGCAGTATTTGTTAATCGCCCCGCTGAACAGATAAGTGCGGCATAAGGCCTTTTTTTTAAATGGTTCTGGGCGCAGTGCCGGAATCCACACGCACATGGCATTTTGTAAAAATACCTACGGCCACGTCGGCATTACCCCTATTAGGGGCGTCTCGGGCGCCAGGTAATAAATCCAACCCCCCGAAGTGGATGAAAGCCTGCGGCCGGAGGAAATATTCAGTGCCGAGACGCACTCGGCCGGATCCGTGCCGCAGCAAACAACTGGAGAGGCGCAGTATTACGATACTGCGGTATTTGTTGCACACCCCACCAAACGGGCAAGTGTGGCACACACGCGCGCGGCATTGCCAAAAATACCTATAGCCCCGTCGGCATTCCCCTTATTAGGGGTACCTCAGGCACCAGGTAATACCCCCCTGAAGGGGATAAAAGCCTGGGGGATGTCCCCCGCCTGAGGCCGAAGGAAATCTCCAGTTGCTGGAACACACTCAGCCAGATCCGTGCCACAGCAAGCATGGCCGGCCGAAGTGCGACCCAACAAGTAGAGAAGCGCAGTATTACGATACTGCTTCCTGAGAGCGTTATCTCACATAGTAATATAGTGCTGGAAAAGTCCATGATGCAGGTAAGTTTCGGTCTTACAACCACCCCCCATTCCAAGAGTTTTCTTTTTTTTTTTTTTGGAAAAAAAAACCAAAAAAACTGTTAATACTTCTTCCTCTTGGGATTTACGTCGAGTGGTTGCGTAAATTTTCTTTTTCTTCCCGAATGTCGTACTTCCGGCGTTATGAGATCGAAGTGATCGAATATTACGTCGATCGGCTCTTCGCAAGTATTTTGTCGTGATTCCTCAGATTCATTCAAACGGCATTTCCTGAGCTGGTTCATATAGCGTTTGTGTGTGTTTTTCGGTCCCTGGACAATATAGACCAGTTCGCCAATTCTTTATTTGATGGTGCCTACTTCCCAGAATGTAATGTTGTTTTTGTAGGCCTTGAAAAGGACTTTATCGCCAGGATAGAAATATTTCTTATGGGCCGAGTCGGTTTTCTTGAACTTCGCTTACCGTGGAATGAGTCAACGAAGACGGACTTGACTTTTCTTGCGAATATTGTTTCTGCAGGCGAGCGTCCCATAGGCGTGTTCGGATTCCGGGTTATCCTATACATCTGCAGAAACTGTTTTAATGCTCTATCCATCGGTGTACCTTTTTAAAGCCATTTTTTAAGGTGTCCACAAAACTCTCGGCCTGACCATTCGACCTGGGTTGATACTGAGGCGTTGTAATGTGGTCCACTTGATACGTCCTGTAAAAGTCTTTGAATTCACTTGATGTGAATTGAGTGCCGTTGTCAATCACCACACAATTGACCACACCAAAACGCGTGAATAGCTCGTGTAAAAATCTGATCATGCAGTTGGTGGTTGGTCTTTTACATTGTAGTACTTCAGGCCTTTTGACTGGCTATCAACAACAATGAGGTAGTACATGCTGTCCACATGTTGTCGGTGTACCTTTTTTAAAGCCCTTTTTAAGGTGTCCACAAAACTCTCGGCCTGACCATTTGACCTGGGTTGATACTGAGGCGTTGTAATGTGGCCCACTTGATACGTCTTGTAAAAGTCTTTGAATTCACTTGATGTGAATTGAGTGCCGTTGTCAATCACCACACAATCGACCACACCAAAACGCGTGAATAGCTCGTGTAAAAATCTGATCGTGCAGTTGGTGGTTGGTCTTTTACATTGTAGTACCTCAGGCCTTTTGAGTGGCTATCCACAACAATGAGGTAGTACATGTTGTCCACGGGCTCAGCAAAATCCGTGTGAATTCTCTGCCATGGATGGTCTGTGTTTGGCCATGGTTTGCACGTCGTAGTTGGAGATTTTGCTGCAAGCGCGCATGCCTTGCAAGATTCTATAATGTCTCCTATGTCTCTGTCCATGTTTGGCCAATATACATAGCAGCGCATTAGGCTTTTCGTGCGGTTCTTCCCCGGATGTCCCATGTAAAAATCCCTGAGGAATTTTCTTTGTAGGCTGTTTGGAATCACTATACGGCCATTATACAGTAGGGCATCATCACAAAGGGAGAAAACTTCTGACACTTTGGGGTCTTTATTGTGAATTTTTTTTTTTTTTTTTGATGGATTGTATAAATTCATCCTCTCGAGACTCCCTTTTTATGTCGGCCAAAGACACTGGGAACTCTTTGACTGTATTCGTGATCATATTTTTGATTTCGAATTCGTCCTTAGAGTAGCAATGATGGAGTCTTCAAAAACTTCCGTAATTTGGGGAATGAGTCGCGATAAACTGTCCGCGTGGCAAATATTTTTAGATGTTAGGAACTCGATCTTGAAATTGTAGTTTAAGAGAATCATTCCCCAACAAAGTAATCTATTTGCAGTATAGACTGGCAGACCTTTCTTGGACCCAAAGATTGTTATTAGGGGTTTATGGTCTGTTTGTAGTATGGACCATCTTCCATGTAGGTATCTGTGGAACTTTGTGACAGCAAATATTATTCCTAGAGCGTCTTTCTCTATTTGGGATTATTGCTTCTCAGCTGGTAGCAGGGATCTAGATTCGTGTGCCACAGCTTTTCGTTAACCATCAGGCAATTTATGGAGAATGCAAACACCGATGCCGTATGAGCTTGCATCACTTGCGACTATTATGTCGAGGCTAGGGTCTTAGCGGGTGAGAGAGAGATCCGAAGTAAGGATTTTCTTGATCTTTTCGAATGACTCTTGGCATTCAGGGGACCATAACCATGGTTTGACCTTTTTTAAGAGTTCATTGAGAGAGCCTCGCAAATTCTGCATATTCTTAAAGAACCCTTGGTAAAAGTTAGCTACGCCGAGGAAGCTTTGTAAGGCTTGAACGTTATCTGGGACCGGCATGTTTCTGATCGTGTTGGCTCTTTCTGGATCCTGCCGACGACCGTCTCTATTTATGATGTGACCTAAGTATTTAATCTCTGGTCAGAAAAAGTCACACTTTGCCTCCTTAACCTTAAACCCGTATTCTTGTAACTTCTCGAATATGTTGATTATATGGTTCCGGTGCTCTGCCGTAGTCTTACTGGTCACCAGTATATCATCCAAATAGGCTGTAGCGTAGTCAGTGTCGCTCAGCATGGTGTCCATGACCTACTTGAAAATTGCAGGCACAACCTTGACCCCAAAAGCCAGTCTGTTGTATTTGTACAATCCTCTATGGGTGTTGAGACAGAGAAATTTGGAACTTTCTTCATCCACCTCTATCTGAAGGTATTCGTCTGAGAGGTCAATTTTGGAGAAGATTTTTACGCCAACAAACTAAATAGTTTGTTGAAAATTTCAACAAACTAAATAGTTTGTTAAAAATTTTCTCTGGGCTTGGGAGAGGATAATGGTGATCCTGCAGGACATCGTTTAACCCTGTGGAAAAATCTGCGCATATTTGTATTTGGTTGGACTTCTTTTTTTCGTAGGTGCTGCCCATACGCTAAAATCTGTTTTTGACAGAATATCTGCTTGTTCAAGTCTATCTAATTCGTTGTTGATCTGTTCTTGAGCAGCGAAAGGGACATTCCGTTTCTTCTTGAATACTGGCTGTGCACCGCCCTTCACCTTGAGCTTAGCTTTTAATTTAAAACATTTCCCAAGGCCGCCAGAAAAAATCTGGGGAAATCGTTGTTTGACATCCTTTTTGAGATTTACTAAATTGGACGTTGTTCTTTCTTTTTTGCGACAAAAGGTACTCATTGGGCAATCCCATAGATTGAAATTTTCTATCCAATCTGTTCCGGACAAGTTGTCCGAATTTTTTAGTACCAAGGCTTTCAGCTTTTTGGTAACTTCGTTTAGTGTTACTGTAAGGGTTACCTCGCCTAAGATGTTAATATTCTCACCAGTTACGGATTTTGCTGTTTTATCCGTCTTTTGTAGGGTCGGCTTGTTTAATTTTTGCCGAGTACGCCAATTGATTATTGGGATATCAGAACCCGAGTCAAGCTGGAATTTTATCGAGTTATTGAAAATATCAACAGTTACATATTTCCTTAAATTCCTATTGACTATGAGCTTGCCTAATTTTACTTTTGGGTTTTCTCGTTATGAGCACTGAGTTAAGTTATGACCATTTTTATAGCAATTTTTGCAATATGTTTTCTTCTTGACGGGACAGAATTTACTCCAATGCCATTTATCTCAATGGTAACATAGTCCGGGCGGTTTCTTTAACCTATTGGTGTTTTGTTTATTGCGGGATTTAGAACATGATATTTGCCTTTTATCTTTTTGAGGGGAATAGGCGGTTGAATTGCTTCTGATTTTTCTAATCTGAGCCACGCCTGATTCCTCGATCGCTTTTGAGTCACACTTGACAGAAATTACTCTATGACAGTCCTCTGCCAATTTTTGGAGAGTCAATCCTTGTTCATTTTCAAGCTTGGTCAGTACCCGTCATCTGACTTCGGCGGCTTCTGCTGATACTAGACCCTGTGCGAATATTAAGCACTTTACATCATCGGCAGTCAGCTAACCTAGTTTGAAATCCTTACAGAGCTTGTTCACCGATGCTGAAAACGTTGGTTGTTCTTGACTGTGTTCAGGTATTCCCAACGTTTGTGGAACAAGGTTGTGTTAGGCCCGAATAGTTCCGATAGGATCCTTATAGTCTTTGAAAAATCCAAGTCTGTGGTTTTCTTGGGTAATAAGAAGTTTACGAACCTATTATGTTCCGTTGTTCCAAGTTTTCTTATAGTAGACGTACCTTTTTTTTCACTGGGCCATTGTTCACAGTCTACGGTGAAAATATCTTCATAGCGCCTATAAAAGGCCTCGAATGTTTTGTCGTTCTCTGGTACGTATTCAAATGTTTCAATCGAGTTATAGATTGTACTCTTGGAAAATATTGAGTCTTTTTCAAAGTTTTTTGAGCCATTTAATGAATTTACAAGTAATTCTTCAAGTTGTTTTTGCTGTAGTTCAGTTTTCTGCTGTATAAATTGTTGGAATTCTATTTGCTGTTTTTGTAACTCCATAAATAATTGTTGCTGTCTTTCTTCCGATTTTTGTTGCTGATCGATGTTGGCCTTTAGTATCTGGACGATGATTTTTTTGGAATTCTTACATATTTAGAAAAAGATCTATAATATGTAGACTAAAGGGGGTGAACAAGGCAAAAAAAATGACAGTTTGGAAAACTTTGTACCAAAGAGAGGTACACAAGAAATCTAGACATTTTTTTTTTTTTGGTTTGCAACAAAATAAGGGAATGGACAGACAATTAGTTAAACTGAACTACTTAATGGTTTAGCTCTTTTCAAGATACCGTTGTTTCGTTAAATTTAATGTAGTTATTTAAATTTCTCCACACTTACTATATTTTTTTTGTTAGCTACAAAAAAAAAAGAATTTCAGCAAGGAATAAATAAAAAAAAATTATTTCTTGGTGGGCGCCCAACAAGTTCATTTGCATAAGTGTTTGCAAGTAAGCAGGGTTTTTTTCTTTTCTTCGCTGGGGGATTTTTGTAATTGTAGACAAAAATTTTTTAGAAGTGTGGGGAAGGGAGAAAAAATTATCCTTCAAACCGAAGCAAAAAAAAAAAAATGCTTGGGATGTTTTTTTTAATGCCAGCGATTTTTTTTTCTTTTTTGTGAGAACTTGTTTTTTTTTTGGGGGGGGGTTCAAAGAAAAGAGCTCGCCTCGGTGAATTTGAGGGGAGAACACTTTTATGCACGAGATTTGTTGAAATTTAACTCAGTTCCATAATTCTTTTTAATCACTTTGCTGCCTTCACAGTTTTTGGTGAATAGTTTTTTCGAAAGCTATAGTCATACGTAGTACTTCGGCTTTTGAGTTTATCAGTTTATTTTGTGAACAAACTGGATTTTTTTGTGTAAGCAATCGTTCTCGATGCTTTGTTGACCGTTATATTGTTTAGACAGACTTTAATAATCTTAAATATTCCGTAGGTGTCGAATCACTAGTTTGTCACTGATGTTGGTAAACGGAATATTATTTTGTATGTAGTCGCTGGGTGTTGCGTTTAGATCGTTGAAGTAGTTGATGTAGTAATGCCAGCTTAATTTCTCGTTCAACACTGCTGTGTGATTAAGCAGGTCCTCTGTCGATACTGATGTGGTGAGGACGAAATTCTCGAATCTTTCTGTCACTATTGATGTGGGACTGGTAAGACATTGGGGTTTTCGGCATGATTGCATTTCTCGATTCCTTCTGTCACCACTGATGTGGACCCAAGATTGGGACCACGGAGGAAAATCACAGAACACGGTAAGAAAGATATATTAACAAAAGGTTTCAAAGGATAGTGTAAAGGTAAGCGGAGCTTACTATCCGGGGGTGTCTAATATTGGTAGTCGTACACGGCTGCGTACTACTAATACTCCTGCGAATACTACGGTATTACGATACTGCTCCTTGAGAGCGTTGTCTCACGTAGTAATATAGTGCTGGAAGAGTCCATGATGCAGGTAAGTTTCGGTCTCACAACAGTTTGGAAATTTAAAATCTGCATGATTAGTTGCGTTATGCAGCAATATAGATTAATTTGGTTTCTATTAAGCCCATAGCTAGGGGTATAAAGTGGTTCTTGCCTTTCCCAAGGGTATTTGTCCGAAAGTCAAGAAAGCACGGTTTAGTTCTTTACAGGTGCTACCACTCCGAGCCAGAGTTGACCTGGGAGCGATGGCAATAAAGGAGTACTCCACATTCCCCAAATCTCCAATATTACTGGAACTTCACCGACGGATTGTTTTGTGTCATATCCAGGACAGTCGTTGTGGTGGAGACTTGCCCTTCTGCAGAGAAGCATTCAGTGTATTCTACAGCCCCAGCTGACTGGGAAAAAATACAGTTTAGAGTCCTACTCAAGATAGCAATTTTCTGCGGTTTTTCCTCCCTGAGAAGGCGATATAGTTCAAGAATCACTGACAGGGTGGCTTCATATCATCCAGTATGGGTATTGTTTACTTTTCTTCTTGTTCTAATCTAAGTTTAGCAAATGCATCTCTAAAGAGAAATAGATTATATATATATATATATATATATATGTGTGTGTGTGTGTGTGTGTGTGTGTGTGTGTGTGTGTGTGTGTGTGTGATCTAAGGGAGTCTAATTAACAGTTCAAATCCAAACAATGTCACTGAACAAATCCTTGCATTCGTCAACTGTGTCTTTCAGGTTTGACAGGCGTCTTGGGCCAGACTGACACGCCTTGTCTCAGTTATTATTAAACATTACGCAAGAGACACAAGTGAAAGCACCAAGGTAAAAAGGAAATCGGTCATTTCACGGATTTGAAACGAAAATCCCCTAGAAAACATAAGAAATTCAAGTCAAACCACCTCCTCCAATTGACAAGGTTCAAGGCAGGGGCGCATGCCAACGACGTCTACCAGTGACGATCACCTCTTGATTGACGCGCGAACTCAGTAAATTATGGGTTTCAGTAGGTTCATTAGAAAATGAAAACATTGTGAACATTCCAGATGGTGTAATGACTATCCACTTATATATATATATATATATATATATATATATATATATATAATGGACTCTCCGTTCAATTTTGACGTATGGGGTCCTAACAGTTTTTTCAGTTCTGATACTTGTATCCCGAATGAGAATTAAAACCAGACACAAATTTGCACACAAGTTCACAGTGCATGTACGAGAATTTATAGATGAAGTACCTGGCATGAGAATTTGCCTTTTTCTTCAAATATTGAAGATTGTTTTGGTCAAACATTTTGAAGATTTTACGTACTGAAGCTATGATCGAATGAATGAATTGGTAAACAGATATCTATAAAGTTCTTTATCAGCTTGCTCCTGTACCTGAGATATGATCTTCCAACATTTTTGTTTTTGTCATGAAGCTGGCTATTTAATGAGGATCGACGGAATTCCAGCTATGATTGCAAGCGGAAGGTTTTGATATCTCCAATATTGCACATAGCAATATATATATATATACTCCCCTACCCCCGTGGGGTTGAGTTCTCTGGCGAAGAAGTAATCTTGTTGCCATTAGCGTCTATTGCAAGCCTCTTCGTAGATGAATTGAGGTCTCGGCTACCGTTGAACGGATGTAAACAATAGTAATTGTGATTCATAACCGTTTAAAATTTACTTCGCAGCTAATATCACCTCGTGGCTGAATGATAAGAAGCTTTGGTTTGACGTTTGAGTCAACCGGGTTTCGATCCCAGCTACGGGAAGATACTGTCTAGCCACACTGATGAGTTCTGATAGAACGAAACAGATCTGTCTGTGGATGACTATATATATATATATAAAGAGAGACGGAGAGAGAGAGAGAGAGAGAGATATAAGATGAACCAAAGTGATTTGACAAATAAGAATATTTCTTTTATGCTGTTTATTTTTTTATTGTTTTCAAATAGTTTCGACATTTGATCGTCATCAGAAGAAAAAGTGTTTTTGCGGAAAAACGTTTTTTTGTGGGGAGTTTTTAAAAAAATCCCTAGGAAAGATGCGCACGATCTCCTGGTGGAATTGCATATCCATTTGTCGAATGAATATATTGTTCCTTCATTAAATTGACATGCTGTGTCAACAATACGTTATGTGAGTATGAGTATGGGCGATATATAAAAACCCCAAAACTTTAACCATATACATATATATGAGTATGTGTGTGTGCAACATATAAAAAAACAAAAAAAACATATATATATATATATATACATGTGTGTGCATGTGTGCAATATATAAAGACCGAAAACTTTAAACCATATATATGAGCGTATGTGTGTGTGAGTGTTTGTGCGCACGCGTGAGTGTGTGTGCACGCGCGTGAGTGTATATGCGCGCATGTGCGTGTGTGCAAAATTAAACACAAAATTATTTTGCCGTATATATATATATATATATATAAGTGTGCGTATGGGTGTGTTTTATATATAAAAAACACACCTTTTACCATATATGTATATGTATGTATGTGTGTGCGATATATAAAATTCCAAACCTTGAACCATACATGTAGACGTGTGTATGTATGTGTGCGATTCATAAAAAAAAAACGTTAAACATATATACATATATTTGTGCATATTTTTGTATACGCTATATAAAAACTTGAAACATTTCACCATATATATATAAATGTGTGTGTATGTGTGTGTTTGTGTGCTTGTACGGTATATAAAAACCTTAAACGTTTAACATATATATATATATATATGTGTGTGTGTGTGTGTGTGTGTGTGTGTGTGTGATATAAAAACCCAAAACCTTTAACCATATATATGTATGCATGCAGTATATTGACAGAAGCCTAATTTTGCAATTAATAAATTCACGTTTCACAATAATTCGGCAATACAACATTCAAAAGATCTTATGAGTGGGATAATGGGATAGTGCGTTGGAAACATGAATTTGCATAAAATGATATGAAAAATCTATAAAATAATATTCACAATAAAGCCTCTTAATAATAATCTTAATGACGTCCATAGATCAATGATTTTAATAAAGTGTTTTGAACAAAATTATTAATACAGATATATTCAGAACTAAATGTGCGTAGTAATTTACTAAAAAGTTCAAAATTCATTAAAGTTCTATGTTTAAATTTAAGGGGTTTTTTTTATCATCGTCCTGCCATAATAAGAGTGATAGCAAAATAATTCTTGCATGACGACACTTCGTTAATCCTCCATTAGTTGTATTTTCCACAATCTTATACAACTGATTGGCTTACGAGGGTGAGTCAAATGTTTTGCAATATTTTTGTAACGTGAGATACAATTTAGTCACTCGGATACATTTTCCAACGTTGCGTAAGCGATGAGCACAGACTAGGAATCCATGGTTTTAGGCTTACCTCCCTTTGCCTGATCATCAAGGGTCTTTCAACTCAAGCGAAATTTCTTCAATAATCTGCTCCTTCACCTTTTACTCAATAAATGTTTTTTTATTGCTTCCGTGGCGTCATGGCCCAGTTAGAACTTCTGAATTAGACTACGTTAAACGTTCACCTACACACCAACTAGCACAACACAACAAACATAGAAGGGGCCTACCGTGGTTTGAACTGCTTCGGTCACGTGATATACACAAGCTAGCACAGACCAAAATACTGCAAAACCTTTGACTTACCTTAATATTTTTAAACATTACTCAAAAGGCACTCGTGAAAACGGCGAGATATTAATTATTTGAAACAAGGCAAAACATTTATGGGTTATAGGTTCGATCACAGCTGCATTACCACCAACATTCGACTTTGATGTTGTGAGACAGAATGAAAAAATAGGAGGCATTAATTTTAAGCAATCAGCTTACAAGCACAGAATGCTGGCTCTTGTTCTTCACTGATAACATTTTGTTGCTAATGGTGGTGACTATGTTGAAAAATAATGCTTTGTAACGGAAAATCTTTTCTATCTAACCATGTTATTGTACTTATTATATCTGTTGTAGTTTCAGTGAAAATAAACAGGAGACTTTACTTTCAAAGTGACCCTCGTAATTGCTTTTTTATTTAGTTGAAAAATGAAAAAGAAACAACACAACTGCAAGTTGGGCTATTTATTTTATGTAAAAAAATCCAAATTTATTTTTTAGGCTTTTACATAATAGTTGACGGTATTATTTTGATTTTAATGAATCTTCAGCTGTTTGTAATTTCGTTCCTTCTTTGGGTTTTTTTTCTTTGCTCCTTTTTTTTATAACTTTCACAGATATTGTGCATTTAAATGTCTAGTTATTATCCATCAATCATTTACGCGTTTTGTGTTGATATTTCGCCCATAAGACCAAAAAGTGTTTCCGTTGTCTCCCAGCTCTTCTACCCCTCACTCAGTCTTCGTTTTGATCTTTCCTTGGTTAGAACATTTTCTCTGCATGGTGCCATCAACAGGATGTCAAATTACAACTCAAATTGCTTGCAGAGGTCCTTCTCGACTAGCCCAAAACTAACCTCTTTTGTAAACAAACTTGTAAAAGCGACGAAAAAAAATCACAAAGATAAGACATGCATTTAAAAAAAAATCACCTGTCCAAAGCCAGAGAAAAATAAATGATGCGATTACCGATGAGCGAGGTTTTTTTTTCCTTGAAAGAAGTGAATACGTTTTCAATGGTTTGTGAGAGAGATTATTCCAGTAGCCAATGATGTACTGCACAAACTCTTGGATTTAAAAAAAATTCTCCTTTTTCTAATGTTCCCAACAATTTGGATCTCTAGTTGCTAGTCATTATCTTATATATTCGAGTATAATCTGATACTATACGGGACTTTTAGTTGACTTTTAAAGCTAAAAATCGTAGGCCTAACTGTTGGCCTACGCCTAACTATGCACAGGAAGTTTGTGCCTCACGCGTGGTTCAATACCTGAATTTCAGAAAGTCACATGATACACTAATATATAGGGTATATTATTTGGGCTGGCCATTTTTGGTGGTTTCGATTCTCGCTGGGTACCCCGTACTGCTGCCCTTCTGCTACGACTAAACTAAGCTTAGTAGATAACTATATACTAAATTCTTTTCTTTTTATTTCTTTTACAAAGTTTTGCTTAATCTGACACGCAAACCTCAACTTGCTTAGACTACTTGCTGTCAAACAGACACCCATCCGAGTAATGAACAGGCTCATTGTTGCTTAACAATGTTGATCTAGTGGGAGTTGATGCTTTCAGTGCGACTTGATCGTAAACCCCATATATTTGTATCGTTTACTTGTTTTCTTGTTTTTGCTTGAATCATATTGTTTTTCTTTTCTTCCTTTTTTCTTTTTTCTTTCTTTTTTTTTTTTTTTTCGTTTTTATTTTTGCTTTTTTCTTTCTTAGGGTAATTTTTTTTGTTTTGGTTTGTTTGGGTCTATTTGTTTGTTATGTTTTGTTTTACACTGAGCGGTTTAATTTCCTTTATCGGCATTTTTGGAATTAATAGAATTCTTTTGAAGTTTCCATAAAATCTGAAGAGGATATAAGAAGAAACCACAAATTAGTAGAAACAAATGCAAACAAATAAATGGAATTATTTTGTTGGATTTTGTTGTCAAGAGGGTGTCCTCGTGGTGTAATGGTTAAAGCGATGGACTGCGGAATCGTCCTAAGCGAGTTCGAACTCCAGTCGCGCTATTACGTTCCCTTTCGGGCAAATACCCTTGGGAAAGGTATGAACCCCCTTATCCTCCCAGATATGGGTTAAATAGTACCACTACTGTTCTTCTAGGAGAATGGCTTTGGCATTAAATAACCTACAAAGGTTGATATGCCATTAAATAAAAGAAACCAAACCAAACCTTTGTTGTCAAACAGCTGATTGAATTAGGAAAAACCTCAAAACAGTGAAATAAAAGATAAAAAGTGAAATAAATAGATATCTTTTAAAACTTCTAAACTGATTTTAACAGTGTTCGATTTTTTTTTTAAATCAATTTTTGAATGGTTCTGTAAACAAAAATATGTAATCTAAAAATAGAACGATTCCTAAAAATATCTGTTAATACTAACAACTTAATAATTCCTCACTCCGATGGGTTTCCACTGTAATGGCAGTTCATTATGCTATTGATCCTTCTTTTTTAAAAGGAGTGAAATATCTTAATTAACATTTCAGAGTCGTCTCTGTTACATCGAGAATTTGAATGATTAAAGAAATGGCGTTTTGCTCGAATACTGATCCCACAAAATTATCAATTAGTTGTAAATTAAAGCATTTTAAGCACATGTTTTAATGACTATCTCGCTATGAATTGTTGATTGTACGTTTATATATATATATATATATATACAAAGAAAATAAGTATTTTAGTTCTATATACGTAGAAGAGTGCAACACAAATTATTATACGAAGATGCTTCCTCAAAATAACCAGCTTCATGAAGCACCGAGCGAAACAAAGATTAACCTTTAAAGGCTTGCGAAACTAACGTAATAAGTAAAGTTGGCGACCGTAGTCAAAATCGACCAGAAGGCTCCCTTTTCAATAGCTACAACACCGAGGTGTAAGGGAGGGCGCTACTCCTTTCCCTGAATTGCTCCACTTTACCCTTGATACGTACCTTATATTGCTAAGTGTTAAGCAAGGAGATATCAAGTACCATTTTTAAAGTCTTTGGTATGACGCGACTTGGGACTGAACATAGCTCTCCAGGACCATTGGCAAATACTCTACCCACTAGGCTAATAACAATTAAATCTAAAGGTCTGTGTTTATGATTTCACTTTATAACAAGCTAAACTCTGTGAATTCTCACGGTTTAATTGATATTAGAACTTTATCGAAAGAATATGCAAATATGAAAATATTTTTTTAGGATTTAAACAACAGAAAATTTTGAGGACTTGTAAATAAATGCCGTTACTAGTTGACTTTCACTGCATTCGACGATTTAACCGCATCAATATATCTGATTGTGGAGACTGGATGAATGTATTTTTTTATTTTTTGATATAACTAAAATTTACCGAAAAAAACTGTTGTTAGTCACAATGCCAAAACTTTGCGCCCTGTCGGATCGGGCTGAGGAATACACTGACTGCACCTATGCAGAAGAGTCTTACTACCCCACCCACAACGTGACCAAGTGTTAGCCGTGGGTGATGATTCTTAATGCTTCGGGACGGGATCCTGGTAGCTGAGCGGTCCGTGAACCAGCAACTGAAATGATGACGTGATTTACAAGAATCCACCGAGGCACTCATTGGGTTAGACAGGCAGTGAAAGCCCTAGTAAGTAAAGTTGGCGACCATAGTCGAAGGTGACCCAAAAGCTCCCTTTTCGATAGCTAATACACCAAAGTGTAGGGAATGGCGCTACTCCTTTCTCCGAATTGCTCCACTTTACCCTTGATCCGTACGTTATACTGCTGAGTGTTAACCAAGGAGGCATCAAGTACTATTTTCTGAGTCTTTGGTATAACTTGACCTGGGACTGAACCCAGGTCTCTCGGGCCTTTGGCGGACACTAACCACCATGCCAATGTACTCGACTCTATTCTTATGATTCTTCTCGTTGCAAATTAGTGAGTAAAGTTGGCGACCTTAGTGGAGGGTGACGTGAAGGCTCCTTTTTCAATAGCTACTACACCGAAATATAGGGGAGGGCCCTATTCCATTCTCCGGATTGCTCCACTTTACCCTTGGTCCTTACCTTATAATGCTAAGCGTTAATCAAGGCAGCATTAAGTACCATTTTTTTAGTCTTTGAGTTAAAAATCCTGGACGAGACTGATTGCATTTCACAGAACACTAATACCCTTGGAAAAGATATGAATCCAATTATTCTCCCTCCAGCTATGGGTAAATAGTAAGGCAGACTAGGTTCTTCAGCCTTGGTGAGGCAACTAGTCTAGGAGAAGGAAAACTCTGAATTCAAACCTGTTAAACTTCGCTTAAAAATTGACCTTGTGTCATATCCTGCCCGAGCGGAGGGGTTGGTAAATATGAATAGAACGATTCAATCATTTATTACTCTTGAAACTATCTAACTGTATACAAACAAATGATTAATATTATTAATGTTAGAAATACTTGAAAAATTTTAGCTATAAAAATAAATTACTAATATCAAAAATTATTAGAGTCAGGGAGCATTTAACTTTGCGCAAACAAATGAGTTAAGGATCATTTAGAAATAATGTTAACTACAAATTAGTCACTTAACAATTATATATATATCATGAAATAAAGCACACGGGTTGATATACAACAAAACACAACCAAACCAATCATTTACCTGTGTGCACACAAATGATAAATTTTATGTAGAATTATTTGTATTAGAAAGTTATACTTGAAACCATTTAACTATATGCAAAAAATGGGCTCTGGTCCGTTTAATTATGTTACCTCGAAACTATTTCAATATTGCAAATAAATATTGAATAGAATTATTCGTGTTAGATAGCAATACTTGAAACCATTTAATGATTGATATTAAATTGAATTTTTAGTATTAAATAGCAATTCTCAAAAGTGTTTGATTGTGTCCAAGTAAATGACATGTAAAAATAGTGTTACCTACAAATTAATCGCTTATATATATATATATATATATATATATATATATATATATATATATATATATATATATTGGTAGCATTTCTTCAATGATACATATTTGATTGAACATAATAGACATTTTTTGTCAACATATTTTTTTGTTAATCCTTTCGAATTACCGTATTGATCTTTTGTTAGAATGAGCATTTGTACTGTTGTATCGTGTAGCGCTTATTTTTTTTTACAAAGTAGTAATGTACATGTAAAAGTTACATCACTTTAGTAATACATCTTCCCCTGATGATGGCCCAAAGTTGGGCAGAAAGTACTCGGGAAATAACTAATTACGGAACGTTTATCAACCAATTCCCGCTGAATATCATAAGATCAATACGGCAATATATCTGTTATGCTCAATCATATATATATATATATATATATATATATATATATATATATGTAAGGATTTAGCATTAAATAATCTAGGATGGTTGATATGCCACTAAATCAAACAATCAACCAACAAAAAAAAACCTCTCCTTTCTTTGAAAGACAGTGAGTTATAGAGAGTGATTGTCAGGACATGTCGCTTTAAATACGCCATGGGAAAAGTTGATGTGCTGAGACTTAATTTTCTAACAAATCCAGGTCGTTTTAGAAGAAACATAAGTGCATAATCTATTTACACTTTTTCCCTTTCATCTGATGTACGAGAAACTCTAGAACGAATTTGTATCTACCCAACCCGTCCAGCCTTAGCAATATGTAATACAAGATTAATCATTTTGTGGAGTATAGATGGTTTTAATTCAGACTTTCATTCCTTTGAGACGGGTTGGCATACTAAATTTAAAGAGACCGGTAAGTCCTTAGCCGAATTCATATCTTTCCCCAAGGAAATTAGCACTAATGTGAAATTCAAACAGCCTTGTCCAGGTTTTGAACTTGGGTCACTGGGTCCACTTCCAACGATGACAAACGTGACACCATCAGCACCTTCACTCTCGGACTAAGGTGGGTAGGTAGTTGCAGCATTTATTTTTTTATATAGACATCATTCAGCTTAGAAATCGTGATTTTAAAGATGGAGAAGTTTCAAAAAAATACCTTGGTATGTATCTTTTGATATAAACACCAAGAATATTTGCCAAGCGATTTTTGAAAATCTTTATTTCCATTGAATTCTATAATATTTCTTGTTGCTTGGTTTCTCAAAATTATCATATTTGAGAAACGATGTATATTGTCAAAGTTGAAATCTTGAAATTTTTTTCTTTTTTAGTGGATGATGAGGAAAAATGTATTTTCTTTAGAGAGTTGTTCGTCTTTAAAACAAAGAATGTTTCGTAGCCGAAATTCGTTTTTTATTTAAGTTAGAAACATTAAGACATGTTTGGTTTGCTACATTTTTTAAAGGCTCTGATCCTGGAAAATAATTGCTATTCCTCAATGAAGAAATTCTCAAAAAGAAAAGAAAATCACAACACCTTGAAACATGACGCCGATGTGGAGCAGGATACAGCACGTGTATATTAGGGCATAACACTTTTCTACTAAATCATTCAGAAGCCTTTGGCCATTTTGGGTCGTACTGACACTCATCCCACGGCACCTTGTGCATATGCAAACACGAGTATAAATCTGTGTTTTCTCCCAAAAAGGATATGTTGTGCAATAATACAGGTCTAAGTGCTATTGATACACCCCTTATTTTGGAACCTGTGATCTTTAAATGAAAATCAGTTTTGTAACCAGTGTGTTTAATCTTGAGTAAACAGTTCGGCATATCCTTGGGGTTGCATTTTAATTTTAATGTTGTATTATTTCAACATGATAAAATATATATTTACCCAACCAAAAATGCCACGGGCGGAACTTGACGCAAGGTTAATTTTTCGGTTGTCTCTCCTGATTTGAATTCAGAGTTTTTCTTCTCTCAGTTTGGTTGCCATACGAAAATAACAAGAGCCTAGTTTTCCCTAATATTTACTCATATCCGGAGGAAGGCGAGATAGACTCATGCATTTCCCAAGAGTATAAATTTGAATAAAAATGCAAACAACCTCGTCCAAGATTTGAACTCGGTTTGCCGACTTCATTAACTACGATAATAATAGAAACATCACGCACGAATCCATAATAAAGCGATATGATTTGAAAATTTGTTAGAAAAACAGGACGACAGAAAATTCATAAAGAGCTTTTAAAATCTACATTTAATTCAATTTAATTTAATTCCTTTTTATAAAATGCATGTTTAATTTAAGAACTTAATGCCTTTTGCTTATTGTTGAACAGCATGTATATATATATATATATATATATATATATATATATATATACCGGCTGTTCAACAATAAGCAAAAGGCATTAAATATATATATATATATATATGTGTGTGTGTGTGTGTGTGTGTGTGTGTGTTTAAAAAGTTTAGATTTTACCTTCTTAGTTTTACTTATTTACTGATAATTTGATAAGTTTTCAATAAAATAGAAAACATAATCATTAGATTAAAGTCTTTTAGACACTGTTGAAAATAATTTCATTGACGATTGAGTTTCTATTTTATAGAAAACATATGTAACTTTTGTAATGAAACAAAACTAAGAAGGTGAGATTTAGATTATTTTTACTGCTCTGCAACCGAACATTTTAATGCTTGATTCATGAAACGCTATATAAACGGTTGTTTTTCTTATACATATATATATATATAAAGAGAGAGAGAGACAGATAGAGAGGAAGAGAGCTTGTTATTTTCATAAATTAACAGTGCCCAATATCACTGATAGAGCAATAGGGAAGCGACTGGCAATCATTGACTCTATGTCTACGTGATCATGATTATATATATTGTCACGTGATATCCCACGGAGACGATAGAAATAAGATTAATACTATCCTCCCGTTGGAATGAACAGTGTCAAGCCGTCAAAGAGTGACCGTTAAGAAAGAATGTAGGTCACAGAGGGGATACCAACAGATGTTTGTACTTAGTAACCTCAGGTCGCCGGACACCGGGGGGAAGGAGGTAGAAGCCAAATGATTGGCTCGGACCCTAAAACGGAAGTGGCACCTTCTCCCCGTCGGCGAAAAAAACGAGAAGAAAAGTCAGTTATTGGAAAGGGCTCGTGGCAGACAGACCCATAGCCATTACTCCGGGTGAAGAAGACAAAAACATATCTCTGACACGAGGGAACCAAGTTCTTCAAGCCAGTGTTAAAAATAGCATAAAGTCTATTAGCCCGTGAAAGAAGAAAAATTCTCCAGTGGAACTCCGTCGAAAAATAAGATAAGTAACTTTGGGGCTATTTCTCCTTTATACCCAAATTTTATATACCACTCTCTCTCTCTCTCTCTCTCAATTTGAAGGAAAACGAAAGAAAAGTAAAGAAGAAAGACATCTATGTTCGTGGACTGTCCATTTATTATATATTTGACACTTTGAAAGTGTATCTCTTTGTATAGTAAAGGATTCATGTTACCACGTGGTCGAAGTTGTTCTTTGCCGTATCTTCTACGAATTTGTTACTTCATATTTCCTTTTCAGCTTCTATTCGCCTTATGTTATCTTGCTTTGAATTGTCCTATAAATTCCTTTAAAATATCACACGGGAAACCGGAATTACCGACTACTACAATATAATATTATTACGACTAAACCTATAGGTCCATATCTTCCATTTTCTAGGGGAATGAAGGAAAGCGACCTGGTGGGTGTGTGGATAGTGTGAAATTTGGAACCCCTTGCCAGCGCCGGTCAGTCTAGCCCTAAATTAATCCCTCACATAATATGCCAGTTCTTATATGCCTGAGAGAAAAACTCAAGCACGAGGACTTATTCTATAAGGGATCAAGTGCCAACCTGCGCCGTCTTCACACGTACAAAAAGTCCCGTTTTGGGATTTTAGTCAATTTGCCATCACAATATATGTACATATAACTAGCTTGTTTTGAGTCTGCTGATGGCTGTGAGGTATGTTGCCGGGATGGGGTAAAGTTATCTGGGTTTCGATCCTAGCTTGATGCGTCTCGCGTGTTTAGCCACATTGAAGAGTTGTGATACAACGAAAAGCAAGCCTTCTAAAAGGTCAGTAAAACATGGAGAGTAATAGAGTATGTCTTACTATGTTGCATTATAATTTGATTTTATTCCATTTTAATTCAGACTTTTAAAAACCTTCTTGACAGGTCAACATACCAAACGTAAAGTGTCAGTCTGGCCTACTAGTCACTCATAGCGATGTGGATAGAAGATATGGATTCAAGCCTTTCACCAGAGCATTGGCCGTAAGTGAAAAACAAACAACCTCGGTCAGAATGAGCATTCTGCTGGCCGATTCTACGTTCCTCGTCGTTTTAGCGGCGGGGTTTAAAATACGTTGACTGCATCACTTGCAGAGAGGTAAGATTTCCACAAAAATTTGTGTCTTGGCTATGACACTAAATTAAATCTAGTGGTGATGTTCCAGTTCTTGGGCTCCGGGGTTGTGTAGAGTACACCTTTATCATTACTTTCACGTCTACTTTCACCCAGATTGGTTGTGCTTTTGGGGTCTCATCAATAGTTCAAATAGATCTTTGTGGAGATTAGACATATCAGTATTAGATAAATTAAAATTAGTTACTTGAAACAATAATTGTTTACAAAGGATTTTATTATTAATCACTTGAAACCATATTGCTTCTTGAAAAGCTTTGTTATTTAAACCATTAATCTTCGTTTGTTCTAAAATTCTTGAAAGCATTACCAATGCTGATAAGCGACTTGCCAGTATTTTTAATTCTATAATTTTGATATAGCTCCAATCTATAATGGGCGCAAATTATCAGAATTGCATAGGAATACTTGAAAATATGTAATTGTATTCAAGCATATAATTAGTATTATTGAATCAGAATACTTACTTAAAACAATGTAATTGCTTGAAAATGATTGATTTTGGCATTAAATGACCTAACAATTCGAAATATTTCCTAAACTGCTCAGAACGAAGAAATTTGCTTAACAAGCCATACGCTCGAGAATCGATATCCATATGAGCAAAATCAAAAACGTCTGACAGTTTCTCAGTGTCGACTTGGCAATCAAATGACTTAAAAATTTCATTAATGAAAGTATGATTAATCAACGAAATATCACTAATATATATACATATGTGTGTGTGTGTGTGTGTGTGTGTGTGTGTGTGTGTGTGTGTGTGTGTGTGTGTGTGTGCTATTTTATTGAAACTTAAAACATTCTTCGTGAATAAAGCAATTTCCAGTCCAATGAGTACTTGAAAGATAATTTCTTGAAGTCTGCATACCCGCTGAACATCATTATTTAATAATCTAACCTTATATACATATATAACAGAGATAATTCTGAAACATTGGTACTAGTATTATTCTTCATTTTCTTAATTCTTGTATCTTTTTATTTGACAGTTACTTCCATGACAGTGACTAACAGTGCGCAGTGAAAACAAGAATAAAGAGCTAGCTCCCTGTGAGACACAAATTCACGAATCCTTTTGGTTTGACTTACCGGTTTCTTTCCATCTAAGTTTGCTGTCATAGAATTGGCAACCCGAGTGTGTTGCGTTAAAATGGAACAAGAATTAAGATACATTCATCATCCCGTTGCACCATCAGCACGGATATCCCTGACCCTCTCTCACCACCCCTCTCTATCGTCCATCGCCTCCGGCAGGTCTTCAGGGCTACATTCCGTATCGGCACAGAGCTGCTGTATATAGGTTCGAGCTGTTGCCTTATCTTTACTCGCGCATGTGAATGGGTCCACAGGAGTACATTACTTATGAGCTCGTCTCTACTTCTCTAGCAGTGTCCCGCATGTCTGGTTCGTCTAATTTTGATAGTTTTCGCGATGGGTGGTAAGTGGCTGTACAGCTGCTGCTTTGTAGGGTGCTGCTTTTTGGACTGGTTCAGTATTGCTCACAGTAGTCTTGTGTAGTTGCCGTCAAGCCTTTTCTCCATACGTTTAGTTAGCGTCCATGTAGTGCATTCATATAGCAATATCGACACGACCGCTGTTTGGAAGAACCTGCGTTTTATTCTATCGGTCAGGTCGGACTTCCATATGACCGATAGCCTATTGATAGCGGTCCATGCCTTTGCTAGTTGTGTGTTGATGTCTGTCTCGGTTGAATAACAATGACTGAAAGAGTTTCATTAAAAAATAAAAATAAAAATACTATTAAAACTATGATTGTTTAAAACGAAAGCAACAAACATACTGCCAACAAGTTAGAGATGAGAGTATTGAGGTGTTTTATAGGTGTTAATTGAGCTTCTGGGATACCATTCATGGCTTCGTAGTTTTGCTGATAAAGCAGATGGTATAAAACGGGTGTTAATTCGATTTTCTCCGGGACCTAAAGTTTTATTCTCGTTTCTGTTTTAGAAATGGCGAATTGTAAAATACACCCTGAATTAAGAAAATAGAAGATAATATAAAGCGAGGTTTTATGATATAATGAAAAACATAAAACAAATTTGTACACATAAGAAGATGGGCTGAAAAGTGCATAGGACGAAAATTTTATATAATGACCTCATATCAAGAGGACGAGTTTTATCACCAATGAAATCCAAGCACTGCAACATTGATAGAAGAAGTGTATGGAACGTAAAGGTGACTATACTTAAAAATAAATATCATTTCGTCACTTTCCATGGTAGTATCTTGGTCAGCCAATGAATTTTCAGCCAGCCCTTGTATATAGTGACAGCTGTCAAGATGGACTATGAAGATAAGAGATTTTTGTTCCAACCGCTTGAGTAGGCTAAGTACGTATAATAGATTGGTTATGTTTAAGTCGTTACTTGTCAACGTTTTTTCTCTGTCAACCATCGTTACATGACATTGTCGAGACATTAAAAAAGGTATCTAACTAGAGAATACTTTATCAATTAAAATTTTCTTTATTCGACGTAAGAAAACTAGTAAACTCCAGGATCTGATCCTATTTACCAACCCCTGTGCTTGGGCAGGATATGACACAAGGTCAATTTTTAAGCGGAGTTTAACAGGTTTTAATTCAGTTTTCCTTCTCTTAGACTAGTTGCCTCACCAAGGCTGAAGAACACAGTCTGTCCTACTATTTACCCATAGCTGGAGGGAGAATAATTGGATTCATACCTTTCCCAAGGGTATTAGTGCTATGTGAAATGCAATCAGCCTCGTCCAGGATTTGAACTCGTGTCGCCGTGTCCATTTCCTATGACGATAACCATTACACTACGGGCAGCTCCAGGATCTGATACTCTTTAGCAATCACTCATATAGGTATTGACGACGTTCGAAGTTACTTAACTAAGATGATCAAATAAGGACTGGTGTTTACAGCGTGTTTTTGCCATAAGCCCAATTTGGCAAAGAAACAGAATGCAAGGAGAAATGGAATCAATTCTTTCGCAACGGTATTAGAGTTAAGAAAATAGATTTATTGATTTAATTGATTTTAACAGCATATCAACTGGGATTAATCTATTCTAGATGTTAGGGAATTGCGTTTTATTGTACGTCTGCAATTACTATTTCAGTGGTTTCGTAAGAGATTTAGCACACGGTTACTTGATATCGACTATTCCTATTTAATACAAATGATTTTCAAACAGATCTATTTGAACCATAGATGGGACTCTAAGAGGTACTACCACTCCGAGTCAGAGTGAACATGCGAATTATGACAATGAAGGGATACTTTACACTTCCCTGTGCTCCAGAAATGGAACCTCAACACTAGATTTAGTTTAGTGTCATGCCCGAAAATACTTTTTTGGTGGGTTGGGGTCTGAAATATCTGCAGGGGATACGGTCAGTCTACAGGACGGTGATGTAAATATAGGTGGCATCAGCAAAATTCGAACCTGGATTGCCAATTTCAATTTCCTTCCTGGTAACGGTTTCAGTGCCCGCTAGAGAGACACGATATTTACTAGCTTAGCTTACTATTACTCATAGTCAAATATGGTTTGATGCAATAGTTAATGGAAAAAAAGTGTTACACTAGTTCTCCAAGTAAGAAGAGTCTGATAAGAAAATCCGGGTCAATTAGAACCACGCATAAATATATAGTTAAAAATATGCTCTAACGACTAAGATTAAAGCACAAGTGCTCAGCATAAATATCAGTTATCGTTATATGACATGCATATTATCAGCACCTGGGTATTTCGCGTCATTATCGATTAATATATCGGAACAATTAGGGTCATTTAGTATCTGTGCGGAATCTGTCCTGGGAGAAACCTGTCAACAGCCCCGCATAAACAGATAATCTTCACTTTCTCTTCCTCTTTCCTCCAATTAACTCTTCACCACCTTCTCCTTATCTCTCTCTCTCTCTCTCTCTCGTAAAGTCTAATATTTCTCTCCGTTTTAAAAATCCTTTTTCGTATCTGCTTCCTCGCCTTTCTTCTCTGCACATCTCTTTTATTGATCTGTCCATCTTATTTGTGACACGTTCTATGCAGAGTGGGAAAGACTATATATGTGTCCAATGGGAGAAAGTCACTTTCACCCAAACCAAACAAAGCGGAAACAAGATAAACACTTAGCTGTATGCATGAACAAATACTAAATTAGCTCTCCCTTCCACTGGAAGTTTTGGGGCATGCAGAATCACCCCATCGCTGGATTTACTCACAGGGTTCACTCTGATCCAGAGTGGTAACACCTTAAAGGTCTTATCTATGATTCAAACACATCTGTTTGAAAATTATTAATATTTCATAGGAATACTCGAAACTTTATAATAAAATGCAATCAAATTATTATTATTTACTCTTTGAGAGTTTTTCACATCAGCTTTACCTGATGGTTTTTCAGTGGATTTTGATTGACAGCAATTCTCCTCACGTCTCTAGGAATCTTCTCAGTATTCTGGCTGTTCTCCGTAATGCTGTAGCTTGGAAGGACGAGCTTAGGTGATCTGTTTGTATGTTAAAGTCTCATTGGAGTTTACATGTGTGATTATCTAGGATAGATGCTGGGTTGTGCATATACAATTTGTTCGTATGGTCAAATTTCAATTTCTCGCACATCTCCCAATGGAGTTTTTCAAATCAGCGTTAGCTGGTGATCTTTCACTAATGTTTGAGTGACAGCAAGTCCCCTCAAGTCTCCAAGACTCTTCTTAATATTCTGGCCGTTCTCAATAATGCTGTGGTTAGGATGGTCTCCCCTTGTCGGCCAACTTCCAAGTCCTCCAGTCCCTTTAGTAATCCTTTAGTTACTGTTCCAAATGCACCAATTACTATTGGTATAATTGTCACCTGCATGTTCCACCGTTTTTTCAACTCCCTCGCAAGGTCGAGGTACTTATCCTTCTTTTCACATTCTTTCAGTTTTATTCTGTGGTCAGTCGGGACAGCAAAGTCGACTGTTTTGCAAGTTCTCTTTTTTTTTTTTTTGTTAATTATTATTAAGTCTGGTCTTCTGACCGGGATTAGGTGATCCGTTTGTATGTTAAAGTCCCATAGGAGTTTATGCGTGGCATTTTCTAGGACATGTGCTGGGTTGTGCATATACCATTTGTTAGTATGATAGAATTTAAATTTCTTACACATTTCCCACTGAATCACCTTGCCGACCCAGTCGTGTCTCGCCTTATACTCCTTCTAATTTGCTGCATTCGCTCATTATATGATTGATGGTTTCATCTCTGTCAGCACATAGCCTGCATTTGCTATTTTGTTGAGTCTTATCTATTCTCGCTTTGATATGATTGGTTCTTATGGCGCTGTTTTGTGCTGCTATTTGGAGAGATTCTGTTTCTCTCTTAAAGTTCCCTTTTCTTAGCCATGTCCAAGTTTTGTCGTGTTAGATATTGTTTATTTGTCGTTTAAACAACTCATTGAGTTGTTTTCCTTCCCAATTTATTATTATTATTATTATTATTATTATTATTATTATTATTATTAATATTATTATTATTATTATTATTATTATTATTATTTACTCCTTGAGATTTTTTCACGTCAGTTTTAGCTGATGGTTTTTCACTGGAGTTTGAGTGATAGCAAGTCTCCTCAAGTTTCCAGGACTGTTCTCAGTATTCTGGCCGTTCTCAAAAATGTTTTTATTATTATTATTATTATTATTATTATTATTATTATTATTATTGTTGTTGTTATTTATTTTCATTTATTGTGAGTTTTTCACACCAGTGATTGCTGGTGGTCTTTTGCTGGAGTTCAAAGGATAGCAAGTCTCTTCAGAACTCCTGGACTGTTCTTAGTATTCTAGCCGATCTTAATGTTGTAGTCTGGATGGTCTCGATTCTTCCTCTGATTTTCAATTCCTCCTGTCTTTGCAAACCCCTGGGCACTTTTCCACGCGCACGAATTACAATTGCTATTACCTTTAATTTCATATTTCACAGCTTTTTTTCCGGTAAGATGACTTTTTCTTTTACCCTGTGGTCCGTCGGAACTGCAAAATCCGCCAGATGACAAGTTCCGTTTGTATCTCAAAATCCCAGAGAATTTTTTACACCTCATTCTTTTGGACGGATACTACTTTGTGCATATAGCATTTGGTAGTAGTGTCAAAATAATTATTATGGTTATTTTTATCAACGACAGATAGTGCCATTGAAAAATTAATGAAATGGAACGTTGAAAATATAGTTATGATTATAATCAGATATTTACAAATGAATCAAATGTTGGCATTAAATAACCCATAAGGGGTCGATATTCCGTTAAGTAAACGAAACGAAGCGAAACCTTTCTTTTTGTTTATCACTCATTCTCCTCCTTTCTTTATCAACCCCTCATTCTTTTTCCCCTCACACACACACGCTCTCTCTCTCTCTCTCTCTCTCTCTCTCTCTCTCTCTCTCTCTCTCTCTCTCTCTGCACTTATGCATGTCTGCCTTCCATCATCTCTATTATACACTCACATGTACATACATAGATATATTTATAAGGAAATGATATATCAAATATCTATGTATATGTAAACACATACTCACGTTCATGTATACAAATTCTTATTTCCGTATATATATATATATATATATAAACAGAACAAAAGTCTTTAAATATCACTGTATAAATACATCTATAATCTATGTATTGATAAAATTCTCATAATGTTTGTATATATCACGGCACATCACGGCCGAGTTCTTATTAGAGCAACATTCTTAAGTGTTCTAACTTTGCTGTATGGATCCCTCCTTTGTAAAAGGAAGCATCAATACCATCATGAAGTTCTGTTATAATGGAAAACCAAATGTATATATACAGGGTGAAACGATAAAATTATCGTCCTAAAGAAAACAACACTACAGTTTTATTTTAAAACTTTTATTGAAAAAATCAATTCAGGTAACTTGATTATGTCGTTGAGCTAACATCTATTCAATGTAGCCGCCTTCAGCCTCAATCCCCACCTCGATACGGATACGGAACTGGGAACATTGCCTTTTCCACAATCACCAGCGGTGATCCGGCTGGCTTTGGTGTTGTGGGATGTCCTGTTAGTGATGACCAAACGAAGTAGTCCACCGGGTTCAGGTCGGGGGAGGAGGGGGGCTTGTGAGAGAATGGTACAAAGTCGTAGCACTCCTGCTGAAACCAAGCCTGGGTCTCTTTGGACTAGTGGGCCGGCGCCGAGTCCTGCTGCAACATCCAGGGTTTGCCACGGGCCACCTGATTGCACCAGGGGATCACCACACTCTTCAGCACATCCAGGTACACTTTGGAGTTGACTTTCAAGCCGACTTCGAAGATGTGAGGTGGCATGATGTGGCCTCACTTGAAACCACACCGAAGACAATAACCGTAGCTGGAAACTTTGTTTTCATCACCCTGGGCACGTTGAACCGTCCGGATTTGCATTTTGAGGGTGCTGGCAATGGTCCTGTTGTCATAACTTGGATCGGTAGAGAGCATGAGTTGTACAGCGGCACATCTTTGATCTCGCTCGTTGAACATTATGTCACTTTCAGATATGATAGGAGACTCCTATGGCTCTTGGGATTTGTACACAACTGGCCAACTAGTAGATGGTCTGCAACAAAAAAAGAAAATCGGTTTTCATTAAACGGAAATGGAATCATGTCGTCTTTTCTAGGGCGACAATTTTATCGTTCCACCCTGTATATATATATATATATATATATCCACGGCGCAACTCAAGAATCTAAAGGAATCTGATCATTTCAAAATGATTTTCCCTGCAACTAGTTTCCTTTGTTACCTTCGAAGTTATTCCTTTGGGTAGCGATCTGTATTGTTCGTTAAGTTCGTTTTTTATTCGAATTGCGTTTTCTGCTCAGGTATCTTGAAGTTTAGGGTAAGCTACTCATATATATAAAGCCATAAGGCATTCGTAATGGCTACCAATGAGTATACTAATCTTGCAAGCCATTAGCAGTATACCCGAATCATCCTGTTATTTCTAAAAACGTAGCCTAGTTTTAGAATTCTACCATTCACATAAATCTTAACACGCACATACGCAGACAAGCACGCAGAGAAACACACACACACACACACACACACACACACACACACACACACATACACACACACCAATCTCCTCTCTCTCTCTCTCACACACACACACACACACACAATCTGTCTCTATCGGCCATTGTTCCAGGCTGATCCTCTAGACAGCATTCAGTGTCTGCACAGTGCTGATGAGTGTAAGTCTTTGCTGGTCGGCCATCAGTGGTGAGTGTCACTTACAAGTTCGTCCCTGCTTCACCAGCAGTGGTTAACAAGTGTTGTTCGTCTTACTTGGATGGTTTCCGAGATGAGATGTAAGTAGTCCTACAGTTACTGTTGCTTCCAGGATTTGTTTAAAACAACACACAGTATCTTTGTTTAGTTCCCATCTAACTTTTTCCAAGAATTTCGTGAATGTTCAAGTGATACAGCCATACAATAGTACTGACACGGTTACAGCTTGGAAGAATTCCCATCTTATCAAAGAGATCAGATTTCTATATGGTCGATAACCTGTCGATAATACAGCATGTCTGTCACATGCCTATGTTGCTATTGCTCTCAGTAGATAAAATATTGCTGCCTCACTAGGTGAAATGGTTTATTCATTTCAGAGGTTTCTATTTTAATGTGGAGATGGCACCATCTTATTAAAAACACATTACCACTTTTTTATCTGAGTCCACGCTGAGTTCAATGTTTCATGCAGCCTGTTCCATGCAATGTTGGAGACATTCGACTTGGGAAGGTGTATGTGAAAGAAGTGCTGGCTTATCTGCAGCCTTTCTGCTTTTATCTATAGAACTGCGTCAGGTTCTTTCTCCATAAAGTATCCAAGTTTGATATCTAGTTATTCATTTATTTCTTCAATAGGTTAATCTTAGATTTTCAGGGGTTTCTGAGCATATTATTAAAATGTTCTTTCCACTTCTGAAGTCTTTCTTCTTGGTTGGAATATTTAGAGAGGCTTTTGCTTCCGATAACTTCATTAATTATTGCTCTGCTCTGATTGTTTATCAATAACAGACCTTCTGATTTTATGGATTTGACAATGGATGTATTCTAGCAGATCTTTTATGTATGTTTGAGTAAATTCTCGCTAGACTTTCATAGGTTTATGCAAATTGTTGATTGTTAGGTTTCTTTTATTATGTAATGATGTTTTTCCATCTTATATAATTTTTCCCTAATTGCGTTTGACTTCCAGGGAACTTTATATTTGACTCTTGCTTTGCTTGGTAGGCACTCAGCTGCTGCTTCCGAGTGTGCAGTAAAAAGTTTTTATAGAGTAAGTGTTTTTAGAGTAAGTCTTTCAGATTTCTCCTGAAGAGTATCAACCTGGTTTCGTGTATTGATTGAATATATCACCATTGGCAAATGAGGATCTGTCATATGGTAAAAAATTAAGTATTTCTTATTTCTGCATTGACTCGAGTAAATCATGGCTGCGATGATTCTGTTATTTGATGACTCTTCAATAAAAGAGGAGTATGCATCACATTTCACGGCCCTATTTATCAACGTCTTGTTTATAAATATATAATTTAACTGTCATTTTGGGTTGTTTGGGTTGATGCAAGTTCACAGTATTCCCATTCTATTTTTGAATTGTTTAGGCATACAAGCCTAGTCTCGAAAGAAAAATCGATTATATATTCGTCATCTCTGTTTGGAGAATTGTCTAAACAAAATTTATCATTTCCATAATCACCTATGAACAGAACGTTGTGTTCGGGAATGTGTCGGACAAGAGAAGGAAGTTTATAATAGAAGATAGTTACATCTGTTTTATCACTAACACTAGAGGAATTGTAGCATGAAATTATTGTGTAGGAGCGGTTTTTTTTATGTAGCACAGTTCTTTCTCATTTGGATTTTCTCGATGCCATTACTTTTAGGCATGAGGACAAAGAAGCATTCCTACACTTCCACGGGTGGCATTGATGGAGTTTTTCGATGCAGATGCTGATCTAAATTTCCATACATTACCGGATTCATGCTATTTTCGTTCTAGTTTATTAAGTGATATCTATATTCCTATACCAACAAGATGTCTATATTTTTATCGGCTGCAAACACAATAAGCCTAGGTAGCTACTTTATTGCATTTAATGTTTTAGCGTTGAAAGTTGCGGTGTTGAAAGTAACATTTGGGCACTAGAGCAGATTATTCAAACAGGAGCTCCAACCTCAGCCGAACGTGCTCCTTATTGACTAATGTAAAGGGTGATGTGGTTTGGACGTTTGGTTAGAATCTGAGTCATGGTAATCTTTCGGTTAGCATTTTTTCTTATCGTTAAAAGTTACTTTTAGTGATAAGTAGGAATAATTTCTTGACTGAACTATTTGATCCCGACCGATGACCTACGAAGTTCCTCCGCCCAGCATCTGGTAATGCGCACCATTGACTAGCTTTAGGATTCCCTCGCCTTACCTCAAATCCATCATACTGCAACCCACGGTTTCCAATGCGATATATATTTTTATAAATCATAGAACACTCTCTTTCCCAGAATTGATTATCCAGTGACAATCCGAGTCAAGATATATATATATATATATATATATATATATATATATATATATATATATATATAATCTTGTGATATTGCTTGAATTCTCGTACATGAGCATTGTAAAACTGTCCAGATAAAAAAAGCTTTTGCGTGAAATTTTGGTCATAATCATAATATTATATATATATATATATATATAATCAAAAGAATAAGGTCCACACCTTTCTACTATTCCTTTATTGATGAAAATAGTAATGAATTTAGATCCTTATTCCTTTTATTATTATACAGACCAGCATTTGAGCACTTTTGGATTCATCAAAGGCTTTTTAAGCGACTGTTTATTCTCATTTGTTTACACACACACACACACACACATATATATATATATATATATATAAAGTCAATATATATATATATATATATATATATATATATATATATATATATATATTAACTTTAAAATAAGATAATAAAACGGAACAAAAACTCATGACTCAGAGTTTCTCGGTGTCGATCCTCAAGATTTTTTCTACAGCTTAAAAGATACTTTGATATAGCGCAGCATTTTCGCCCATTAAGCACAATAAAGCTGTTACTGATTAAAATGATTTTAGCATTAAATTTTATCAATGATTAAATATATATACGTCTGTGTGTGTATAAATACATGAGTGTGATGTTACCTTGATTTGGAGAGAGTTTGAAAATATTAATCAGTTTATTCATACGCCAATTACATGTGTTTTTTTTTTCATATTTCACTGAGTAGGTAAAAATCAAGATCACTCAAAACCTAAATTTTTCAGTCATTTTCTGTCAGTAAACTAAATGTGAGCCACATATTTGGTTTACTAACAGAAAATGACACATACACACACACGCGCGTGCGCGTACACACACACACACATATATATATATATATATATTAATTGAAATTTATATATTTGTTTATTTTATATAATTAAAAAATTTGAATTTTAAAAAATTGCACCCTAATCAAAACATACATATTATTAGCCTCTTCAAAAGGAACACGACGTCCGAAACACGTGTAGGGAAGTAAATTTTAAATAGCCTGAAACCAAATTCACTTGTGAACCTTTTCATTTTATAGTATTTATTTTTTTCTCTCATTGGACCAACCGAAAAAAAGAAAAAAAAAAATATATATATATATATGCATTCCCCAGGTGATATGATGAATTTAAACTAGTGAATTGTCTACTCTATGTTTAAGGAGACGCAGTGCAAATCTAACAGAACAATCTATTCAAATTTCTTGTCACATTGAAATTGATTTCCAACTTTAAAGTCCACTATGCAGTCAAAAGCTTTCTTAAATAAACAAAGTATATTGACCTTTACCTCCATATACTATTTAGCATTGTATATAATTTGTTATTAGTGCTAGTGCTCTGCGTTTTGACACTTGTTATTGTAGCTGGGAGTTGAGTTCACTTATCAAGCGTTGTTGCCCTTTGTCGTTATAAATCAGTGGTAACGGCAGGGGTCTTAACAACACGAGGACTTACATTCTATTCTTGAGATGTAGGCGGGAAAAGGGCAAATAAGGTCGTTTTGCTAAAAATCAGTAGTGTAAACATTACATTTATTCTACTTAAAACCTTGTATGTATGATTTTAAAGAGAATAAAAAATATATAGAATTAACGAGGAAAATAAGAAATAAAAAAGAAATGCAAAAGTTTTAGAAATAAATAAAAACACATATATATATATATATATATATATATATATATGAATCTTTGTTATGTTTTTATTTACTTTTAAAACTTCTGCGTTTCTTTTTTATTTCTTGTTGTATATATATATATATATATATATATATATATATATATATATATACGAATGTGTGTGTGTGTGCGTGCATGTGTGTGTATGTATGTTTCACCCTTAATACATGTCAATCAATCAATCTGATCCATTTATCTGCCTATCTATCTAGTAGTCTTGTTTCTTGGTCTAATGGCATATCAACTTTTGTGGGTTATTTAATGTCAAAGTTATCCCTGCAGAAGAGCAGTAGCGGTACTCTTTAAAAAACAGGTAGGGGGATAAGGGGGGGGATTAATACTTTTCCCAAGGGTATTAGTCCGAAAGTGAAGGCACTAGCACGACTGGAATTCGAACTCGCTTGATACTCACTTATGGTGTCGCAGTCTAGCCACTACACCAGGGTTCTCTTCTTTCTCTCTCTTTCTCTCTCTCTCTCTCTCTATCTCTCTCTTTCTCTCTTTATCTATCTTTCTTTCTCTTTTTCACATGGACGAGCAATGATAGGACGACAAGCTAAAACCTAAACACACCAGCTCTGTGCCGATACAGGATATAGCCTGGAAGACCTCCGGGAAGCGATGGACGATAGAAACGGGTGGCGATAGAGGGTCAGGGAAGTTCGTGCTGGCAGCACGACATGATGATGACGATATATATATATATATATATATATATATATATATATATATATATACAAAAAAGATACATTGAAACATTCATATGCATGTATGCAGACTGCAAAAATATATCACTAATATAATAATATATCTTTGATATTTTATATTTATAAAAATGAAGCCATTAAGATAGATATGCATGCAAAAAAATTCTTGTATAGCCTTATATAGATATGGATGAATATGAAATGGTAGCGTATTTTATAATCAAATGTGCGTATATATATATATATATATATATATATATATATATATATATATATATATATATATATATATATATAGCCTTGACTGAGTCAAAGGCGCTTATTGACGACCAATTTCGGGCTTATGTGATCATCCGACCAAGTCTGTATCGACGTTATCCTAACTCATGCGCTATCACCGATTTTGACCACTCTTTTTCTATAAATATACCGAACTACTTCATTTGTATATATATATATATATATGTGTGTGTGTGTGTGTGTGTGTGTGTGTGTGTGTGTGTGTGCAATGAGTCAATTATTGTCTAACTTACGCAGAAAATGAAAATAACACTGATATCCCACTTTATCAGCTATATTTACCGAAATTACAAGTAAATATCTAGAAATACTGTAGATTAAATTTGTTTTTGAAAAATCAACATTGATTTCTCAAGACGAATTCGGAATCTTCTGCACATATTTCTGATAGTCTCTCAGATCAAATTGGTAAATGCTGCCGTTATTCTTGCCTTCAGTTCATCTTTGTTATTTTGTTGCTCTATTGCTCGTAATCAATGGGATGGCAATCTGGGAAGTTAGGTGGCCAGATGTTATCGCAGAAATAATCTTATAGCCAATATTGACTTATGCTTGTGTGGCATGACTTTTGTTGTTAGACGTAGGGTCTTTCTGCAACTACCCACTCAATTCAGAGCAGCACTGCCTCCTCCCAGCACTCCGTTTGAGTCTAAGGCCATGGAGGAAGATGAATAGAGGCATAAATTTACCATCACTAATGTCTATCCCAAAGACGATGATGCTCACTGTGGGCTTGATTTTCATCAATATGAATATGAATCTGTCCCCAGATTGATATCTTAGCACCCTGAAATCTTATAGAAGCTTCCAGCAAACCGTTTCCAAATATTTGGATGATTAAATTAGATCAAAGTACTGCTTTCCCAACTAATAGTATCCAGCTATTTCTAGTTTGGTGTGCAGTTGACAAAAGCTAAAAAAAAAACAAAAAAAAACAGGAGCCCGAAATTAATAATTCAAAATAGCGACAATTTACCCAAGGCATATATACATATATATATATATATATATATAGTGCAATTAGAAGGAAACTCAAACCCAGTTAAAATGTCATTATGAATTTATTTCGCCGGTGAATATCATTATACTCTCCGTCTCGTCAGTTGACTTTGCAACCTCAAGTCTAACATGTAAAGTCATCTGACGAGACGGAGAGTATAATATTCTCCGCCGAAATAAATTGAAAATGACAATTTAACCAGGTTTGAGTTTCCTTCTAATTGCATTATATACGCTCAGTATGTGAGTTTTGTTAGATAAATCTGGAAGGAAAAAGAGATTTAACAATAGCCATACATATAACACTCCCATAGATTTATATGATATTCCTCATATATTTTATACACCAATAATCCACACCCACTGTCTCCGGACGCTGACTGGATATTACTGATATCTATATATATATATATATACGCACATACTTGCACAAACACACACACGCACATACACACACGCGCGTGCGCGCACACACACACAATTAAAATAAAAACTACAACGTAAGATAAGATCTAAAATGGACACAAAATTATTACAGTGCTCTCAACACACGAAAGTGCAGAGCAATAGTCACAATATTTCAATTCTAAAATATTAAAATAATTTCAAGATACAAAATAAAACTTCTCACGACACGTGTTATATTGACGTATTTTTCTGTTGATCGTGTACAAACCAAACCTAATGAGGGAAGCAGTCCTCACGGTGCAGTCGCTAACATTATGGACGTCGAGTAAGCGAGTTCGAACCCCAGTAGCATTATTATGTTCACTTACCGACTAATAACATTAAGAAAGATAAGAGGTTTCTTATCTCTTCGCGCAATAGGTACAATAATACCATTACAATTCTTCTGCAACTGTAGCTTTGGTATTAAATAACCCATTAAGATTGATGTGCCATTAAACAAAGAAACAAAAAACAAGTTGATGCAATTCATCAACTAAAGATTGCGTTATTGTCTCGTTGGGAGTTTTGACCAAAAAAAAAATAATTGGACGACATGACATGTTCGATAATCCATGACTTATTAAAGAAACACTAACATGGAAGGAATCTTTAATATGCAAATTGCACAAAACTTGAAGGCATTTTTTTTTTATCGTACACGAATCCTTTATGACCAATTATAAGATTACAGATGATGAAGCAAGTTCTAAAAGCCAAGGCAATTTATTGTTTACTTCTAAAATCCTTAATTAAAGGCAATATCTACTTTCCGTTGGTTTTTTTTCCTGTTTCTTTTTGTTGTGTGTAAGTACCGTGATGGTATCCGGTATTTTATGAGTTGAAAACCAAGTAGGAAACTAGGAGACATGCATCCAACAACACCGTTCCTAGATTTCATTCCCTTATGCTTTTACATTAATAAGTTAATCTCAGGAACTTTGACATCCCGGAAAACGAAAATCCCTAAAGGCCGAACATCCGCGGCTGACCGTCTTGCACCAGTGAAATTATTCCGCTCGTTTCGCATGAGAAAAACGGAAGAATTAAGCATACGTTACCATTTACGGGGTTGACATAATTTTCCTGGGGTACTTTTTTCGAAATAAATGATCAAAGTCATTCCATCAATGATGGATTATGTTTTTTGATTATTTACTAAGGTTGGCTTTAACGATCACATGAGTTAAATCTAAAGAAGAAAGTCGAAGCAAAACCTCTTGGTTGTAGAGATTTAAAGACAGTTAGTTTCACTTGACCTTCTGACATGGAAGACTTAAAACACGACTATAAAGATGAAAATAAGTAGTTTTATTATTAAGGACATATATGTATACGCACACATAGTTTGATAAATTTAGAAAATTTTCATTAATATTTAAAGTTAAAACAGTATACAAATAAAATTAGATAAAAATATTTAATGTCAAAACCTAATATTAATCAAATTTAGTTAAAACATTACATTAATAAAACTTGGTAATAATACGTTGTGTTAAAGATTTATATCGTTAAAATTCAATAAAAATTGAACATCAATAAAATTCCCTTAAAATTTGACATTAATAAAATCAAATATTAATATTTTAAGTCAAACTATACATCAATGAAATTAAGTTAAAACTTTATGTCAGTAATATTAACCGGTTGGCTGGGACAACTTTTTAGCAAATATATATATATATATATATATATATATATGTATATATATATATTATTATTATTATTAGTAGTAGTAGTAGTAGTAGTAGTAGTAGTAGTAGTAGTAGTAGTAAAGTGGACATCAAACTAGGACAGTTTCCTCAAGAAGAAGTAGTCAACGTAATTTTGGGAGAACTGTCAAAAATTAAAAGCTGAAAAGTTGCCGGAGTCAAATAAAAAAAACAGAAGTACTGAAGTCAAATAAAATTTGATGACTCTACTTCGATTTTGCAATGCCATATATAAACAGAACACAACAGAGAGATGGACAAAAAGCTGTATCCTCTCCTCCCTAAAAAAAAGTGACCTCATAATCACCAAGAACTTCAGAGGCATAACTCTTGCATATATAACGGCAATGATATTAAATGCTCTGCTTCTCAATTGTATTCAACCAAATTGTGAAAATTCTAAGGAAAAATCAGAACGGTTTTCGAAAAAAATTGATCCACAACATCACAGATTCTAACAATCCATCAAATCATAGAAAGAGTTCTTGCAAAAAACATCGAAGCAACACTTTTGTTTGTAGATTTCTCTAAGACTTTTGATTCCATACACAGAAGGAAGATGGAGCAAATACTTCTAGCTTAAAGGTCCCCAAAGAAACTGTTACAGCCATAATGATGCTCTATGGTAACTAAAGTCAGTGTTCACGCACCGGATGGAGACACAAAGTACTTCGACATTGTTAATGGAGTTCTACAAAGGAATATATTACCACCATATCTGTTAATAATCTGCCAAGACTACGTACCTAGGAATTCGATAGATCTAATTAAAGAAAATGCCTTTATGTTAAAAAAAAAAAAAGACGATATCCTGCAGAAACTATTACAGACACTGACTCTGCAGATGACATAGCGCTTTTTGCCAATACACCTACCCAAGCCAAATCTCTGCATTGACCTCCATATGAACGCAGACAAAACATATTACAGGTGTTTAATTTAAAAAGAAGCTATCTCCTCTGTAAATGTGTTTGTGTGTGTCCTAGTGAGTGTCCATGCGTGGGGGTATGCATGACTAAATCTATGCAAACTTAATCAAAATGCATTAATTTCTTAATTCCTTAATATTTTGATGATTATTTACATCCTCAGTAGAACATAGATCTTCTTAGAATGTGATGTGTAAACGTCTACATGTCATCCAGTGGACACAATCTTGTGCATCCACGATATTTCTTTCATGCATATATTCATATTTGTGTGTGTAAGCGAATTTATATTTCAGTGTGTGTATATGTGTATGTGTGTCTGAGTATGTGTGCCCATGTGCACGCGAAGATATCATATTCCTTATATTTACATGCTTGCACTGTAATATAATGGTCGAGGGATTTCGTTTTATGCCTTTGGGTTTAGTTAGGCTGAGAACCTTTCGGCTCAGTGCATGGGTTACTTAGGTGCGACATTAACGCAGGTGTTAACGCGCGCTGGCGGAGCAGACGTGTCACTCAGAGATGTCACAATAGCCCAGATGGGAAACGAGGCTAGAGAGTGCGGGTGAAGTCACGCACCGGAAGCGCGCTGAGGATTTGGGGGATTTTAAAAAAGTCAGTTAGTTGAGTTGAGTTCTGCCTCGGGAGAAGACGGTTGTCTTTCGCTTGCTCGCAGAAGCCAGGCCAGTGGCCTTGTGGCGGGTGCCACACGTGTTGTGGGGGGGGGAGATGGAAAAGTCATCATAGAAAGATTGTGCATCTCTCTTCCTTATGTCGAAACCTTTAAACTCAAAGGTAATAAAAGGTTTCGTACCTGAACTAAGAAGTCGTTACGTGTTTTTCGTTTTTCGGGACTCCTATGTTCTATGTATATATGTTATGAACATTCTATGTACGTTTCCCATATCCGTATCTGGCTATGCTACAGCACGTATACATGTCTGTGTATAAGCTATCTCCACTCTAAATGGCAGTCCTCTGAAATTAATACATAAGTTCATTTTCCTCGGCAGCAGCATCTCATCTACTAAAAATGATGTCAATATGTACCTAGCGAAAGCGAGGGATACTATCAATAGTCCATTGATCATATTGAAATCTGATACATCCGATAAAATAAAACAGGATTTCTTCCAAGCAGCGTTTGTGTCAATACTACTCTACAGTGGCACAACATGGACGCTGAGAAAACAAATAGAGAAAAAGCTAGATAGGTACTGTACAAGAATGCTATGAGCTATACTAAACAAATCCTGGAGCCAACAACCCACGAGGCGAAAACTGTATGGCCACTTACCTTCCATCTCTAAAACCATCAAAATAAGACAAATAAGACATGCGAAGCACTGCTAAAAAAGTAAGGACGAACTCATAAGTGACGTTTTCGTATGGACCCCTCCATATGGACAAGCCATAAAGTTCTTACAACAGCTCTGTGTGGACAAAAGATATAGTTTGGAAGACCTGCCGGGAGCGATGGATGATAGGGACGGATGAAGAGAGAGAATCAAGGAAATCCGTGCGAGTAATGCGACTTGCTGAAGATGCTGACGATGATATATATATATATATATATACAACAGGACTAAGAAATATTGATCATTGTATAAGAACAGTGTAAAATGTACTGATTAATCATTTATATCGCAAATATTATATAGATATATACTCCCCTACCCCCGTGGGGTTGAGTTCTCTGGCGAAGAAGTATTCGTGTTGCCATTAGCGCCTTTGCAAGTGTTTTCGTATTTGAATTGAGATCTCGGCAGCCGTTTGAACGGATGTATGTAAAACAATAGTAATTGTGATTCATAACCGTTTAAAATGTACTTCGTAGCTAATATCTCCTCGTAGCTAAATGGTTAGAAGCTTTGGCTTGGTGTTTGAGTCAACCGTATTTCAATCCCAGCTATGGGGAGATACTGTCTAGCCAAACTGATGAGTTCTAATAGAACGAAACAGATCTGTCTGTGGATGACTATATATATATATATTAGATGTGACTCAAAATTTCAAAGACTAAATCTACTTTTAGAATTTGATAACAAAATGAAAATGTATGACGAACTGAGCAGCTCTAATGATAAAGTGATGATATTTTGAGGAGTCCGAGCTAATTATCTATACATTTTGATCAGTTGCATCGATACATCTTAATCATATTTTCCTTTTTCCGAAACCTCGGGTTATGCAGGTTCTCGTTTCCTATGTTCAAATCTTTGCTTTGGGACAAATTTTCTTATTAGGAAACAATGAAAATTCGCAAAGTATAGAGTCTTAAAAGTATGTTTTGGTTTGATTTCTTTATTAAATGACATATCAAATGTTCGTAGGTTATTTAATGTCAAAGCTATACTTGTTGAATAACCCATAGCCGAGGGAATAAGAAGGTTCATACCTTTTCCAGAGGTACTGGTCCGAAAATGAAAGTGAAAGTGCAATTAGAATTCAAATTCATTGATTGCGATATTGCAGTCCAGCATGTTAGCCGCTACGCTAGAGAGACTCTCACTTTTGATGAGTACGGTGGATGCTGCACATGCACAGTTATATATTTCTCCGAAAACATTTCGTTCAAAAAGTATCATAAATCGGCAATTATTCATAGTGGCTTGCTATTTGTTACTTAAAGTATAGGTAAATAATTTTAAAGGTAAATATTTTAATCTACTTTGATTTTAACAGGACTTTATCTTCAGGACATAGAATCCTTCCTATGTACTGTGAGTAATTGCTAATAATACACACACACACACACACACACACACACATATATATATATACATATATATATATATACTAACCCGTCCGGTCGTCATCATAGTAAGAATTGTAAAAGATTTGAAAATAAAACCAGTGAGTGAAAAGAAAAGACAAAAGGATCTATGCTTTTTGTATCTAATATGAAACTTAATCGCCATGCTTTGATATGAAATTTGAAATTTGATAGTCAAACACACACACACACACACACACACACACACACACACACACATATATATATATATATATATAAACAAATAAACCAGCCATCACCCACTGCTAATTTGAACTGCACTCTTTCCAAACCTAATGAAAAACACATTAGCTAGGTGTTTACACTAAAGATATGCATATGAAAGATCAATAAAAGAAATTTCAAACAGAAGATGGTTTTCATTCAACGTCACTAGTACATTTTGGTCGCCTTTTTTGTGGTATAGCAACTCCTTTAAAACCTTTTTAGGAAACTTTTAAATCTTTTTCTTTCTTTTTTTTTTTTACAAAAACCTCTTCTCTGAACCATGACCTGAGGTTGATACTAGCTGAGAAAAAAATTTAAATTAAACAAAATAAAAGAAATATTTCTTTTTGTCTTGTCCCTTTTGTTCATATTATATATATGTTAATATATGTATGTGTGTGTACATATTATATAGGTACGTCTGAGTGCACATATATTTGCGTATACGTCTGTGCATGCGTGTGTATAAGGGATTGGTTTGTGTGTATATATGAATGCGTGTGAGTGCGTTTGTATATGTGCCCTCGTAGGTGTCCGTATGTGGGAGTATGCATGTATAAATCTAAGCAAACTTTATCAAAATGTCTTAATTTCTTAATATTTCGATGATTATTTACATCCTCCGTAGAACATTGACCTTCTTAGAATGTAATACGTAAGCGTCTACATGTAATCAAGTGGACACAATGTTGTGCATCCACGATATTTCATTCATGCATATATTCATATTTGTGTGTGTAAGTGTATTTATACTTCAGTAGAGTATATGTGTATGTGTGTCTGTGTATGTGTACCCACGTGTCGGTGTTACTTTCCTTATATTGAGACGTATACATGTCTGTGTATAAGCGAGTGTATGTTTCTTCTAGGTGGAAGCATTTGATTATGCGGTCACTTAAAGTTACAAGATGTTTTGAATCATTGGGAGAATACTCACACATCTGATCGAATTTCTATCGGCGTCCCATGTACAAATATAGTCAGTATGTATGGGGCACCCTTTATCGCAGTTACATTGGGGTCGTATTAACAGTTAGATTCCCATCTATGGGTCAAATAGACTTTTTTTTAAATCATTCGTGTTCTATAGGACCATGAGTAAAAAAAAAACAAAGAAAAACCTCTGAAACTAAACTAAAAGGAGAATAAATGTGATAGCCTTGCCTCGAGGTATAAAATAACCCTTGGCAGGTTGAAATTCCGTCCGTTAAAACTAATTAATTAACGATTGATTAATTAATCAAACAAAGAAACAATCAAACAAGTTAATAATATTTTCATTGATTATCATAGCACTTTATCGAGATTTCATTGTTTTAAGATAACGGCCTCTAAAATAAACTTTTTCATTGTTAAAATGCGAGTACTAGTTGTAATGGAAAATTGAAAAATGCCGTAATGAACGGGTTAATCCTAAACGAAAAAATGTAGAAGTAAATAATTAGAAAATATGAATTTATGCCCAAAATATCAGAAACCAAAACAAACCACAAGAAACGAAGCAGAAAGAGAAGAAATTTCTACCATAAAAAAAAAAATTTAAATGTAAAAAAATCTTCTTATATGCTACAATAACATCTGGTGGCAATTGTATTTGAAATCCCCAATTCACGAAATTATTTCAACCGAACTGAAATTTCCGTTCGTAATCTGTAGAATAAATAGAAATGTCAATTTGCTAAACAACGGAATGCTCCGCGACGCACTTAAATACGCAATAGTGTATCTGCGTACAGTTCTTTTTTTTTTTTGTTTTTGTTTTTGTTTTTCGACAAAGAAATACGATTAGGCGTTCTTTTGTTTTCCTTGTTGTCCACCTATTTTCTTTGTGTTTCTGAATCTTTTTTTTCTTACGTCCATTGATTTTACATAGATACAGAGCAGTTTGAAAATACCAGTTTGACGACAAATGAGATAATTAGATTAGATATTTTCTTTGAGTTCATATTTGCTTTCAGACATTTTTAGTATTTTTTTACCTATAACAAAGCGGTTATGTAATTTTCTTTGCTTGATCATGGTCAGAATTTCTCTACACACACATACACACACACATAAACACACACACATATATATGGGGGGTGCTAGCAAAATTGCCGTTACTATCATTCATAACAGTGTGATTTACATATAAATCAGCATTTCTACTTCTTTGTTGTTTCAAGATGAACGACATTTGTTTTGGCGAGTTGAGATCGCAGAAACATCGGACGACTGAAAGCTTTTCTAGTTTATCGAGTAAACAAGAAAGAAAGAAAGAAAGTAAGAAAGAAAGAAAGAAAGAAAGAAAGAAAGAAAAGGTGAAAATAATTTGGCAGGAATGAGAAAATCAAAAACAGTGCAAGAATACAAAGTAATGAAAAGAGAAAATACCGAAATGTAGAAACGAGAGATCGTGTGCTAAGAAATGAAGTCTACCTAGTTATTACTTCTCTCTCTCTCTCTCTCTCTCTCTCTCTCTCACACACACACACACACACACACACACACACATACATACACTCACAGAGTTTTGTTTTGAGTGGCTTTGAATAACAATCTATTTTGCCATTATAATGGAAATTTTCATTTTTCTCTTGTGATACCTGTTGATATATATATATATATAGAGAGAGAGAGAGATAGATAGATAGATAGATAGATAGATATGTACCAATCTATCAATGAATATATGCCTGTATGTCAACTGTCAATCTCTCCTTCTCTCTCTCTTTCTGCTCTCTCTCTCTCTCTCTATATATATATATATATATAAATATGCCAGAAAAATACGTAAATCGCAGCGTGTTAATTGACTTTTTAAACTTGAAACACTCTTTAAAAAATTAGGTGTCGGCTTATTCAACTTTTACTATAGAGTGATCAACTAATGAAACAGTAGTCCTAGCAATCTCTATCACTTACTGTAACTCCATCAGATTGCCACAAACATTTCCAACTTAAAATCGTGTTTGGTTAACATATTTAATTAATTAATTAACACAGAGGTTAATATGAAATAGTAAAACTGTAATACAAAGTAAGTACTACGATAATGTTATACCAAAGATGTTTTCAACATTTAGGCCGACTTGGTAAGTTTTGAACTACCAGTAGCTCACTGTATGTTTTAGCATTTGACCTATACAGTAGATATTGGTCAAAACCAGAAGCTTTTGATAAAAAATCTTGAGGACAACTTATATGCTAGATCGAGCTGTACACCGCAGTTTACAGTCTTCAATTTTCAACCAAAAACGAAAATTATACATAATTTGGTTTATATTTTGATATTTCTTCGCGCCTTCGTTTAATAATCAAAGAAAACTAAAATTTTAACAGAACTTCACAACTTCTGAATAGTTATTACATAGCTGTGTATTTTCACATTTTTTTTTGTTTGTTTTTCATTAACAACCGCCGTTGTGTGCATACGCAAGTGTATATAGGTTTTCGATTACAGTTATATATTAATATAGAAGTTTATGTTAAGTTGGATTTAGTATCAGGGTTAGGGTTAGGATAAAACTAACTAGGTTTCTTCCTTTTAAACCAATGAACAATGCCATAAACTTTCTTTTTCTAAATACTCTCTTCAGTTTCAGTGAGCTATTATTCCCATTTACAAAGTGATGAAAATTTCTTTATCAAGAAGAAAATCACTTCTTTTATTTTATTTTTCTTAATGTCTTTTCGAAAGTTTGAAAATAAACTTTAAAAACGAACTATGTACCAATTGTGTTGAACAGCATGATAAATATGTGGAATACTATGTACGTTTCCAAGCGCTAAGTAATCCTCTTATAGATCAAGTTGAGAACTTTTCAGCATTCTGATTTATAAATGAATTCTTGACCATATTATCATCAGTTCCTGGTGGCATGTGCTAAGTAACTTGATTCTGCTTTATGTCGCAGCTTCATTTTGTCACATCATATTAACGAATATGACAGCCTAACTTACAACAAGTCTATGTGAAAATGAAGGTTTGCGTTTGGAATTTAATAGAGATTACTGGATAAAAAGTATACATGAAGAAGGCAGAATACAGTGACAGAAACATTCAAATAAAAGAATGAAATTAGAAAAATTAGAGAAACATTGAATATCTTGTTTCGGAAATTCAGCTAAGTTTAATATAGTCAGAAATATTTTTTCTCGGATATATTTTGATATATCGCTCTCGAAAAAAATCTTGATAGATAAAATAAGAATATATGAGTACATCAGTAGGAACCTTTAAGCTGATTAGAACCATTTTTAAAAAATTATAAAGTACTAATTCGCCCAGAAAATTGATGTAAAATATATATTAAAAAAATAGACTTACGACAAAATTCATGAAGCCAAGCAAGGCGGCGTCAAGTACCATTTTTTGAGTTTTTGGTATGACTCGATCTAGGATTGAACCCCGGTCACCCGGATCATTGGTGAACAGTCTACTCATTTGGCCAATGGTTTTCAAGAATGTAAAATGATTAAATATTTTTAGAGATGAGACCCCAACAGGTATAACCAACCAGAGTATAGATGGAAGTGATAGTTATAAAGAGTACCTCACATTTACGAAAGCACCGGGAGTGGAGCCTCACTATAAGATGGTTCAGTTTCATATTCAGAACACTCGTTTTGGTGGAGATCTTTGTCGTCTGCAGAAATGCAGTTGGTGTATTCTACAGCCCCAACCGAAGTTGCATAGCAAAATGTCTTTAGTGTTTTTTTCATGAACAATTTGCACGATGATTCTCGTTATAAACATTTCAACTAATGCACATTTTTAACATGTACAAAGTTATTAGAGCGAGTCACCAATGTGCATCAAGAATGCATCAAGCAAATTTTGTGATGGTGTCGTATGAATTTTCACTGCTCGGATCGATGAATTCAAATTGAAGTAGGAAAAAAGGATAAAAGAAAATAAATAAACGATGATACTGTTGCGAAGGGGAGCTGATAAGTTCTCAACGTAACCAAGAGAGGAATGTCCATGAGCCGTGAAAATATACAGGCTCTGACAATGTATTCATCAGCACTTTAACACTTTTTATTCTTATCAGTTTGTTTTTATTTGAATTTCATATACTTTCTGCTTACTGGGTTTCATAAATTAGTGAAAAAAACATCTACAATTAATATCGTGCTCATGAAATGATGCAAAGGAAAATTATAGATTTAATGAATCTTTTACTTTTACCACATTGTAACTTATTTTACAAGTGACTAAGCATGTAATGATCTTGCAAACTTTAGTGACTGTTCTAACCTTTAGAGTATAGCTGCAGCTATGGGAAAAACAACGCGGGAACAGTTCTTTGAAAGGTTGACCCAGCCAACCGCATCATCTAGAAGAACACCAACCCTTAGTCGGTGATTATTCCAAAAAGAAGTATTTACATAAAAACTGAAACCCAGTTGAGACCATCTATGACGTAAACCATATTTCTTTACTGAGAACGAACCTTAGGTGAAACGAAACCAAGAAATAATAATAAAAAAAAGAAATTTGAAGAAAATAGAAAATATTCCGAATAGGCTATACCGTTCACTTTAAAGTTGAAGAGGTAGTATCAATTCTTTAGCCAAAGCCAAACGAAAACCTGTCGAACCAGCAAATTGGGAATAGTTTGTTGTTCTCGATCGGAAAACTCGCTGCAAAAATAACCAATTATTAACTCTTTCTTTTGCTCGATCATTTATATCATTTTTCCTTCTGTCATCCTCTCCTATATCTTTATACTTTTTCATTCACTCATTTCTATCTATCTATCGTCGTCTCCTCAATATCTATCTATCTATGTATGCAGGTATCTTCAATGTCTACTCATCTATCTTAGCCTTCCCAGTATCTATCTATCTATCTATCTATCACAGCCTCTTCCATATCTATATCTCTATCATCACAGTCTCCACAAAATCTACCTATTTATCTATCTATCTATCTATCTATCCTAGTCTCAAAAATATCTATCTATCTATCTATCTATCTATCCTTGAGTATTTGCCTCAAAAATAGTGTATCTGTTTGTTTTCTTAATTTTAATGGCTATACAGAATCACGACACAGAAATAAAAAAAATGCTTTCTTCGTCGGATAACGAGGGTGAGTCTGATCTCCACTCTGAAACAGCGCTCTAAACTGAAAATTTCTATTTCTAGTTCCTCATTCATATTTTCTCCCCCCCCCCCACTTTCCCCCCACTTTTCTTTACCTTCCTTAAAATTCTAACCGACATTTTCTTAACCCTTTTTTCCTCTTTTTCGCCTTATTTTACAAGTCTTTCATACACGTACAAACGCTGCTGAAGATATCGTATACAAACAAACAAATAAACAAACAAACAGACAAACAAAAAAAACGTTAAAAGCTATGCAAAAATATATAAGAATAAAAGAAAGAATCTGTAGCTGTGAAAAGAAAGTGAATATAGAAAAAACACTGAGACTTTGAATATCTGCTCATATAAAATTAGCAAATGTTTTTTTTTCCAACATTTATTCTGTTTTCTTCAAGAGCTTCCGGAATTCGGGCGGAAATTCTAATTTCAGGGACGCAAAACAAATTCTGTTGAAAATATATTAGATTAAACAATTATTTGCGAGTATATATATATATATATATATATATATATATATATATATATATATATATATATATATATATATATATATGAGTGTATGAGCGCATGTGTTTGTGTGCGTTAACTTTTAATACAGTGATGCTGAATGTATATATATATATATATATATATATATATATATATATATATATATATATATGCATAGATATGTAGATTTACACATATATATATATGTGTGTGTGTGTGTGTGTGTGTGTGTGTGTGTGACTAAGGTGTATTTTTGTATAAGTATATACTTCTTATGTACATATAATTACACTTTCATATGTACATACTTTTACATACAAACATTCTGATATATACACAAACTCACTCTCTATCTCTCACACACACACAACTCAAACACGCGTATACACACATACATCAAACTAAATATTCTTATCCTAAAAATCCTACTTTTACAATGACAAATTTATGAGTCAAAATATTTTGGAATAATTACAAAATTATCTCTTTGATGTACACGTAATTTAGATAATTTTTCTTTAAAGCTAACTAATTTTAATCGTTTTTATTATTAGCTTTTTTCAAAAATTCCATTGAATCTATCATTTTATTTAAAGACATTCGTCATAAAAAATACCTTTCAGAATTAAGTAACCGCCATAAAGAAGATAATTTGAACCTCGTCATTTGTTCTCATTTGCCAATGTTTGCGTTTGTAAGGAGTGTCTGATCTGAATAGTATATATGATAGTTTCTACCATACAACTGTACAATTATGAATAAGGAATTTATATGCTTATGCCTTATATGAGATTTTAATCCTGCAAGTATTTTGCAAAATAAACTCACGATTAGTTCATGGGACAGTTGTGTTGAGCAGTACCTTAGGTACATTAGATCTTCTTTCAAAATTCGTTCAGAATTCTCTTCGACGATCAATGTATGATTTTCAAATTCAATCATTCCCTTGTAGCATTCAGTTCTTCATTTATTTCGGTCCACACATTTTCTTTCAAAAGAGGATCGAGGTAAGTAAATGTATTCTTGACTATATTTAAGCTTGTCTTCGAAAGGTAACAAGGATCAACTTGCATTCTGCAGACCCTTGTAGCTGGCCATACAGAGGTACTTTTGTATTATCTTGTAACTCATTCTAATCTCATATCGAAACAATTTAATTGTTGTTAGTTAATTGTATTTTACAGTAGATAAATTTTTATTGGTTATTTAATGTCAAATTCTGTTCATCATATTTACCCAACCCCTCCGCTCGGGCACCGGGAGTGGAGCCTCACCATAAGATGGTTCAGTTTCATATTCAGAACACTCGTTTTGGTGGAGATCTTTGTCGTCTGCAGAAATGCAGTCGGTGTATTCTACAGCCCCAACCGAAGTTGCATAGCAAAATGTCTTTAGTGTTTTTTTCATGAACAATTTGCACGATGATTCTCGTTATAAACATTTCAACTAATGCACATTTTTAACATGTAAAAGTTATTAGAGTGAGTCACCAATGTGCATCAAGAATGCATCAAGCAAATTTTTTGATGGTGTCGTATGAATTTTCACTGCTCGGATCGATGAATTCAAATTGAAGTAGGAAAAAAGGATAAAAGAAAATAAATAAACGATGATACTGTTGCGAAGGGGAGCTGATAAGTTCTCAACGTAACCAAGAGAGGAATGTCCATGAGCCATGAAAATATACATGCTCTGCCAACGTATTCATCAGCACTTTAAAAGTTTTTATACATTTTCTTCGAAGATGCTTTAAGTTCCATGATAGGTTGATAAAAACAAATTAAAAACGGAAACGGCTTCGTCATGGCTATGTATACCAATCTCTCTCTCTCTCTCTCTCTCTCTCTCTCTCTCTCTCTCTCTCTCTCTCTCTCTATCTATCTATCTATCTCCTTATATATATGTATACACAGTGTATGCGTGAGCATAAACACACACATATACACAAACGCACACTTACACACACACACACACACACACACACACACACACACATATATATATATATATAGTTTATTCGAACACAGCTTCCAAATAATACGTGTGTGTGCATGTATGTGTGTGTGAAAAAATAGATTGTGATAGACAGAATATAGATTCAAGAATTCAAGGAGTTAAATGAAAAATCTTAAGTTCCCTAAAAATTACGGTTCCTAGAAGATTAGTTTCGAGAGATTTGAGAAATATTCGGTGGGACACGTGGGAAAATACTGATAATTTGACAGCTGAATATAATGATGAATTTCTCTAAATTGTCTTAAATTTCCTGTAATGCATAAATACAATATATTCATCTTTAGAAATTCAATAATTATTCATAAAATTCTGCACATTGATAAATTCTCTTGAATAATAATAATAATAATAATGGTGTCTAAAAGTAATGTCAACAAAAATACCATAAACAGTAGTTCCAAATCACATAACTGGAACACTTTAGAGAAAAATCTTATAAAAATCTTATGAAAATTCCTTACTTGGGAAGAAGACAACGAGATCGAGAGGAAGATTTCCCAAGACGGAAAGCTGCTCGACGAAACGAGCGGTTTGTAAATATTTTTCTAAAGTTTCTTGCTATATGATCGAAGTAAATTGTATGCTTTTCCTTTTTTTAGATTGGAATAAAAGTTTAGAAAATGATTTGAAGGTCGGTGCGAAAGTAGGAAGAGAAAGAAAGGAAATGGTGACCAAAACTAATGTTTATAAGAATACCATAAACAGTTGTTCCAAATCACCAGACTGGAACACTTTTGACAAAAGCCGCAAATCAATAGCAAATAGAAATTATATAAATGATATGGCATACTAAAACCGTAAAGGCAACATGATGATAAACGAATACCTCCAAAGTAAGAAACAAACAAATTTAATGGTCAGTTGGGACTTAAACTAAGTTAAATCTTAGCAAATTTATTGGGGACTTTAGTAGCTTTTTTTAATCCACTTAAGTTTTGTTACACTTTAAGAGTACCTGTTCACATCTGTGACAGGAGCGCAGATAATAAACAACCTCTGTGTTTGGTATAGCCACAATATACTACCCACGAAAAATAACAAATCGAAACATATTTCAACGTGGGATCCAGGCAACAGGTCTGGGTGTCATGTGCGGCAGGCGCTCCCTCGATAGCCAACATGAAGTACATTGGTATCCTGTGAATGTTGGCTATTCTAATTCCAAGTACATAAATAACGATCCAAGATCCCATTAAACTCAGATAAACCAGCGAAAGAAATGGACAAGGGGGGACAACAAAATGTTCTTCATTGTTATTAGGGCAGAATCCCCGAGATTTAATACAAGCCAAAGATTTGCAGACCAAACAACAATGATAGTAAAGAAAGTTCGGTTTTCTAACCTTCAGATACTCGAATTATACCAACAAGTAAACAGAAAAAATATAAATAAGACCCAACTACGCGAAGCGAAACACAAAATATTTAAACTTAATCTCTTCTGATATCAGCTGAAAACAATGCCATAAGAACCAACTTTGTCAAAGCGAAAATATATGGGACGCAATAGAATAGCAAGCGTGGGTTATCTGGTGATAAAGACAAAACTATTTATCACATAATAAGCTAATGCAGCTAACTAGCACAAAAGAATATAAGAATAGACTTGACTGGGAAGGAAAAGTGGTACACGGAACAGTGCAAAAAATTTCAATTTTTTTGGTGAGAAGACCATACCTAGCGATAATTAGCTTAAAAAAGAGAGCTTACCATATAGTGGATTTTTACTGCATCAGTGGACCACAGAGTGAAAATCAAATAAAACGAAAAGAGAGAGAAGTACTTAGAACTTGCAAGAGAACTAAAAAAAGCTACGGAACATGAAGGTTACGGAGATACTAATTGTAGATGGTGTGCTTGGAACAATCCCTAAAGGCTTGATTAAGAGTCAGAAATCGTTGGACGGGCCGAGACAATCCAAACTACAGCATCATTGAGATCAGCTAGAATACTGAGAAAAGTCCAGGAAACTTACAGTGACTCAAACTCCAGTGAAAGACCATCGGCAACCGCTGGTGTGAAAAACTCACAAAAGACTAAAATAATAAGAGTAATAATTTTGGGCCGTGGCAAAGAACTAAAAAAAAAGCTGCGGAATATGGGAGTGTTGATAATACTAATTGTAGTTGGTGCACCTAAAACGGTCACCAAATTTTTGAAGAAAATGTCGGTCTCTAAAGGCAAGGAAATCAGAGGAAAACTCAAGATCGGTTGAGATCGGCTAGACTACTAAAAAGACTCCAAGAGACCTGAGGAGACTTACTGTCATTCAGATTTTAATCAAATACCACCAATTAACGTTGCTTTGAAAAAATCGCAACGAGTGAAATAATAATAATAATAATAACCTACACTTGCAATTTTTTAACGTGTTATCAACTTTTGCTCTCATATCATCATCATCATCATCGTGTCATGCCGCTAGCACGATATCCCTGATCCTCTCTCGCCACTTTTCCCTATCGTTCATCGCCTCTTGCAGGTCTTCAGGGCTACATCCCGTATCCTCACATCAATTTTCATAGCTTGTTGCTTGAAATATTCCTACAGTTGATATTTCTTCCCGTTTTTGTTTTCTCGATTTCTGATTTTTAATTTTTTCTTTTTTTTTTTTTTCACTATTTAGCTGTTGTTAATATTGTTATAAGGTTATGTGGTGACAGAAATGAAACAGTTAATCCCATGACAAGCGAATAAAGCAAAATGACACTAAAAAAAAAAGAATACAAGAGAAGGCACAACTGGGTGATAAAGGTTCTATACTAGGATTTGTGTCAGAGATTAAAACTAGGCCATGCTGTCAATTAGTGTATGCACAAACCAAAATCTGTCTTAGAATAGGAGACGCAGAAAATTCACTGAGACTCTGAGATACAAACGGAATATTCAATTCAGACCTTGTGTTACTTATTAAGAATTATAAGAACTTACTACAACGGACCACTGAGTAAAAAGAAAAGAAAGCGAAAAACTGAAAAATACCTAGACCTTGCCAGAGAGCTGAAGAATTGTGAAACATTGTTGTTGATGTACTTGGAACAACTGGAGGCCGGAGGAGACAAGTATTTTTTAAAATAATGTAAATGTTTATGTGCATGCATATATATGCATATATATCAACAATTTATTATCTTAATGATTAAAAAAAATATTTTAGAAAGCATATATTTATTTTTATGCAAAATCTGCCTTCTTGTCAAGTAACAAAACTAAGTGCTTCCCTATTAATTATGTACATCGAAAATTATGCAATAAAATTCAGTTATTATTGTGTGTCAGATCATAGATTATTTATCTATTTATTTTATTTACTTAGATGTACCGTGCTGTAGTTCCCTCAAACCTCCTGTATGGTCCAGAAACTTAGATTGTATATAAAGTGAGTACCCAAAAACTTCATGTCTATATGATTCGTCACTGGCGCAAAATACTAAATGCCACGTTGTTGCGGCATATCCCAAATAAATTCATCCTACAAAAAGTCCAAACTCTTTGGCATGTACGATATACTCCCTCAGCGAAATCTAACAGGTTGGCCACTTTAGCAGACGTGAGAGCAGCTAACTGACAAAACAGATCCTCTACTCTCAGCTTAGAGAAGCGTCATATAAAACCGGTAGAAAAAACTCAGGCGTAAAGGCCATCATCAAAAGATACCCAGGGGATCATGAAAATACCTTTTGACAATGGGCAATATCTTTCCCAAAATTGAAAAACTGGAGGGGGAAATCAGCAGAATGTCATCATCGGATACGATGGACAGCTAGTTGGTTGTTTTATTGTACTTTACGACATATGAACCCTTGTAGGTCATTTAATCCCAAATCTTGTTTATATATATACATATATAGTACAATTAAATGGAGACTCAAACTCGGATAAGCCGTCCTGGAAAGCAAGATGACTCTTTGGAAAGACAAAGTGACTCTTCAGAAAGTTGGAGTGACATCCTGGAAAGACAGGAATTTTAACAAATATGGATAATACGATGAAAGAAAAATGCCCTCAGGGTGTCTGTAGCGGGGAGGGAGAATATATCACCCATCTTACTTGCTCATACGGTAACGATCTGGATATGTACCCGGCTACAACGTGTGATTGTGGCAGAAAATTCAACAGCTTGCGAGGATCACGAATCCACAAGGCGCGCTGGTGCGAAGAACGTAATTCTCCTGCCGGAGAATGTAAATCGAATGATGGGTCTATGAATCAGGTTTACCCCCACAGTATTCACGAGCCCATTGCTGACCATCAGCGTCCTGGAGACATTTTTTTGCAAGCCAAGAATTTAGTGGCCCAAGGGTAATCAGATAGCTACCTGGACAAACTTAGACCAGGAGCTTTCTTTTTACTCACCATCCATCTTGAGGGCCTATTGATCAACAAATAAAATCTTTTAGCGGAATTATATATGACGTTTGTCTCGCGTGCTTTTGGGCAGTAACGCATAAATGAAAGAAAACGAACCGAATAGATAACGGTTATAGAAAGGATTTCAACACGAATGTTATACACGCGGAGCCACCTTTCTCGTGTAATTACGCAAAATCAAGAAACGGTTGCTAGGACATCTAACGGCCGTAAGTAAACGCATTTTAAAATCACAAACTGCACCAAAATGAAGATGAACGAACGTCCAATGTAATGTCCGCTTTTAGTTGATCTTGTGTATACATAGATATATATTTCTTTTAAATACCCTATCCGGTGGCAAAAGCTGCTCGGTAGCGTCAGGAGTGGCAGTACCGCCTTGAGCTACCGAAACTGTGTTATCACCTTGGTCGGCGGCTGATGAGGCTAGGGTATCGCACGTGCTTTCACACGTTGTATGATGAAAATATATATATATATATATATATATATATATATATTTATAATTTCTAAACGAACAGTTTGCAGGTTATATTTTAAACATGCCAGAACTAATTTGTTTGCAAACAGTCAAATGGACTCAAGTATTGTGAGCTAACATGAATCATTCTTTTTCGTGTTAATCATTTGATTGTATACAGTAAAATGGATTTCAAGTATTACAATGAAACATTAAAAAAAATTATTTATCATCATCCATTTGTTTGCACATAGTGAAATGGTTGGTAAGCTTTTTGGCTTTTATGGCATATCAACCTTTGTAGCATATTTATGACAAATCATATATATATATATATATATATATATATATATATATATATATATATATATATATATATTGTGCCTTCAATAAGTTCACAGACTTTTTTTGTTCAGGAATGTAAAATTCTCGTAGACTCTTGAAAATTCAGTATGTTATTGCTATACATCTTATGAGATGACCGACCAAATTATATGATTTCAGCTTCTAATGAATAGCTACAGCAGCAATTGGAATACATCCTACTAAAGCCTGATTGTCAAAGATGATGAATTTCAAAAATTCAATCTGGAAGTGAGGGAGAACGACATGCAATAAAATTCTGCTTTAAACCTGGAAAAAATGCCACAGAAACGTATGGAATTCTTCAGACTGCTTTTCGACCATCTTGCATGAATCGAGCATCAGCTTTTGAGTGGCATAAGAGATTCAAGGAAGACAGGGAGTCTGTGAGGGATGATGAGAGGTTGATTGGCCAGACGGTTAGGATTAGGTTTAGGGTTACTATGTTGAGGTTTTAAGGGAGTTCAGGAAGAGATTCCGAGGGAAGAGGCCAGCAATCTTCAAATCGGGTCAGTGGCATTTCCACCGGGACAATACACCAGTCCACAACTCCATCCTTGTCACAGACTATTTTACCAAGATGGGCATCAAGACAGTTTCTCACCCTCCCTATAGTCCAAACCTTGCTCTCTGTGACTTTTGCTTATTCCCTAAGCCTAGAGGCTGTAGTTATGAGATAATTGAAGAGGAAAGAGGCTGACTAAGGTCATTGACACGCTCTCACAAGAGGACTTCCCTGGGGCCTTCCAGAAGTTGTTGGAACGGTAAAACAAGTGCATTGCAGCCGGAGTAGATTACTTCGAAGGGGACTAGAGTTTCATGCGTGTAATATCAATAAAGGTGCCCATACAAAAAAATGTCTGGAAATATATTTAATGATTCTCGTATATATATATATATATATATATGATTTGTAAACGAATCGTTTGTAGGTAACATTTTAAACTAGTCAGTGGTCATCTGGTTACACACTGGGATGAGACATCTAGTAGATAAATAGATAGATAGATAAATAGATAGATAGATAATTTTAAAAAGAATTAGATTATTTATCGGCTCGTTACCTTACACAATTCATATGAGCAGCAATAGATAAAGAAAAAAGTGAGTCAAATATATTGAGCCTATTACACCGAAATTTAACCGAAGATAGATAGAGGGATAGATGCTTATTAATGAGTTGACAAAAACAAAAAAAAGTGAATGAATATGTGTGTGTGTGTGTGTGTGTGTGTGTGTGTGTGTGTGTGTGTGTGTGTGTGTGTTTCAGCTAGTATAGACCAAATCTTGTGACATACGCAAGTAACGTTCCTTCTGCAATTACCATTCTAATATTGCGCGGTCATTATGTGGGATCTGCTATTTAATATCGTGTGAAATGTACCCTACTATCAACAACCAATTAAATCCCTAAGAGGTTGGTGGGCGACCAGGATGAGAAACCAGTTGCCGAATGCCATATTGGAAACGATGTAGTGGAGTGGGAATAAATTTTTAAAACCGTCTTCCAGCATTTTGAGATAAGAAGACAGTTATTTGGCCTTATTAATAACTGGAACAAAGCGATTCTTTCTTCGAAGACTGTCTCATGGCTACACACAATAGAGATAATCTAACTTCCTCTGAAATACGATATCAGAAGCCTGCATTTTTCATTGGTTACTGGCGTATATTATAATAGTACCACTCAAAGTTGCTGAGTCAAATCCACTAGATAAATAGATTTTGTCAAACAGAGGTGCCATAGATTTTTGCTTTTTGCATTAAAATCGAACAGCAACAATGATAACTTTTGTAGAGATAGGAATACATTTGAACGCAAATCAATATACATATATATATATATATCATCATCTTGTTGTGCCACCAGCATGGATATCCCTGACCCTCTCACACCACTCCACTCTATCGTTCATCGTTTCTGACGGGTCCTCAGGACTACCTCCAGTATCCTCATAGAGTTGCTGTATGTAGGTTCGAGCTGGTCGCTCTGATTTTGCTCGGCCATGTGAGGGGGTCCATTGGAGAACATCACTTATGAGCTCGTCCCTGCTTCTCCAGCAGTGTCCTGCATGTCTGGTTCGTCTAACTATGATAGTTTTCGTGATGGGTGGTAGGTGGCCGTATAGCTACTGCTTTGTGAGGTGTTGCCTCCAGGAATTATTTAATATTCAATATTGCTCGCAGCATTCTTGTGTAGTTGCCGTCAAACTTTCTCTCTCTCTCTCTCTCTATATATATATATATGTATATATATATATGTGTGTGTGTGTGTGTGTGTGTGTGTGTGTGTGTGTGTGTGTGTGTGTGTGTGTGTGTGTGTGTGCACGCGCGCGCGTGTGTATGGTTAGGCAGCAGTCGTTCATTTAAGCATGTTTCATTGAATAATAAAGACACATTTTGTCTGCATAATTTATTTAAGATCATTTCAAGTTTTCTTATAAGTGTCTATTTCCGTTGATAGCGTTCCCTTTATAAATAACGTTACATTGTTTTAAATACATCAGTTAACCTCTTTTATCCAACTCTGCGTTCCCATATTTTTGTTATGGCATAAACTTTCAAAAACATTCAAAACTCTTTTTAAAAAACGAAGACACCTAAGACAAGCAAGCAACCCCTGATGACAATGAAGGCCCCGAAAGCGCTCTGGACAATTTTGGGAAATTCATCTACCAATTCCTACCTAAAACTAAGAAACTTATCCGAAAACTTGAAAGGATCTTAGATAAATTATTGCAACACAACTTGTTTTTATTATTTAACGAAACATGCATATATATATATATATATATATATATAAATTTCATTGAACACAATAGATATTTTCTGTTTACATATTTTCTTGTTGATCCGTTCATATTGCCGTATTGCTTTTATCGCGGGAATAGATTGATGTATATTCCATAATTGTATATATCCCAAGAACTTTCTGTCCGACTTTGGGCCATCATCAGGGGAGGATGTATTACAAAAGTGATGTAACTTTTGTTTTTGCATTACTACTATGTAAGAGCGTCTTTACCGTTGGAGTGTGTATTGATGTTATTCTTACAGAGTGTAATTTGTCTCTTCACGAGATCACGTCTGTATTCCAAAATGCTGTTATATTCATGAGCTGTAGGATAATACGATAAAAGCAAGTTACATATGTTTATAAAAAATAGGTACTCATCAGATGTATGTGTTTTTTTTTTTACTTGCTGTTGGATTTTTTGTATGTAATCGAATTACATATGGTACATCCAAATGAAGTTGATATTTTGATTTAGAAAAAAATAGTTCTCTGCAAATAAATTATTATTGGGAATATTAAATAATGAAATAAACAAATCGTTATAAGAATTTATTTCTAAAACCGGAAAAGTGCTCAAGTAACGAATAGAGAAACATAAATCTTGAAATAAAGAAATGTTTTTCACCTCCTCAAGTCGGTTACCAGATAATAGGTTTTTATTAAAAATACAATCGCCAGATGAAACATATATATATATATATATAGCGCGTCAGTTTTTTTTAATGAATTCTCTTTCAAGAGATAAGACTTCCTCCTGACTTTTTTCCTTATTTTTCAGATGAATAGTGTCAGACATCAGGTTTACTCAACAAATAAAAAGGCACGTTGTAATCTTTGTCTGAAAAACGCGGCATCGTAATAGAGAGAAACCCTGCTTCCTGAAAGTCGGTCGATCCTTCGTTGTCAAAGTTCAAAATGTGCTGGAAGCCCATGATGGAGATCCGATATCAGTATCTAGACGCATACGCAGGGTTCTAATGGCATAAGAACAAATAAGTTCTCAGCAACTGTGATGTTTCTGGGGGTTGTCAGTAGTAAGGAAGATGTCATGCCTTCTCACAGGTGCTTAAGTGTTAGAGCCGCTACTTAGATTGAAATGTTGGAGAAAGTCATGAGGCTCTGGATTGAAAGAGAACGCAACTAAAAACCGTAAGCCTTCCAACAATATTCAACGCCGTCTCATAAGACTAAAACTGACCAATCTTGGATGTGTGCCAATCTCAATTATCCTTTTCTCTCGGACATACGACCTCCATTGGGTTATTACGTATGGATGGAGCGAAACCTTGAGAGAAGTCAATTAACACCCTCGTAACGTCATAAAATCTGTCATCTCTATCATAAATAGCACCATGTCCAAAATTCATACAGATTCATTTAACTCCGTATTGAAATTAGTAATATAAAATATAGAAATACCTGTAAATTACTAAATCGAAAGAAATAAATTGATATGTCGTCATAAAAGTAGATATAAGCTTATGTGAAATGATTTTAGGTTATATATATATATATATATATATGTATATATATATATATATATATATATATATGTATGTATATTTTAAAAAAAGAAAAAAGCCGACAACAACAACGGCAACTTTTTTATGAATACATGGACTTGAATTTGTATATATATATATATATATATATATATATATATATATGTGTGTGTGTGTGTGTGTGTGTGTGTGAGTGAGAGAGAGAGAGAGAGAGAGAGAGAGTTTAGATTTAATTAAAGTAAATGTACTTTAGATTCTAGTATATATGTTTTAAGATCTGATCTAAATTTATTCTTATATTCTAAAAAACTTTTTTTTTATTTTTTTAAATTATGTAATGAGCGATATAAGGTATTAATCTATTTTATTGCAGAGTGCATATTAATGATATTTTTGTAGTTCATAGTAATAATTATTAATATTAATTAGAATGAATTGCTATTAGTATTAATTATTAAATATCAATTATCATATTAAGTAATAATATAATAAGTGGTAGTTATTGATATCTGTTGTTGTTTATGTTTTTGTTGGCAAAGATGTTATTAATATTGATTATAATTATAATGAGTTGATGATTAGTTTATAATGTTAATAGTTTTGACGATTAGTAGTAATAATTGTAATAGTAATATTAATTGGGATGATAATTCTTAATATGGTGTTATCCATAATACTTGGTAGGATTTTATTCATAAATTTAAGGATTTGAGGTTTATTAATAATATGAATATTATGATAATGTGTAAGATATAAATGTAATCTTGAGGATAAATAATATCATATTGTACTTGTTTATAATCTTAGTTAATGTCTTAACAGTAATTGGTATAATTCTTATTTTTACTTTTAATTTGATCAATTATATTGAATAGTATTAAAATTACAATTTTCTTAGATTTTCTTATAAAATAGCGTGAATATACAATATAATATTTTATAATATAATTTTATTTTTGTTAAGATGTTATTAATTCCCATTTAAGTTGTTTATAGTAGTTAATTTTCTCTCCCTAAATCAGTTTATTCCTTTATTCAATATTTTTTGCTTATCTTCTTCTTTTGGGTTTAAAAGTTTGTTTGCTATTACATGAAAAAATAAGTGGAAAGGAAAGAGAAGTCAAAAATTGATACAACTTGATACAGGAATTGAATGTCATTTGTCAACCAGACAGGAAAAACAAATGGTTTGGTCATTACTTAATTAAAAATTTTTAAATAATTTGGGTTAGGGAGATAGGGTGACCTGAATTTTGTGAGTTTTCTAAATCTTCATTAGAAATTTCACATTTTCTTTGTCTGAAGATCCAAATCTAACATTTTTAAAGAATATAGGGTCTGCTGAAGTAAACATTATTACAAAATATATGATTAATTTAAAAAGGTCTTTCTTACACACACACACACACACACACACACACACACACACACACATATATATATATATATATATATATATATATATATATACGTAGAAAGAAAACTCTGAATGTAAATCTGTTAAACCCCACTTACAAATGACCTTGTGTCACACCCTTCTCGTACTGAGAGTTTGGATATATATGCACACACACACACAGACACACACACACACACACACACACATATATATATATATATATATATCAGCCTTTTTTGGATTCATTGTATACATAAGGCATTCCCAAGGCTTTGTTTTTACGCTGTTACGTTTGTTGCCTGTGTTGTAACAATTCGCTATTTCTCAACGGATGTTAACTAAATTTGATACGAAGTTATTGATAAAGTACGATATGATGCAGGAACAAAGAACTCTTGGGTTCAAACACTCTTGGGGTCACTCCAGAGCAATTTATGTAGAATACCGATATGTTTTTATTCCAGGTACAAATTGTTGCCACAGGGAGAGGGCCCGAACAGGATCGAATTCTACTGAGGTCTTTGGAGGGTCAAAGAAGAATTATGCCTACTGCACGCATAGATATCATTTTTCATAAAATATGATCACATAACTTAGTTAGAGATACTGGAAAACAGTATATATTCCAATTTTTAGTATGTACAGTCCAAAAGTCTTTGTACATTATAGCAGCCTGAAAAAAATTCAACAAAACACCACAGCAATGAAAACAACTATGTACATAAACCTTCATCATCATTCATCATCATCATGTCGCGCTGCCAGCACGGATATCCCTGACCCTCTCTCGCCACTTCTCCCTATCATTCATCGCATCCGGCAGGTCTTCAGGGTTACATCCTGTGTCCTCACATAGCTGCTGTATGTAAGTTCGTGCTGGTCGTCCTGCTTTTGCATATCCATATGTGGGGGTCCACAGGAGTACATCGCTTATGAGCTCGTCCTTGCTTCTCCAGCAGTGTCCCGCGTGTCTGGTTCGTCTAACTAGCTCGTCCTTGCTTCTCCAGCAGTGTCCCGCGTGTCTAGTTCGACTTTATTTATTTGCATTTTTAAAATGTATTTTTGTATGTAGTTACGTACAAAAATACATTTTAAAAATGCGAATATATTAAGTCATTCAAGTTTAATAACATAAAATATCGCCGTTATATTTGGCACCTGAGCGATCCCAGACACATCTGCAACTATATATATATATATATATGTGTGTGTGTGTGTGGCTGCACATTATTTTTAGTTTTTAGGAATAAATATTTACTTGAAAAAATGTTTAGTATTTTATAAGAATTCTCGTTTCAATGTAAATTGTGTTGAAAATTTCCCTAAATAGTAAACAGTTTTCTAGATAAATGACAATTAGCTATTAACTTTATAAATTTTCACTCAAGAAACAGTTTCTTGAAGCCTAAAGCCAAAACCCGTGCCACAATGACATCACCACACTTTAACACCCTCTGATAGTAGAATTGGGAGGTGTTGCTTTTCCCCATTATCTTTTTACGTTTTCTTCTTTTTGTACGAGTGATATCGTTCAGCTGAGTGACCGATTGCAAAATGTCAATCAAAGGAAATCTTGCAGAAAGTGCGAGAAATTATCTCATGAGAGTTGGTTTTTTTTTTTGTTTTTTTTAGAAAGGTCGCTCAGTTAGTAGCAAAACAGGTGAGTATTTGTAACGACCTAAATTTTTTACTTTCATCGAGTCGAGAATACCACTTCACGTTTCCCTGTTTTGAGATTTGTCAAGAAGTCATTTGAAACTCTAACATTCAAGTGAGTGGTATTCTTTCTGCGACCACGTGTCTGAATTTTACTTTTTACAATAAACTCGTCGTCATCTTTTCATCCCATTTTCGTCTCCGCCAACTTTCGTCGACACCGCGACACGAAACTTTTGTTTCACGTCCAGTTTAGAAAAGTTGTTCTGGAGTGACAGATACTGTATTTCGAGTCAAGCATGAAGGCTGAGTTATTAGAGAGTGATCTTAAGTATCTATTTAGCTCTCTACAAAGGTAATACTTAGTACAATTTAATTTTGTTGGGCGGACACGAGTACATAAATTTCACATGAAAAATGTCGCGAAAGTTGCAAACTACAACGACTCTCCTTTTTGTGAATAATGGAGAGATGCTGTGACAGGATCAGAATCACCAAGACTGAGTTAACCTGGTCCTTTCTTGTGATAAGAAGCTGATGTTCTCATATACATATAAAATTTATATAAATGTCCACGGGTAGGATTTTTGGAAAGATAAAAGGAAAAAATGTCGCTGATAAAGACTTGTCAAAAGGTATTGCGTTCACTTAGCCCTTAGCTCCTGGCATAAATAGGGAACCATATTTCTCTCCGCTTGCTCTGTCAGCAGACCTTAGAATATGCTGAGTGTATCCCCTGTAGAAGGGTAAAAACCCTTTCAAAAAGAGGTGCCCTGGGTATGAAACTAAACTGCATCTGATAGAGAGGTTCCAGTTCTGAAGATATGGAGAGTGTGAAGTACCCTTCATTGCCATTGCTCCCAGGTCCACTATGACCCGTAGTTGTGGTACCTGTGAGGTCCCATCTATGGGTCAAATCGACCTGTTTTAAATTTTTCGTATTCGATAGGACCATGAGCAAAAAAAAAAAAACTTTAAGAAACAACTATACAAAAAAATGTAAATATAAATGCATGCGATTCCCTAACCTCAAGACATAAAACAACCTTAAACAGGTTGACATACCGTTAAAACCAATTAATCCTTTTCTCTACGCCTTGCTTTGTTGCTATATATCTTAGCAAAAATTCTTTGCCTTTGTGATGCCGTAATATTAGGTAAAGAAAACAGTTATTTAGCTAACTTAACTAAGTTTTATCACAAGGAAATTTGTCATCCAGTGAGGATCAAACTCCCTACTACAAAGTGATTATCTGCTTGACCAGTTTGTGGTATTTATCAAGCCCTTTCACAACAGGTTGAATAGGACACATGGTCAATTTTTGGGCGGAGGCCCTCCTCCACAAGAATTCCAAGGTCTATGGCAGGTCTAAACTTTGCTTGGTCTTCATCAGCGTTTCCTTCTTTTGACCGTTAACTTTTACCCTTTTAGACGAGATGTCACGGACGGCTCCCTGAAGCCAAACTCGTTAATGTATGGCCAAGCTTCACCAAAACCGAAGTTTGCATGCCATTACATCATCACTTAATGTGAAGAGTAGGTAAGTAAACATTTGGATAAACTACACCATAATAACTTACATAATTATTCTTAAAAGTATTCCCATGAGAATTACATAATCTGGAAAACTAAGCCACAGACTTAGAATAATTCCTTGAATCTAATCTGAGTTTTTGTATTTCAACAGTGCATTAATAGCCTCTTACTTTTTAAGAAGTAAAGATTAATTAGTTAAGCAATTAACGCACAACGGAACTGGCAAAGATTTTTACTGAGATTGGCCTCTTTTTTGTTTACATTTTGTTTACCAACGAGGAATAATTTAAATTCAAATTCAATTAAAATCTGAATTGATTCTGGATTTTCGTCTATCTTAGATGCTTTTTTTCCCCAAATAGATAGAAATAAAGAATATTTCTTAAATTTTCCATTGCGTTTATTACGTTAGGTTTTTGAATTGAGAGCATTTGTAAAACGGGATATGTGTGTGCAAGTTAATTAATAAATAACATTTAAAATGAAAATATCAAACAAGTTATAAAAAATAAAAATAAAAGGAAATAACCAAAAATTCAACAGCGCCGAAAGTTTGGTTTTCAGCGCCAGGAAAGAACAGTTTATCTGGGCCTTGCCAAACCACTGGACAAGGTGTGTATTTTTCAGCCTCCTAAAAGGAGCCATCTATGCGCTATGAATTTTGAAATAATAATTCATGGCTTAAAAAACCCCACTCAGTTGGAAAATCTTAGAATACGTTGACTGTATTCCCTGAAGTGAGATAAGACCTCATCAATGAAAGAAATTACCCGGAAATGACATCAAAATGCATCCGGTTCTGGAGATCTTGGGAGTGAGAAGTACTAATTCCATTAGCTGAAGTACAACCGACCTGGGTATAATATTTAATGCATCTGGAAGTGAGGCTCTAGTTCTGGAGACGTTAAGAGAGTCGAACATCCCCTCGTTGCAATCATATCCAAGTCGACCCTGGCCCGAAGAGGTAGTAAATGTGAGGTTCCCATCTATAGTAATTGCTGTACTAAAGAGACGTTAGATCCCGTTGTGACCCCACCGTGGTAACAAGTTGATGGAAGAGAAATCTCTTTTAAACTACCACAATGTTTATTTACTACAAGGCAGCAAGTAGCCACTGGGAGAAAGAAAGGGAATATCGAAACATGAGACAACCGTTACAGCAAGATAAAAATATAAGTAAGATATCACGGTGGGAAAGAGAGAGCAGACACAGACCTTGATTTTTTTCATGGTTCTAACATGCTAGTCCGCTAGGCCGCGTAGCCTAACGCTGCCTCCAAAAAGATTGGGGCTCGTAAACTTACATCTCCTTACATCTACGTGGCTCGTACTGAACTGACGTCTTTTTTCTTTTTTTCCAAAACCACGTTTTTTTTCTTTTCTTTCATTTTTTTTATCAATATCTTTCTTGCTTCGCTAAATATTATCCTTCTCTCTCTCTCTCTCTCTCTCTCTCTCTCTCTCTCTCTCTCTCTCTCTCTCTCTCTCTTTCTTTTTGTGCTCGTAAATTACTTCCCCTCACTTTTCCTTCTTTCTCCACCTCTTTCCTTCTCTTCTTTCTTCCACCATTCTTGCTTGCATTTTCGCGCTGTAAGTTTATAATACACTCTAAGAGTTATCCGTATACACACAAACCTCCGCCTGCCTCCAGAGCAAGGAGTTTTCTTTCTGAAATGGTTCTTTTTTTCTCTGTTTCTCCTTCAGAACACCTTTATCTGCTCAGCAATCAATGAGATATTATGAGAGGACTTTTCCCTGTCAGTACTGACGTGTCTTCTTTCATAAATCTTTTTATTCACCTCACTGCCAACACATGAATCCAAGAAATCACCCGAGACCAAAAAACCCTGAGAAATCACCCACAAGTTGAACTAATCCACTAAAAAATTCACTACATCCAAACAAGCGGAACAGGCTTCATTTTTCTCTTTAATTCGTCGGAACTCGGAAAATGCAGGCTCCAAAGCTTTATGAAAACCATCGACTCGCCGTATTACAATGAGACACTTCAATTCGGGGATTTAAATATGAAACGGTGGGCCTCTCTATAAAATCATTTATTCTCTGTATATCCAAAGCAATCCCTAACACAGCGCGGATGAAATATCGAACAACTAGGCTCGAAATCAGACTTGACTGAACAAAAAAAAAAAAAAAAAAATACGGTGACCAACACATTAAAAAAAGATATTAAATTTCCTACTTTTTCCTCTGTCGTCAATAATTTTCCCTCCTACTTCTTCCTTCGTTCAGCTTTTCTTATTTCAAATCACAAGCAAATTAGTGGTGTTGTTGATTTTTCATTTTTTTTCTTTTTCTTTTTGTCCAACACGTGAACTTGTATTCATTTCTTTTATTCTATTCTTTTTTCTTTATCCTGTATTTAACACATGGTCCTGTACTTTTCCTCTTCATCCCGTTCCTGTGGGGTTTTTTTTCAAAACGTAGTCTTGTATTTTTCCCTTCCTTCTGTTCTTCGAATTTTTTTTTTCCGACACGTGGTCTTGTATCTTTCTTTTATATTTTTTCTTCTTTCTATCTTTTCTTCAACACGCGGTCTTGTATTTTTCTTCCAGTGTTTCCACCTTTCATACTGCTTCCTCGAATTTTTCTTTTTCTGCTTTTCTGTTGTTGTTTCATGTTCTTATTTTTCTTCTTTTTTTTTTCTTTTTTTTTATTTATTTCTCTCTGCCTTTATCTCTCTTACGAACCAACGGGTTTTTAAATTACATTTCGTCCGACTATCTATATATTTCTCATTTTTTCTTATTAGGGACAATTTTGTCTCATTTACTTCGTCCAGTGTTTTTCTCTTCTTTGTTCTTTCTTTCTTTCTTTCTTTCTTTCCTTCTTTCTTCTTTCTCTTCTTCTTTCTTTCTTTCCTTCTTTCTTTCCTTTTCGTCATTCTCCTGTGTTTTCTTATCACTTTCTTTTTATTCCATCTTTTATTTCGTCTTTCTTTTCCTGTTTTTTTCTCTTCTATCAGTTTTCCTCCCATTATTTTTTAAATTTTCTTTCTCTCTTTCTTTCTTTCTTTCTTTCTTTCTTTCTTTCTTTCTTTCTTTTTCCGTTATTCTCCTGTGTTTTCTCATCTCTTCTTTTTTTCTTGTCTCTTTTTACGTGTTTCTTTTCCTATTTTTTTCCTTCTGTCGGTTTTCCTCTTTATTTTTTCATTTTCTTGGTATTCATATGACTCAAAGTCCTTCGAACTAACCACACCATTAGGGCATCGACTGGTCACGGCACCCAAAATATATTTTTGTACTATGGCTGTATCAAAGAGACCCCAGAGTGACCCAGCGTGGTAACAAGTTGACCAACGCGAAAACTACTACTAGGTAGCAAATAATCGCCTAGAAAAAGAAAAGGAGCTTTTATGAGCCGTTCAATTACGTTACACTATGCATTAAATAGATTTGTCAGATAATTATCTGTATACAAAAGGACTGTATGAAAATAAAATCTCTTAAGAAACAACTAAATGAAAATGTAAATATAAACGTAGTTCTCAAATCTTTAGGCATAAAATAAGTCTCAATGGGTTGAAATGCTGTTAAAATCAACCAATTCAATGAATAAATCAATTAGTTCTTAAATTCCCTAGAAGAAGAAGAAGAAGAAGAAGAAGAAGAAGAAGAAAAAGAAGAAGGCAATCTCTGTTGATCAGGAATTTTTTGGATAGTTTTGTATATAAGTCGGAGTTTACTGTTATTGATTACAAGGCGGGAATTCAAAATTGTTGACGATTTAGTGAGAAACCCGTAAAAGTATTAGTTAAAATAGATGTTTCTTAATGAAATGTAATGATAACTTAATATTATATCCGGAATAGTAAACACATTTCCAGTTGTTTTTTACCCAATTCTTTGGCTGGATTAAAACTTTAATGATTAAGACAGACACATTGCTTCTAAAATATCGGTGACTTGGAGAGGTATTTTTTTGGGTTCATTCTAATTCATGTTGAAAAGCCTTTCGTTGTATCTTTGCTGGGAAATGCTTTTCCCCACGCAAAATGTCACGTTGAAGACAACCAAAAAATGAGAACATTTAGTGGAAATAAAAAATAAAAGAAAAAGATTTAAGTTAATTAATTAACAATGCAACACGATTGTCGTTTTTATAAATAGTCGGCGATTGTTAAATTAATAGCTGAATAGTTTTGTTTATTTGCTCTTTATGTTTGAAGCTAAAATTTCATATCAGTCTTGAAAAAAATTATTTCCCGATTTCAAAAATTCAGAAATGTCCCAGTAAAAATCAACTCAGCAATTTTATAATCAACTCCATAATAATTTTGTAAATGAGTCTTTATGTAGGTTATGCCAAATGCTTACTTAAATTCATTTTATTGAGAATTCTTTACATTACTTGTTTTTAAACCGAAATCGGTCACTACCCTCTCTGAAACTAGTCGACAAATTCACCTACCTAGGAAGCAGCGTCTCATCAACCGAGAAGGACATCGACACACGACTGACGAAGGCATGGACAGCTATCGATAGGCTCTCGATCATATGGAAGTCGGACCTAACAGATAAAATGAAACGCAGCTTCTTCCAGGCAGCGGTTGTGTCGATACTGCTATATGGATGCACCACATGGACGCTTACGAAGCGGCTGGAGAGGAGGCTGGACGGAAATTACACAAGAATGTTGAGAGCAGTATTAAACAAGTCCTGGCGACAACACCCCACGAGACTCCAACTATACGGACACTTGCCCCCCATCACAAAAACTATACAAGTTCGACGAACCAGACACGCAGGACACTGCTGGAGAAGCAAGGACGAGCTCATAAGCGATGTACTCCTGTGGACCCCCACTCATGGATGTGCAAGAGTGGGACGACCAGCACGAACTTACATACAGCAGCTATGTGAGGACACGGGTTGTAATCCTGAAGACCTGCCGGAGGCGATGAATGATAGGGAGAAATGGCGAGAGACGGTCAGGGATATCCGCGCAGGCGGCGCGACATGATGATGATGACCTTGCAAACCCTTATACCATAATAAGACGCCTACGATGGGGTTTTATGGCATATCAACCCCAGTAGGTCATTTAATCCTGTTTATTCACACACACACACATACACATACACACACACGATAATAGTTTACGAAATTATCTTATATAGTTTTGATAAGAGATATTAAGCATGTTCTTTGTAGATATTGTAACATTTACATACATCATCATCATCATCATCATATCGTGCTGGCAGCACGGATATCCCTGACCCTCTCTCGCCACTCCTCCCTATCGTTCATCGCCCTAGGTAGGTCTTCAGGACAACAACCTGTATCCTCACATAGCTGCTGAATGTACGTTCGTGCTGGTCGTCCTGCTTTTGCGCGGCCGTGTGTGGGGATCCATAAGAGTACATCTCTTATGAGTTCATCTCTGCTTCTCCAGCAATGTCCTGCATGTCTGGTTCGCCTAACTTGAATAGTTTTCGTGATAGGGGGAAGGTGGCCGTACAGTTGGTGTCTTGTGGGGTGTTGCTGCCAGGACTTGTTCAGGATTGCACGCAGCATTCTTGTGTAATTGCCATCTAGTTTCTTCTCCAGCCGTTTTGTTAGCGTCCATGTAGTGCATCCATATAGCAGTATCGATGTGACCACTGCCTGGAAGAAACTGCGTTTCATTTTATCGGTTAGGTCTGATTTCCATGCGTTTCATACATACATACATACATACATACATATATATATATATATATATATATGTATGTATATAGCGTGTGATGAGTAATGTTCACCATCTAATCCAGCAGAAATTTTCCTGATTTGAGAATAACCAAATAATTTTAACTTGGATGTGATGCTTGAGTTAGTTGAAAAGCTTTGCAGCTCAGTTTTTCCCTTATCCTTCGTGGCCTATAATAAAAAATCAGCCCGTTTTCATTTTGTATAGGAAATAGTGAATGTCATCATGCACTACCTATCTAATTAGAAAGTCAGAAACTCCAATGTGTCTGGCTGTAGACCTGACTGACTTGCTTGGATCGTTGTCAATTATGGCCTAGATCTCAGCAAGTCATTCGGGGGTCTTTTTTTATTAGAACTATCCAAGAGAGACTTCTGAGCTACCGAATCTTTGTAAATAGCTTTGGACTCATCCAGCTCTTTTCAAATCCTTGGTACTGTCTTTAGATTGACACCCAAATACTGTGAAATCATCGAATTGGAACTTCCGTGGTGAACGCCAACAGTATAGCATGACGTTTCCAAATTTCTAGATGAGAGAATTATGCTACGGTGGTGCTTTCTTTACAGTGACAAACTGACTCTAGTTTGCTGCACAATAGATAAAACTTTGAAAAATAAAGTTCAAGTGCGAAATTATTAATTTCAAACAGTGACAATTTACACATGGCACCCGCTCTCTCTCTCTCTCTCTCTCTCTCTCTCTCTCTCTCTCTCTCTCTGTATATATATATATATATATAGCATTAAAGCCGTCCTTGCCAAAGACAGGGGTAATTCCTCTTCTAATCCGCTGGTCATATATATCTTCGGATGACACCATCAATTTGTAATCTTCCCACGAAGAGTTTTTTAGATCCAAACTAAAGATCAATCACTCGTAGAAGTCGCCGGTCGGCGAGTAAACAAATAAGACCTAACAATTAAGAAAGTAAAAAAAATGAACGTCAACGCCAAGAAACAGAGTACAAAACACGGTTTGCAAAAATAACAATACTGAAGACGTAACCTTGGAGGTGACCGTGTCATCTGTGAGAGTACGGAGGAAACTACAATACGCATCGGGTTAATTAGCCGCGCATTTACCATGTCAGTTTATCTGGTGCCGCTAGTGTGCAATGTGAACCAGTAACTCAGTGGTAGAGTTTCGGCTCTACATTCTGTTGTCGCTGGTTCGGTCCCCAGTGCGAGAGATCACAGTATACACTGCTGATGAAAACTAATAAGGTCGAAATAGCAGTCTAATGGTTCTGTATTTCGAGCACAGTGCTTGCTGGATTTTCTGTTCATGGTAATTCAATTGGTAATATAATTCCTCTATTTAAAAAATGTAAATCTTCGAACAAAATGTCTTCAGAAAATGATACATATCATCACAGAGATAGTAAGTTTTAGTAAGAGACCAGTTCAGAAATTAAAGTTCGTCAGTTCCTCTTATAGGTTTCAGGATTTTCTGTTCTCGCTGGCTATACTCTGGTGAAAAGCGATCTTAAATGGCGGTTATGTTTGCTTTCCTTAATCCTTGCTACTAATTTGCAAGTGCTTATTACTTTAAGCTTCTGTGTTTTTTCCGCAGCATTGTATCGTAGTCCGCTTTCTTCACTTTCTATAGACAAAGCAGTCTGGTACAAGGTTAAAAACTCAGAACTTCGGACAAACAGATTACCCACTCAGATACTGCTTTTTTCTTTTGTCTCATGCTGGTCTACTTGTTTCCCTGTCTATCTAAAATAACATATCATCTCGATTTCGATACGCTTCTTTATCTCCAGGGGTATGGCACGAGGCTACCACTAGATGTAGCATTATATCAGTCTCTATTCGCTTGTCACGTCCAAAGGACATATAATATGGCTTTTCTCCGCCTCTTCACTCTGGGAAGTCTGAGGCAAGGTCAGAGCCAAGAGTAGGTAAAATCTAGTACCTGCCTTCCGGTTGGTCTACTACAAAAGATAAACCCTGTCATTTTTTTGCATATCTTCAAATGATGTGTATGGAGGGCCGAAACCAAAAAACATATCAATTTCCTCCTAATTTGGATTTCAATTATTTTCAATTATCTAGGTTATTTTAAAAAAAATTCCCTATTCGAATTTAGGAAATAGATTATTCTGACTTTAGATACGTTCTTTCAAATTTAGATTTTTCATCCCCAGTCGCCTTTGATGGTTGACAGTTTGGGCTCCGATCTGGATTTGGCTTTTTCACTTCAATCCGTCCGGAACACAGTGATCTATCTAAATAATTTACCTACCTTCAGACTGCTTTAGTTTACACAATAACAATTCGTTTAGTCAAATTTCTTCTAATCAAAATAACCTAATCTTTACCTACACATTATTCCAAAAATCCATTTTGCCATTACATGTCTGTAATGTATTATTCTATTCTTCCAAAATCCAAATCGGTTTCTTTTTTCTCGGCTTAATGAAATTTCTGTGATTGCTCTCCGACGCTATAGGGTTTTACACACACACACACACACACACACACACACAGACATACACACACACACACACACACACACACACACACATATATATATATATATATATATATATCAGTTAATTCCTCTTCGTCAAAAGAAGCAGGTGATACAAGAACAATTTTTAAGCGGAGTACGACTGGTTTCATTTAAGAATGTTCCATCTCTTTGACCGGTTGCCACGCTAAGACTAAAAAGCCTACGCTGTCCCTCTATTCACCCTTAGTTATGGTGAAAATAGATAGATTCATACTTTTTTCACGGGTTTTTGTTCTATGTAAAGAGAAAATAGCCACATCCTATATTTGAATTATATATAGAGAGAGGGAGATAATTTTATCACAGTATAGCAAACAGCACACACATACACACATACATATATATATATTAAAATAATAATAATAATGATAATAATAATTATAATAATAATGATAATATTTATATATTTATATACAGTAACCAGTCGTTTTTTACACGTTTTGATTTGCTTGGTTACTTTGTTTAATGGCATATAAACCTGTGTGTGTTATCGAATGCCTAAGCCATACTTAGAGAAGAACAGCAGTGGTACTATTTTAGCCATAACTAAAGGGATAAAGGGGCTCATAACTTTTCCCAATAAGTGCATTAGTCCGAAAGTGAATTTAATCGCGCGACGGGAGTTTGAACTCACTTTCTACGATATTGCAGTTCCGCATGTTAACCACTACGACACAAACTCTCTCTCTCCCTTTTTTTTGTCTTATCGCAAGATTTCTTTAATTAGTGTCAATTTTATGTAACTAATGTCTAAAAGCTTCTCTCGGAACGCTTTCTATTATTATTGGTTTTCCTATTTCTTATTAACATGATATTGTTTCTTTAAGATCCAGTGAAATTTTAATTTCAATAACCAAAATGGCTTCTACACTAAATACAGAGATATCTAAAACACATTTTTTTTAGTTTTTCATTTAACGTAATTAATCTGCGTTATATTCTGTTACAATAGAATTTTTAATTTAAATCTTCTTTTCAGTACACTGAACTTTAGTATATAACATTTTTCCTTGTTAAATGCATCTAACATGCTGATTCTGAAGATAAATGTAGTTTTATTTATTGTAAATTTTTATTAGTATCTCTTCTAATATCTTCAGGTTTTTAAGCTTATGTTATACAGTATATTTGCATTATAGATGAGTATTTTTAACGTTTAAATTTATGTGCGTTATTTTTTAAAACTTGATTCTATCTCTTAGCCAACTGCTTAAATTTAAAAAAATTGTTATTACTGCTTATGTTCTGTTACGCAAGACGATGAAACTTTCTCGAATGAGTTCGAGTCTCATTTGATGCCCAATTTCTACGGCCTTGTGCAACATCTAAGTAAAAATCTTAGTAAATTACCCAAATTCTTTGTAGAATTGAGTGTGAAAAGAGAATTAAGCCAAGTTCTATAGACTATGTGGTTATCTTATGATTGCTGTTTTGTATCTATGAGGACATCAAATATTCTAGATAGGGAGGGAAGATTTCAGATAGGCTGACGATTTTTTCGGGGCGTATTATTGTTATTAGACTTTATTTATACTCGTCTTTTCATTAGAATTTATTCGTACCCTTCTTGTCATCAGAGTTTATTGGTACCCGTCTTGTCATTAGAATCTATTTGTACCCTTCTTATCACTATATTTTATTGGTACCCGTCTTGTCGTTAGACTTTATTGGTACCCGTCTGGTCATTAGATTTTATTACTACACTTCTTGTGATAAGAGTTTATTACCACCTGTCTTGTCATGAGAGGGTATGAGCTCTCATCTTGTCTTTACGGAGGTGCCCGTGGTGTAATGGTTATCGTCGTAGGAATTGGACACGACGACACGAGTTCAAATCCTGGACCAGACTAATTGCATTTCACATAGCACTAATGCCCTTGAGAAAGGTATGAATCCAATTATTTTCCCTCCAGCTATGGGTAAAAAGTTGGGCAGACTAGGTTCTTCAGCCTTGGTGAGGCAAATAGTCTAAGAGAAGGAAAACTCTGAATTCAAACCTGTTAAAATCCGCTTAAAAATTGACCTTGTGTCATATCCTACCCGAGCGGAGGGGTTGGTAAATATGATTAGCTCTCATCTTGTCATTTGAGTATATTTCTACCGTTTTTGTCATTAGACCTTATTGGTACTCATATTGTCATTAGATTTTAATAATATCCATCAAGTCATAAAAGTTTATTAGTACTTATCCTGTTATTAGAGTTTACGAGTACCCATATTGATATTACAGTTTAATAGTACCCATCTTTACATTAGATTTTATAACTACCTATCTTTACATTTAAGTTTATTAGTACCCATCCAGTCATTAAAATGTTTTACCTTTCTTGTCATTAGAATTTATAAGTACTCTTCTTGCCATAAGACATTATTCATACCCATTTTGACATTATAAGTATATTAGTACCCATCATTTAGTTATAATTCAGGAGTACTCATCTTGTCATAAGAGTTTATTAGCACTTTTATTGCCATAATAGTTTATTAGTAGTGATTTCGTCATTAGAATTTACTAGTACCAACTTGTCTTTTGATTTTGTTAGTACCTATTTATTCATTGGAGTTTATGACCTTTCACGTCATTAGAGTTTATTCGTACTCATCTTTTTCGATATGCTAACAAAGTTTAATGACATGATCATAAAAGTAAGATTTCTAAATATATCGTTGATTCAAAAGTAAAATCAAGGTTAACAAAAATAAGTAACACAGGTATAAATAATTCCAAGAGTCACATATCCAACCGTAACCCAATACATACCAACAACAAACAAGATGGAGTCGCTATAATGAATATAACAAGAAATTAGAGATCATCAAATGATCATAACAAACATATGGAATTGATTATATATTATACGTGTGGGTCATGGTTATCTTTCGATGGCTGTTTTTAAACCTCATCTACAGAAGCCACACTTATAGATAAGCAGTAGTAGTTCCCTGGTCGATCCTGGCCAATGAACCGTAGGGTTCATACGCCCAGGACCAGGTTAAGCATTGCGTTGAGCCGTCAGAGGTTTTATCCACTTGCCTTTACGTCCACCATGCTGCTTCCCATGGCTTTCGAGAATTTTTGTTTGTGTTTTTTTGTGGGGGGGCGTCTGGGAGGTTCCGTTTTTCATTATAAAGTTTTAACTTAGTTAAAGTCCACGACTATTTTTTTTCGAATTCAATGGGATTTTCAAAGACAAGTATTTCACCTGATCCTGACCAGATGACCAAACCTAGTGATAATCAACAAAAAGAAAAAAAACTTGCTGTACAGATTTTGCCGTTCCGGAAAACCACAGAGTGAATATCAAAGAAAGCTAAAAGAGATACAAATTCTTAAACTTGAGAAAACTGTGGATGATGAAGACGACAGTGATGCCAGTGTTAATTGGTTCACTAGGAACGGTCCCCAAAAGCTTGGAAAGAGGACTGAAAGAGTTGGAAATCGGAGGTCAAATCGTCGCCATACAGATTACAGCATTGTCGAGATCGGCCAGAATACTGAGAAAAGTCCTTGTGACCTGCGAAGGCTTACTGTTTCTCAGACCCCAGTGAAAGCTCGCTAGATAACGCTGGTGTAACGAACTCATAGGGAGTGAAATGCAATTATTCCACGTATTTGCCATATATCCAACAACAGTGCTATAAAAACCAAATAAATGTCACCCAATTCAAAACTAACGCAAAATATTCGGTGATAATGCAAACATTCGATATGATATCTGAAGACAATTTGGAAATAATTGAATCCATAATCATATGAAAACTTACAATAAATAAAATCGCAATCATCCTCGAAACTAGAACACAAGATGTGTTTAGACTAGTAAAAATGATATATTACTATTGATAGTTTATACAAAATCCAACACCTGTTACGTCATGAACAAGTAGCGATTTAAATTTTAAAGAATAACGTCAAAAAGAAACAAACAGCAACAACACTCATTATACTTTCAACTGAAAGCATTATAGATCTTTAAAAAGAAGAGTTTCTCTGCATTTTAAAGACAAATTATTATCTGAATTATATCATCATATTTTAACCCTTGAAAATGGCGGAAATGCAAAATTAGAAAATTATTGAAAATTTTTACATAAAATTTGAACCAAATTTAAGAAATTATGTAATATCTGTAGAAGGAAAAAATTAATACCTAAAATCCTTTCAGCGGTTTTTAAAGAAATTCATACACAAACATACTCAAACAAACAGGGATGGAGTTCCCGTGGCGTAGTGGTTAATGTGCTGGACTGCAACATCGTAGTAAGCGGGTTCGAACTCCACTCACGCTAGTGCGTTAACTTTCAGACTAATACCCTAAAAAGAAGCACGAATGCACTTTTCCCTAAGCTAGGAATGAGATGGTACCACTACTGTTCTACTTCAAGGATGGCTTTAGCATTAAATAACCAACGAATGTTGATATGCCATTAAACAAAGAAACTAACCCAAATCATACACAAATGCGTGCACCAGCGCATATATACGTTTAACTTCAATTAAGAAAGCAAACCAAGACTTATGGAATATCAATAAATAACGTTTATTTTTCAACATAGTTCTCCTTAAGGTTCACTCACTTCTTCCATCGGTGTCACTGTGCTTCTATCACATTTGTAAAAAAAAGGTCAGCAATAGCAGATATGCTGTCATCAAATGAACTTGTCGGCTCCTCTCAGTATACTGATGAAAAATAAATTTGCCATAGCAGAAAACATTTGTTTCAATTTAATCCAGATCGAATGTTCAGGTTATACAAGGGTCATGTATATGAATCAATATTTGTGAGGTTCAAAAACTTGCTATATTAAAGGGACTTAGATTAAAAATTGATACTCTGTATATGCTCTTTGGTTTGATCTGGGATCTTTCATACATACGATCATACACATGGTGATGCACCCTTAATTTTGAATGTGCTCACATATTCATCTTTTACTATCATTCAAAGTAGTCAAGCTGTACTACCTGTATGTTTATTCTTGAAACATATCCAATGAGATCCAATTTTATTTCTTTTCAGAATTTATATATTCACACACACACACACACACACACAATATATATATATATATATATATATATATATATATATATATATATATACGAGGATTTGAATATGTTTCCAGACTTTTTTCGTATAGGCACTTTTATTGATAGTACACACATGAAACTCTAGTCCCATTCGAAGTAATTTCCTCCGGCTGCAATGCACTTTTTTTTATCGTTCCAATAACTTCTGGAATACCCCATGGAGGTCCTCTTGTGTGAGCATGTCAATGACCTTCGTCACTGCCTCTTTCATCTCCTCAATTGTCTCATAACGACAGCCTCTGAGCTCAGGGAATTAGAAAAAGTCACAGGGAGCAAGGCCTGTACTATAGGGAGAGTGAGGAAGTGTCTTGATGCCCATCTTGGTAAAATAGTCTGTGACAAGGATTGAGTTGTGGACTGGTGAATTGTCCTGGTGGAAATGCCACTGACCCGATTTGAAGAGTGCTGGCCTCTTCCGACGGAACCTCTTCCTGAACTCCCTTAAAACCTCAACATAGTAACCCTAACCGTAATCCTAACCCTTTGGCCAATCAACTCTGGTGTATTGACTTCCTTACTCCTCCCACGCCTATCATTATCCCTCACAGACTCCCTGTCTTCCTTGAATCTCTTATGCCACTCAAAAACTGATACTCGATTCATGCAAGATGCTCCAAAAGCAGTCTGAAGCATTCCATACGTTTCTGTGGAATTTTTTCAAGTATAAAACATAATTTTATTGCATATCGTTCTTCTAAAGTGTCAGCACTTCCAGATTGCAGTTTTGAAATTCACCAGCTGTGACGATCAGGCTTTAGTAGGGTTTATTCCAATTGCTGCTGTAACTGTTCATTTGAACCTGAAATCATAAAAATTGGTCAGTCTCATAAGATGTATAGCAATAACATAGCCAATTTTCAAGAGTCTACGACAATTTCAAATACCTGTACCAAAAAGTCTGGAAACTTAATTGAATGCACCTCACACACACACACACACACACACACACACACACATATATATATATATATATATATATGCTAAAAATATTAATTTACACACACACACACACACACATATATATATATATATATATATATATACATGTATATAGGTAAAAATAGTGAGGGTCTAAAATATTTTTTGAATTACGAAAGAGTCGTCATATTTTATGTTTATAGTTATTTTTTTCAATTCAATTTAAATTACAAACCCATTTTAAGTTGCAAAGAAAAATAATTGAACATAAATACTGATATATTTAAAACCAGCTCTTAAGATGGCTTATATATATATATATATATATACATATATATATATATATATATAATTCTCTTGTAGGCACATTTTATTGAAAACAGCAAAAAGTTTTGTTTTCGTTTTATTTAGTTTTTTTTTCATTTTTTGTTTAAGGGCATATCAACTTTCCTGGGTTATATCATGACAAAGCCATCTTTGTTTGAGAACAGTAGTGGTACAATTTCACTCACTGCTGAGATTAATTAGGGGTTCAAGCTGACAACGATTGATGTCTGCAACATACATTTATATATATATATATATATATATATATATATATATATATATATATATATATATTTGTGATTTTGTGGTTAAGAATGAAGTATATTCTTAGATTGCAACTTATTTCATGTAAATGCAAGCAAAACAGACTATATTTGAAATTAATTTTGATTGGGAGATCTAAAGTTGACATACTGGCTATTAAGTTCGAACAAATTCCAACCTAATTTCGATAACTAAAAGTTTTCGGACTGCCTTCTACTCAGAACTAAAATCACATTTATATTTTTAGATAAGCGACAACGTGTTTACTATATGAGCCAATGCTGCCCTTCTCCATCAATATCAAACTACAAATCTTGACCTTGACTTTCAATTCCCATCCCAAATCTTCTTTACTACCAGCAGAAGACCAACATTTCCACGTATCCATACGACGCTGCTACTTCCCAACTAAAAATTTACCGACTACTCTTGTACCAGAAACCTCTTTTTTTAATCATCTCTTGTCAGTGTAGTATGCCTGTGTCAACGACCGCTGCTGTATCAGGTTTTTTGTTTTGCTCTTCATGCAGTTTTAAACCCATTTTTCTCTCTCTTTTTTATTTCTGCGCAATTCTTATTTTTCTTTCGTTCCAGGCAACCGTATCAAATAATATTGTAACGGTTGCGAGCTTTTCTTATACAATTACAACTCCTGAAAATAATATCTCATATATTTTCTTCAGATTCAAAAATATTTTCAGAATGAAGTATTAACCAAAAAACCAATACTCATAAGTAAACAATTGTGTTTTGTGAAACTGGCAAGTGAATTTTTATTTCTTCGATTTCTACTTATGGACCATCATTACTGCTGTATTCACTGAGGATTGAACTAACTGCACTAACAATGCTCTGACAGACAACTCTGGCATAGCTTTTAGCAATTTTAGAATTCATTTTCTCTGAATTTCCAAATAGAGCATGAGGTCATTATATTTTGAATACTAAGTGAGGATCAAATTCACTTTACCGGAAATGGTTTGAAAGACGAACTTGCGAACCATTACATTATGAGAGGTGATCTGAAGATCTTTTAGCTTAGGATAACACAAGAATAAGCATCGTATGAAAAACAAACTCAGAACACTATATACAATGTGTATACATTTTTATTTTTTATGAAAAAATCCTGTTTCTATGGATGTAAAGTTTACCCAAACAAACTATCTCTCTTTCTCTTTCTCTTTCTCTTTCTCTCTCTCTCTCTCTCTCTCTCTCTATATATATATATATATATATATATATATGATAAAATAAGCGGAAATTCGGATAAATCAGACGCTTACAAAGAATTTGGTAGTGATATTTCGTTCTTTACTTTGAATAAAGAATGAAACATCACAAGTAAACCCTATGTAAGTGTCTGATCTATCCATCTTCCCACTTATTCTTATCATCTTTTCAGATTCACCACAATCTCAACATATCTATTTGTTCATATTTGTTTGTCTATATCAATCAGTCCATATCTATATCAACTAATCTGTCTATCATCTGTTTCTACTCTGAATATTAAACAGTTAGGCTGTGGTTGACACATAGTGAAGCATCCAACTCACAACACAAGAGAGAATGTATGTATGTTTTAATTTTCATATATAAAAATATATGCTTGTATACTTAAAAGCGTATCAATCTGGAAGCGTATCTATCTATCTATCTATCTATCTATCTATCTATCTTAATTTATTCATATCTGGACACATCCCGTTGTCTAATAGCAAACTGGATTTGTAGATACAGAGTGATCCAAACTTCCGACTTTGAGCCACAAGTGAACAAAAATTAGGAAATAACTTTTTCAGTTAGTTTATATTTATCTATGACAGTCTGTTCATATCTCTACCTACTATCTCTCCCTACTGTTAAATTTAACTGTTAAGATTATATATTGGCCTAGTGGGTAGAGTGTTCGCCAATGGTCCGGGAGACAGGGGTTCAATCCCAGGTTGGGTCATACCAAAGAATCAGGTACCATATAAAAATGGTACCTGATACTTCCTTGCTTGACACTCAGCATTATAAGGTAAGGATCAAGGGTAAAGTGGAGCAATCCAGAGGAGAGAGAAGCGCCCTACCCTACATCTCGGTGTAGTAGCTATTGAAAAGAGAGCCTTCGAGTCACCCTCGACGAAGGTCACTAATTTTACTTACTATATATATATATATATATATAAGAGAGAGAGAGAGAGAGAGAGAGAGAGTGAGAGAGAGAAACTCTAAAAGTATATTATTAAAACTTTTTGTAACAATGAATGTCCGCTTTTCAAAAAGAGTACGAAAAACTATAGCTATTGAGAAGCTATTCTTTTACTCTCGTGTATGTAAGTGCCTTTTAGAATACGGATTCCATTTTCCATACCGGTGACGTTTGTGCTTTCTTAATCCAGAAGATGGACTGATCTAGGCACCCCGATGCATATGTGGATAAACTAAACATAAACTTTAGCATTATCAGTCGCTTTTCTTTAAATTTAGTCGTGCATGTAACTATTTATTTACTCGCGATACACATTTATACTCGCTTTAATTCGTTTCTAAAATATTAAAAACAGGAAGAGCAAGGAAGTACTATTCATTTTATTTAATCTTGTTTTCCTAATTTAATAATTATACTCATTTGCATGGGGTGTACCGTATGTGTTTGTGTGTCGGCTTGTTTGGTCGTACGTTTGTGTGTGGCTCTGTACGTACGTGCACGAGTTTTGTGTATGCATGTGTGCTTTAGCACCAATTTGTGTCGTTATTTATGAAGTGTCATATATTTCCAACAAAAATAGATATATATAGTATAATAACGCTCACAAGTAAACATACAGCAACATAAATATATTAAGATTTAACATGAATACATGTACACAACAATGTTATGCTCGGTTTCTTTGTCTAATGGCATATCAACTCTTTGTGGGTTATTTAATGCCAAAGCCATTCTCCTTGAAGAACAGTAGTGGTACTATTTAACCCATAGCTGGGAGGATAAGGGGGCTCATACCTTTCCCAAGGGTATTTGCCCGAAAGTGAACGTAATAGCGCGAGTGGAGTACGAACTCGCTTACTACGATTCCGCAGTCCATCGCTTTAACCATTACACCACGAGGACACCCCCCTGTTATGCTCGGGTATCATATATATCAAGATATATGTATATGTTTGTGAGTATATGTGTGTTTTTATCTTGGTATATATATACAAATATATATATATGTATATAAGTGCATATGATAGTTTTACGTATATATGTGTATGCATAAGCATATTTAATTCAATGGGTTGCCACCTCTCCTTGGTCTACTCCGATTCAGAGAGGGTAGTACCTGTTAAGTTCCGATGTATAGATGAAATTAATCAACTTACAAAGAAATACTTAAAACTATATAACTATGTGCAAATTGGGAATTAATTTTTATTTATTTATTTGTTTTTATGATACTTACATAGAGCTATAATTGACTAGAAATGATTATTATTAGTTACTTGAAATCATGTACTTGTTTGCGACAAAGATGTTAGCATTGAATAACCCAACAATGGCTGTTTTCACACTCACACACACGCTCACACACTCACTCTCTCTCACACACACACAAACACACACACATACACATACGTGCACGTTAAAAAAACATACACATAAATGTGTGTGTGTGTGTGTGTGCACGAGTCCAGAGAATTGTGACTGAAACAACAAAAACAAAGTTGTTGAAATTATAACATATTTCATCCGTACAGTTTAATCGTTTGAAGAAACAAATTATAGTAAAAAATTGTTAATTCCAACAACTTGGTTTTTGCTGTTTCAATAAATTATACTTTAACACATTGTCGGTTATGATTATTCAAATTATGTATCACACATATACACACACGCGTACATATATATATATATATATATATATATATATATATATATATTTCATTAAGAAAAAACAACAAACTGGTCACATTAGGATTATAAATTTATTTCCATCCTGTTATGCGTTTTTTTTCGGTTTAACTGGACCAAATAATACTCATATATATTTATATATATATATTTAAAGTGAAGTTAGCAACCTTTCCAATAGCGACTACACTGTAATGTCGGGGAGGATGCTACTCCATTCCCTGGATTGCTCCACTTTTCCCTCGATCCTTACCTTATAATGTTGAGTGCTTAGCAAGGCGGCATCAAGTACCATTTTTTTTAGTCTTTGGTATGACTCGACCTGGGATTGAACTCTGGTCTCCCGGTCCACTCGCAAACACTCTTCTTATTAGACCAAAACTCGTAGATAAAATGCAAGGAAAAATTAAATACATATGTATGCGTGTATGTGTGTGTGTGTGTGTAGGAGGAGAAGGAGTCTCTCGACTTTTTGATGAACGTGCAGGAATGCGATATTGTAGTAACTGAGTTCGAAATACAGTCGAGTTATGATTCCTTTTCGATCTAATTCCCTTGGGATAAACCCCCTTATTCCCCTTGTGATTGATTAAATAGTACGACTGTTCTTCAACAAAGAGGGCTTTAGCATTACATAACCCACAAAGGTTGATATGACATTAAGCAAAATAAACAAACTTGACTATATATATATATATATATATATATATATATATATATATATATATATATACATTTGTATCCGTAATTATTAATCTATTGTAATCAATGTAACTAGTACATTGTTTACTATGCTTATCTTAAGCAAAAGGCCTCACATATGATACATCAATGGGGATTAAACTGAATACCTTAATAATTTTCAGAACGTCTCACTTAGTTACCATTGCTCTGTGGTGAGACGATATTTGTAACTAACTTGTCACCAACGATTAGGGTTACTCAAGCTAACGTCCAACGGTCTGGTTTGCGACTATATCAAATTGAAAACTTTTTTCTGAACAGACTTTAAGCGGCATCGCTTGGGGGGGGATTGAAGGTGTTTCTGAACATTTAGTTAGACAGACTGAGCTCTTCAAACTTGGTATGACAACTGGTGTAGGTGAAGGAAAACTCTGTATTCTAACCAGTTGTATTCTGCTTTAAAAGAGATCTCGTGTCTCATCCTGCTCCAGGCAGAGGGCTTAATTAAGTACATATATTTAGCCCGTGATGTAATGGTTATCGACGTTGGCAATGAATACGAGTTCAAATCTTTGACGAAGCTGATTGTATTTCACACAGAGGTAATACACTTGGGAAAGGTATGAACTATTCTCCTACAGCTATGGGCAAATAGTAGGGCAGACTGAGCTCTCTAACCTTAGTATGGCAATCGGCTTTGGAGGAAGAAAACTATGAATTAAAATGTATTAAAAACATGACCTTTTATCACATCCTGCTCATGTGGAGGGGTTGGGTAAATACATACATTTTGCCTGCATTTCAAAATACTTAGCACATTGTTTCTTGAGCTTTTTAACACTTCGAAATACAAAAACAAAAAATTCAATAAAAAACTTTTTTTAAAAGAGTATTTCTATTTTATCTAGGCCGAAAATTTATTAGAAGCCTTTCGTGGATAGGTGGTCGATTAAGGGTTATCAGTTACTTTCATTTATTTATTTATTTGCTTTTACCAGGGAAATCTAATAACGTGATAATTTCATATCGTTCTTCAGTTCAGTCGAATTTTGCAATTGTTGAAATTGGATGAGGCTTTGAATAAAACTCGACGGTATGAGAAAAATAATCTTATTTTCTATGTCTTTCCGATTTTGTTTTGTTTTTTCTCCGGTATCATTATTTGTAAAAACTGAACAAACTAATTTTTAGTATTGCTTGCCTGTTTGCAATTTGCTTGAACCAATGTCTTCATCATCTAATATTGTTGAGATTTGAATAAACCGGGACTCTAATTGGAGATTAATGGTACAGAATTGCCCTAACGGCAAACTACAAAAAACGGTTTATATTCACTTCCCGTCAATTCCTTTGGGAAAGGCATGGATCCCATTATTGTCTGAATGTTTTTAAACGAAAATGTCTTAATCCTAGAATATGGGTTAATTCGAACTACTTTCGTTTTTTGTTTTGTTTTTTTGTTTTGTTTTGTTTTTTTTTTTTGATCACAACGTTTTGGTGGTATATCTTCCGGGTGTCCGTTTTCTTTCAAAATGAACTGACTCTCGAAAAAGGCTGAAGGATAGCAAAAAGAAGAAATTAGTCTAAATTAACCGATATACTATAATAATATTAAAACGTCTCTTTAAAAATAAAACAAAAAAAACATAAGGAAACCATTCTTAGTCCTGACAGAATAATTAGCTGGCTATGCGTCAGTACCTCCTCTATTGCATATTTCATATCTCAGGTGCGTTAAGGAAAAAACACCTTGAAAGGTGAGCAGTTTTTTTGCACTATTTACCCGTATGCAAACGAGGTCCTGAAATAAGCTTGACAAACTGTCGTCTGCTGCCATAGTGTGTTGATGGTGGAGGAGTGTTGTTAAATTCATACAATGAGAAATCCCTTTCTCTCTCTGAGGTCAGGGGTTACCTAGTGCAGCTATTCCAAGTAATTCAATGTAGCCTGTCTTATAATATTTGGAGAGAAGATGGATACTTGGCAGTATCCTCCGTTACTCTATGAAATATTATGAAAGAATAGGCATGAAGATTTATCCTAAGAAATTTTCATTTTCTTTGAGAGGAGACTGGAGATTGAACTAAAAACAAAATCTTAGCTATTCTTGATTCGGTTCATTTGTTTAACGGCATATATACTTTTTGTGGGTTATTTAAGGCTGAAATTTGATACAAATAATTTGTACTTGGGGTTGGGGGTGTCCTCGTGGTGTAATGTTTAAAGCGATGGACTGCAGAATCGTAGTAAGCGAGTTCGTACTCAAGTCGCGCTATTACGTTCACTTTCGGGCAAATACCCTTGGAAAAGGTATGAACCCCCTAATTCTGCCAGCTATGGGTTAAATAGTACCACTACTGTTCTTCAAGTAGAATGGCTTTGGCATTAAATAAAGGTTGATATGCCATTAAACAAACAAACCAAACCTGAACTCAGTTATACGGTTTCAAGCATTCCTATCTAATAATTTTTAAACAATTCTATTTAACTCCAAAGTATTATTACTCTGGATCAGATTAGACCTGAGAGTAATGACCACAACGGGACACTTCACACTCTTGAGAGCTTTAGAACTAAAGCCCCACTACCGGATGCAGTTGTATGTCATATCTACTTTCTGAAAGGATTCTTACCACCCTGCTGAGAAAAGAGTCGGTGTATTGTAAGCCACACCCACAATGCTAAGATCCTAGTATCCCTGACAAGCGAAAAGTCTATAGTTCATGAACGACAAATGCTTTCATTTATAAAGTCAATGTCTTCTCGATCATAAACTCTACTTTTCTCATAAAACGGACCACAAAACTTTAAACTCTGGATAAAATTTCATGTCTGCTCAGTGCCTCTTTTTAATGAATTATATATTTATTTGGTTTGATCATCAGTTTTTATATCCTAATCTTTGCTTAGTATGAGGTGCCTGGTGAGAATTGAACTTGTTAACCATGCCCTTTGATTTTCTAAGCTTACTTTAGATCAGTGTAAATCGAACTTAATAACTATGTCCTACTAATCTAGCCAGCTAACCATTAAAAAGCTCAAAACACCCTTAGACTGACCATAAGCTACTGGGGCAGATGAGCAGGACAAAATAGTTACTTCTTCAAAATTATTTCGAAAAAGTTTATTACATACTAATTAGAAAATCAGTTAATGTGTTACTGGGGAACTTTATACTCATAAGTAACTTTGAGTAAAAATAAAAAATATGCACTTTTAGAAACATTTAAAAAACACCGATTGAAATAAACCACAAAAATCGGCTAATTATCGGATTTTCCGCACTGTCGGCTGGGGCTGTTAAATACACTTACTGCACTTCTGCGAAGGTATAAACCCTCCACCCCTTCCAACGAGTGTCCTAGGTATCATACTAAACTGCATCTGATGGCGAGGCTCCAGTCCTGAAGTTTTAAGGAATGTTGAGTACTCCTTCATTGCTGTTACTCCCAGGTCAACTCTGTCTCGGATTGGTAATACCTGCAAGTGGGTCAAATAGACCTGTTCAATCACTTGATAAGAGTTATTATTATTAGGTAAATGAAACCTTACAGCTGTGGGGAATACTTAATTAATAGAATTCTTGAAACCATTTTACTTAGTGCAAACAAATGTAAAATATTTTAAATAGAATTAGTGTTACATAAGAATACTAGAAACCAGTTGTGTGTAAACAACTTGTTTAAAAATAGTTAACTACAAACGAGTCGCTTACCAATCATAAAGATATAAAAATAAGATTTGGTATTAAGTTACCCACAAGGACTAAAAGCCATAAAACACCAAGCAAATAAACGAAGCCAACAAATAATCGGGTTTTGATTTTTTTTTTAAATTCGGTACTTAAGAAAAAAAAGACAAAGTTTCTTTTAAAAAAGGTTCCAGTCGAAATTTCTGAGACCTCCACTTCCTTAATTAAATCAATTAAATTTTTAAATTAATGAATTTGTGACAGAATATTTTTTAAGATAATTTATTGGTGAAGCCTTGGTAACCTGTTTTAAAAGCTTTACTTTCTGGGAAAAAACGTGAACAATAGAGTAATGCTCTTTTCGAGGCAATTTTTTTCACTTTTATTTGCTTATATCTTTAATAATGTTGTCAGTAAAAAATGACAAACGTTAATTTCTGTTTAGAATCTTTTTCCAAACTGATGATTTTGATTTAATTCTTTTGCTCTTAATAACAGACTGAAGTATTTCCAATTTTAAATATAACAATCGTGCATGAATAAATGTGACTAAATCGGTAAAAAAAAAGTATTTATCTGAATATCTTTAACTTTTATGTTTTCGTATGAGTTTTTTCCTTGGAGGATAGTTTTGATATGGAAATCATGCAGTTTTAGAAACCCTAAGAGGCAAAACCCCTTTCGATAAGACCAGCTGATTGAAAAGACGTGAAAATCGTCTGTTGCGAAAAATTGTCTGTATACATTTCTTTGTATATTTGTTCTAGTTCTTTATTTTAATCATTTTTGGGAAGAAGTACATCCATTATTCTAATTTGATTCAAATGCAATACTATTTGGGATGCTTCATAATGCGACTAAAATGATTACACTTTTTTCGATCACTATAACTTTGAATGTGAGAGGCGACTATAAACTAATTGATTTATAGATGTTAACGGTATGTAAACCCATCGAGGGTTAGTTTATGTCTAAAGATTAGGGATCGCATTCGTTGTACATTTGTATTTACATTTTTTTGTGCTGACGTTTCTAAAGATTTTTTTTTTATTTCTTCATTATTTAGATTTGTTTTTTGCGTGCAATTATATTCCATCAAGTATTGTTATTTAATATAAAAAATTTGTATTTTGTTGAATGACTTCAAGTATTTCTATCCTATACTGATTATTATTATTTGCTAAATGTGATTATTTCTATTTAAAAATGATCATTTGTCTGCACACAATACTTAACAAATCCTAATGGTTAGAAAAGAATTATATCTTCAAGTAAATCTTCTTAATTTGCCCAGTTAGCTGGGTCTGTAGAATACGCTGACTGCACCTCTGTAGTGGGGGTAATCCTCCCATGAGTGTCCTGGATATGACACTAAACAATCTGATGGTTATGTTCCTGTGATGCTGGATCATTGGGGAATGCGGAGTACCCCTTCATTGCCATTGCTCCTAGGTCCACTCTGGCTCGGAATGTTAGCACCTGATAGAGTCCTATTTATGGGTTAAATAGAACTAACGGCATACTTATGCTAAACTGAATTGTTTGAATTACAATTGGTTTACTAAACTGAATAGCTTGAAATAGAAATGTTTTTGACAATTAAACTGTACTTACATTTAAACTGCATGCTTATGCTAAACTGAATTGTTTTAAATGGAAATGTTTTTGACATTTAAACTGTACTTACACTAAACTGAATTATTTAATATAGAACTGTTTTGACATTTAAATGAGTGGAAACAAAATCTTTACGAATCATCATCATCATCATCATCATCATCATCATGTCACGCTGTCTGCACGGATATTCCTGACCCTCTCTCGCCACACATCCGTTTCGTCCATTGCTTTCAGCAGATCCATAGGGCTACAGGTTCGAGCTGGATGTCCTGCCTTTACTCGTCCATATGAAGAAATCCACAGGAGTACATCCCTTATGAGCTCGTCCCTACTTCTCCAGCAGTGTCCCGCGTGTCTAGTTCGTCTAATTTTCATAGTTTTCGTGATGAGTGGTAGGTGGCTGTATAGCTGCTGCTTTGTGGGGTGCTGTCTCCAGGACTTGTTCAATATTGCTCGCAGCATTCTTGTGTAGTTGCCGTCAAGCTTTTTCTCCATCCGTTAAATCAGCGTCGATGTGGTGCATCCATATAGCATCATCGACACGATCGCTACTTGAAAGAAACTGCGCTTCATTTTATCGGTCAGGTCTGACATCCATATGACCGAAATTCTATCGATAGTTGTCCATGCCTTTTCTAGTCACCTGTTGATGTCTGTCTCTGTTGATGAGACACTGCTCCCAAGGTAGGTGAACTTGTCAACCAGTTTCAGAGTGCTACCGTTTAGTGTGGAGATGTTGCCTGCTTGATTAAAGCACATATATTCCGTTTTTTGTACATTGACATGGAGGCCGATGCCTGCAGCGGCTCGTTCCAGACTATGTTTCGGCTTGGGTGGGTGCATTTGCCAAAAGCGCTATATCATCAGAGTAGTTGGCGTCAGTATTTGTTTTTGTGGGGTACCTTCAGCTTTTTTCTTTGGTTGGTTTGAAACCGTTTTCTTGGATTTTATCGATAGATGTTCTAATTAAGTAGTCTAGATAGATGATAAATAGGTATGGAGCTAGTGTGTCTCCTTGTAGTACTCCTGCTACTATGTCGAAGTAGTCTGTGTCTCCATCCGGAGAACGGACTTTCACTTTGATGTTTCTAAAGAGCATCATTATGGCTGCGACGGGTTTTTTGGTCGGCCGTAGGCGAGAAGAATTTGCTCCATCTTTTCTCTGTGAATGGAGTCAAAGGCCTTAGTAAAGTCAACAAATAATATTGTTGCCTGTAGGGGTTTTGAGCGTACACCTTCGAGAATTCGACGGATAGTCAAAATTTGTGAGGTCGTGGATCTATTTCTCCGGAAGCCATTTTGGTTCTTCTTGAGTGTTTTCAATTTTGGTTTTTTCTGTACGTATACTAAACTGAATTAGCTCTGTTTGACTAAACTGAATCGCTTGAAATAGAATTTTTTTTACGATTAAACTGTGTAGTCATGCTAAATTGAATTGTTTGTAATACAACAGACTATTTGCATAAAAATGGAGTTGGTGTTAAATAACCCACAAAGGTTGATATGCCATAAAACCCAAACAACCAGTCAACCAACTTTTCTTAATACCAACAATTTACAACAACTATATCGAATTTGAATTATTTTTAAAAAGATCTATTCACATACATGGGATTATACCAGATTCTACCACTCCGTGTCAAAGTGGACCTGGGAATATTGACAGGTGTTTCATACTAATCAGAACTCCAAAGATGGAGCCACTCTTTTACATACAGATTGGTGTCATATTCAGGTTATCGCCTTTTGGGAGTGGGGTCTAACCCTTCTGCATGGAATACAGTCTACCTATTCTAAGACCCGCCGTTAAAACGTATGTAAAGAAAATGATTTCATATTTTTTGCCAAGGGCATTGGTGATAATTGGACGCAATTCCGTACGACCATTTGTCTTTATTGGCAACTTTTTTCTTGTCTCTTTCCTAAAAATCCTTCACGTGTACGTTTATATAAACTTTGCTTGTATATGAGTACACCAGCTTAATATCCAGACCCACCACCAAATAAGAACTTACCGTCGTCAAAAGAATACATCGTTGGAAGATTATTTAAAGTTTATGGGGAACGCATTTTTTTATAATTAGAAATCCCTTGATACTACAAAAATGATAATCACTGCTTAATACTTAAAAAAAAGTATTTGACAGTGTGTGATTTGAACTTTTAGTAGGATGAGTAACCAGACGAATGCAAAGTTTATATGAACTATATAAGTCAGGACAAACCAGACGGTTTTCTTCTTTCTCCTCAATTTTTGTTTTTGTAGTCTTAGAAAGGCCAAACGTGACGCTGGCGCTGTGAAATCTGAAAAGTTTGTTGCTATAGTTGGCAGTACATGTAAAAGGAAGGGATTGGGAGTAAAACAGAAATGAGTGTCTCTTGGTGTTTATTTAAATATTGATCATTATCTTACAGTGTTTACAAATCAACAGATATCAAGATTTCCTTGACTAATCCAATCAATAAGTTTACACCATAAGAAATTCGTTAGTTTTAATAGAATAGATTTTTATTAAATCTAGTAGGTACAATTAGAAACGTGAGGCCCGTGGGTCAGACTAAACAAAACTTATTAAATGACAACTAAATACATTCTCAGCTACCTACTGTCTATATTTACTGCAGTAGCAGCAACAGTTATGAACCAATGGTGATAATTATATAATTTGAATTAAAAATCTGCATCATCTATTTCAATCAAAACCATGTAATCTGTAACCATTTCTCAATCTTACTTAGAATTTTTCAAAATATAAGCATATTGCATAATTATAAAGGCGCTCGTAGCGTAACGGTTATTGTCGTTGGAAGTATATTCGGCATTACGAGTTGAAATTCATAATGAGGCTTTTTGCATTTCACATGTGTTGAAAAGATCTCGATTATTAATTAAAATAAAGTATTTTTATTAATTTAAGGTATGTGTCATGAAGCAGCAAAATTTGCTTAAATTTTGTCTTAGAATTGTGTTTAACTTATTTTTCATCGATTGGCAAAATAACGGAAGGAACATTTTTTAAGAGTGGCGAATCTATGTTTTTACAAGGGTTTGTACACACACACACACATACACACACACACACACACATACATACATACATATATATATATATATATATATATATATATATATATATATATATATATATTGGAAAATAGTAAGGCTGTAAAATATTTTATTTGAATTGTGATAGTGTTGAAGTTTATTCAGGTTTATTTTAATTTGTTATTTTTTTTTCATATCGAATTTCTGACCCTATTCAAAACAACTGAATATATAAAGCCATTTATTTAAAACCACTAATTTAGGTAGGTGGCTGTCATATATATATATATATATATATATATATATATATATATATATGCCCAAGGTAAACGATTTTTCAAGATTGCCTGCGAGAACGAGAGAACCATATGAAAGCCATACGGGATACAGCTGTCGGAATTAGACTACAGCGTCGCTTTGCTCTAATTGCACTCAAGCTTGCTATCGACATCGACTGCTCTCACCTAGATGCGCTTCCCAGATAAAGGCATCTAAATCTACATCTCCTATTGGTCGAACAGGCCCCAGTTTCTGGTGAAAGCCTCTTGCTGAAGAACTCGCTGTATGCCTACTGGTTTACTAACTGGTCAATCCGACCGTAATATCAGCTTCCATTTAACAACAAGCAGTAAACATGATAGACAAATATCAGACTGGCTACCGAAATGCAAAGTTTTATATACCAAACATACCAAATCACCATATATATATATATATATATGTGTGTGTGTGTGTGTGTGTGTGTGTGTACTTTTGAAGCATGTGTGTGCCTGTGTAGTATGTGTGTGTGTGTGTGTGTGTGCTTGTGTAGTGTGTGTGTGCTTGTATAGTGTGTGCGCTTGTGTAGTGTTTGTGTGTGTGTGCATGTGTGTGTGCTTGTATAGTGTGTGTGCTTGTGTAGTGTGTATGTGTGCGTGTATGTGTGTGTGCGCTTGTATAGTGTATGTGTGTGTGCTTGTGTGTATGTGCATGTGTGTGTGTATGTGTGTGCTTATGTGTGTGCGCTTGTATAGTGTATGTGTGTGTGTGCTTGTGTGTATGTGCATGTGTGTGTGTATGTGTGTGCTTATTCAGCCACTCCGGCTCGAGCAGGAAGTGAAATAAAGTCGATTTTTAAAGCAAACACAGCTAGTTTGTATTTCAAGTTTTTCTTCTTATAGACTGGTGGCCGAACCGAGTTTAGAGAACCCAGTCTGCCCTTTTATTTACCTAAAAAATGGGAAGAAAGATTCATGATTTTCTCTTGAGCATTAGCACAAAATGAAACATATATATCATTTTGTTTGTTGTAGGTCCAAAGAGAGAATAAAAATATTTTAAAATGTTTAGGTCCTAGACGAACGACTACACGCAACTTCAAATGAAGGAAGAGTCTTTTCCTTTATTCAAAGTAGCATGTAGTCGTTCGTCATGGGCCTACTCATTTTGAAATTATATATATATATATATATATATATATACAAAGAAGATGAGTTGGGAATTATTCTAATCAAGAATATACAAGAGGATTCTTATAAATCTTAAGGAGTACCCAATGTATGATAATTAATATACAAATTTCTTATCATATTTACCCAACCCATCCGCTCGGGCAGAATATGACACAAGGTCAATTTTTAAGCGGAGTTTAACAGGTTTGAATTCAGAGTTTTCCTTCTCCTAGACTATTTGCCTCACCAAGGCTTAAGAACCCAGTCAATCCTACTATTTACCCATAGCTGGAGGGAGAATAATTGGATTCATACCTTTCCCAAGGGTATTAGTGCTATGTGAAATGCGATTAGTCTGGTCCAGGATTTGAACTCGTGTCGCCGTGTCCATTTCCTACGATGATAACAATTACACCACGGGCATTTATAGAGCAAATTTCCATATAATTGAAAAAATCTAAAACAAACCGTCATTTGGCTATTGTAAATTTATTTCAGCGGGTAACTTATAAAAGAAACCAGCTTCAACAGATAGCTACCACAAAATGGAGAGAAAAAGATATATATTTTCAAAGAACTCTATCTTGTTTAAAAAGGAAAAAAAAGAACGAGCGCGAGAACAAAAAGATATCGGCTCGAAGTTAATTTCAAAAACAGATGTAATGTCAGTCTGGTGTCTTGTATCCTTATGTATCTAAACTATTTTTAACTTTAAGTTTCTAAAATTTTTACACAACTCACAAAACTCGCAGCAACTAAAATCTTGTCAATAAATTAACCCGTTTTATTTTCGGGAAAAAATATTTCTATTAATTTATTTCTTTATTTAGGAAAACGTGGTGATAATTGCCATTACTAATATCAAACTTACCTTGTTAATTAAAAAAAAATTGATACAGATTTTATATGATTTCCAATTAGAATTAGAATTTAGTCTCTCTCACTCTCTCTATATATATATCTCTCTCTCTAAATATATATATATATATATATATACACACGTTTAGCGTAACGATTAATGTCATAGGTTATGGAATCGGGAATCCGAATTCTCATTTTTGGACGATTTTTTTTTTTTTTTTTTTTTTTTTTTTTTAGCCAGAAGGAATATTTCTGTTGTTCTACAAACCATCTTACTGCTTCAGAGTTTTTGAGATTATTTTCTCTTCCGGAAAATCTCAACCGTACTCCATGGTTGCTTTTTCAGCTGCTGAGAACAGATCGTGTCGAAGGAAACGAAGTGATTTCCACATGCAGTAAGTCTGAGCGCTTAATAAATTCAATCGTAAACACCTAGAATTCAAGTGAATTCATTCACTCAAATTGTCAGTTTTCAAGAGCTGATTCTTTTCTTTTATATATCAAGATACCAGTCTCTAGTCATTGTCACTTTTTATTTTAGCGTGAAAAGGACATTTTACCAAAGACCATTCTCCTTTGGATGCAAAGCTGTAATCTGTCAAAAGTCACCTTCTATATGACAGCTATTAAATCACTCAAAGCTGTCCAAATGTTCTTTTTTAACCGACTTTTCGGAATCAAACATTCAGATTCTGTTATCTCACCACTGATTTCTTAAACTCTCAACCGACACCCTGTGTAACTCTTTGCCATTCGCCATTTCCATCGTCATCTACTTTATCTACTGCATCAGGACAGAAGCTCTGCTTCTCAAACACAGTGTCACCCTCACCAAAAACCCTGACCCTAACGCCGCTCTTATTCTTTACTGACCGTGACTAAGATCGTCATGAAAGTTAAAAAGAGTTGAAATTAGGTAAGAGACCTTGTGGTGAACTCCTCCTCCAACTTTTCTTCTCTTTCGTCCTTGTATCTTATCGCATTCATCGTAACTTCCATTCTTATTTCAACAGCATTTTCTCTCCTTCCTTCGTTGGTTTATTTGTCAATAGTATCTTCTTTTCTCGTCTGATTCTGTATTTATCCATTTGATGTGGGTTTTTTTCTCAAAACCGTACAAAGTTATTACTAGATATTACAATTTCCACCAATGTGACCAGAACAAAACTTTAAAAAATAACTAAGCACTGCATGATATATATATATATATATATAGTTTGTTATATCACTAAATAAAAAGGGATTAATGCCATTGCTAGAGCATATATATATATTGGTTAAGAGAGCGTAGACTTAGAGTCAACGGCACTTGGTAACTCTCAGCTATTCACCAATACGATCGTTGGACAGATATATATATATATATATATAAGTGTGTGTGTGTGCTTGTGTGTGTGTGTTTGTGTGTGTGTGTGTGTGTGTGTTGTCGTAAAGTAAATCTACTCAAGGAGACATTCCCTTAAAATCAATCACTCATTCTATATTTCTTCTGGTGCCGAGGGCCCAGAATACAGATTTACTATCAAACAAATTTAAGGTTAAACATTCTAAAAGTTAGTGATTAATCATTAATCTTTTTCTTACAACCAAAAATATTTAGTTTGTTAACGTAGAAAATAACAAAAGTTAAAAACAGGATTGGTGAAGTAACGATAAAGTCAATAGGAACCAAAAAGACGGGCCAAAAGTTTCCTCGCGTCAACCGGTTTCAAATATAGTCAGTACTAAATATAACCACGGTTAGTGTTACGTTTTTCTCATCCAATTGCACTAATAATGGCATCACTAAACTAAACCAAAATGCTTTCATTTATAATCAGTATCATTTGAATGATTTATTAACCGCATAACGTTTATGGAAACCAAAAACATTCTATGTGAGCACTGTTAGTCTGTGGGTAATTTGCGTCAGCAGTAGCAACAGTAATATTATTAATAAGCTTCGTTTACCTTACAAAAGAAAGAAAGCCTCGTCTAGTTCATCCATGCGAATTGGGACATTGAAAGAAGGACTACAGGAACAGTATTTCCCTGTTAATGGCAGTGTAACTGGAGTTGTAAAAACTGGGTCGCTTCCACTGGTGCAGTGTATAGGGGCTCTTTATCCTTTCTGGTGAAATATGTATATCCAATGGTGGTGAATGTGTAAAAAAAATAAGATTTTGTAGCAGAAAACTTGCTCTATCAACCGATGATATTATGTTTCCTGTATCTGTGATAGTCTCCGTGGAAATCAATTAGAGGCATTATTTTCTGAGCGCTCCCCGTAATTTTGAAAGAAAGTAACTAGATTTTCAGTTTGGGATTCTTGTAAAATCGGTAATTACTTATCGTCTTTGAATTTTAGTTGAGTTGTCGTGTGAAAAAACGACAAAGAGCAAATGGTGTTTAGGGTCCCCGAATTCAAGATATTGGGGTTTCAAGCGTTTTACGTTCAGTGAGCCATGACACCTTCTCGGTACAATGGGAGTATCAAGTTGAATTTAACCAGGATATCGTTTGACATTTTTCTTCTTTCTTCAAATGAATATTAGAATCCCTCTGGGAGGCAAAAATTTCTTACATTTCCTTCCACTCATGACTTGCCGGTCCTGAAGGTCTGAAATCGTTGCATGGTTTTTACAAAGATTCGACCTACTGGGTAATTTAACGCAAATTTATAGTTAAGTTTAATTCAATTTTAATATGGAAATTGGATTTCAAGAAATGGCACCATTACCTTAAAAAACAGTGTGGATACTTCACGTCAGTGTCCGACGTGTGTTTAGAGAAAAAATTATTTAAACCAACACTCCAATGAAACCTTACAGAGCCATCTTCACTTCTTGTGGCAAGTCTCTGAAAATAATGAACTAGTTCACATACCAGTTCGGTAGCAATATCTCATCCACTGAAAGTGATGTCAACATACGCATAGAAAACATATGGATTGCGACTGACAGATTATCGATAATGTGTAAATCTGATCTCTTTGATAAAATAAAACAGGATTTCTTCGAAGCTGTGGCTGTGTCAGTTCTACTGTTTGGCTGCATCACGTGAACTTGAACGAAACGCAAGACAGGAACTATACAAGTATCCTACAAGCTGTTTTGAACAAATCCTGGAAAGAGTATCCCACAAAACATCTGCTGTACGGCCATTTACCTTCCATCTCACAAACCATTCAATTATGACCAACAAGACTTACTGGGTTCTGCTGGAGAAGTAAGTGACGTTCTCAAATTGGTTTCGACATATGGACACACCAGTGCTGGTTGACCAGCAAAGACTTACGTACATTAGCTCAGTGCGACCCCGGATGCATTCTATATGACCTAGCGAAAGCGATTAACGATTGAAACGAATAGGGAGAGAGAAAGAGAAAAAGTCAAGAGACTCCGTGCTATTAGCATGACTTGACGATGATGATGATGATGATCGAATGAACTTTGTTTAGAACAAAGCCAGAACTGAGGGATATCACTGAAAATTGAACAGACTACCAATAGTCCGTTGGTCGCGTTCGATTAACATCACATCACGCAAAGCATCAAAGAATAGAAAATAAATAAGCATTACTTAGATTTAGTATAAAACAGTAAGTAACATAAGTAATATTTTCTTTTCTCTAATTTGATTTAACTCTGCTGGCAGAGGCTGCAGAATACACCGACTGCATCTTGGCAAATGGGTAAGATTCCCCAAACGAGCGTCCTGGATTTGAGACTAAACAATCTGATGGTGAGGCTCCAGTAATGCTGAAGTCTTGGGGAATGTGGAGTACTCCTTTAATGCCATTGCTCCCAGGTTCACTCTGACCCGGAGTGGTAGGACCTGATAGGATCCTATCTATGGGTTAAATAGAACTAAACTGTGTACTTATGCAAAACTGAATTGTTTGAAATAGAACTGTTTTTGACATTTAAATTGTGTATTTATGCTCAACTGAATGTTTAGGAATAGAATTGTTTTTGACATTTAAACTGCGTATCAATATTAAACTTAATTGTTTGAAATAGAACTGTTTATATGTATAAAAATGGATTTGGCTCTAAATGACCAACAAAAGTTGATATGCCATAAAACCAAACCAAATCAAACCTAATTGGATTACCAATATATATATATATATATATATATATATATATATATATATATATATATATATATATATATACTGAATATGACCACAATTAGGGTTTCTTTTTTCCTCCTCCATTGCCAAGATTTGTTATGGTATTATCAGTGCCATCTTAAGAATAACTGAAATTATTGACATGTATAATTAATATCATTGTTGTTGTTTGTTGTTTGGGTTTTATGGCATATCAACCTTTGTAGGTTATTTAACGGCAAATCCATTTTTATGTAAATAATCAGTTCTATTTCAAACAATTAAGTTTAGCATGAGTACACAGATTAATTGTCAAAAACATTTCTATTTCAAACCATGCAGTTTAGCATAAACACGCAGTTTAAATCTAAGTACGGTTTAATTGTGAAAAATATTTCTATTTCAAGCTATTCAGTTTAGTTGACCATTTCTAATTCAGCTAATTCAGTTTAGTATAAGTACAGATTTTGTTTACACATAGTTAAATGTCAAAACAGTTCTATGTTAAATAGTTCAGTTTAGTGTAAATACAGTTTCAACGTCAAAAAACAGGTCTATTTCAAATAATTCAGTTTTGCATAAGTACGCAGTTTAAATATAATTACGGTTTCAGTTTAGCGTAAGCACGTAGTTTAAATATAAGTACGGTCTAATGGTCAAAAACATTTCTATTTCAAGCTATTCAGTTTAGTCAAACAATTCAGTTTAGCATAAGTATGCAGTTAGTTCTATTGAACCTATACATAAGGCCGTATCAGGTGCAACCACACCGGGCCAGAGTGGACCTGGCCCAAAGCTCTTGCATAGATTGAACCTCACCATCAGATTGTTTAGTGTCATATCTAGGACACTCATTGGAGGGTCTTACCCCACTGCCGAGGTGCAGTCAGTGCATTTTACAGCCTCAGCTGACTGGGCAATACACCGAGTTAAATGTCAGAGAGTTTTATTTCAGATAATTCAGTTTAGCATAAATACGCAGTTTAAATGTCAAAACAGTTCTAGTCTAAACAATTCAATTTAGCATAAATACGCAGTTTAAATGCAAAAATCAGCATTGTGAAGGAAGCACGGTTAAGTTCTATTTAACCCATAGATAGGACCTTTATCAGGAGCTTCCACTCCGGGTCAGAGTGGACCTGAGAGAGATGGCAGTGAAGGGGTACTCTGCATTCCCCAAAGCTCTTGCATAGCTGGAACCTTGCCATCAGATTGTTTAGTGTCATATCTAGGACACTCGTTGGTGGGGATCTTACAACTCTACAGAGAAGCAGTCGATTTTTTTCTACAATAATATCATTTGTTGGATTTATTTCTCTGACCAATGATATTTCTCTTAACACAAACAACTTATACCATGATGTTAGAATGATAATATTATGCCCACTTAAATACTTAAATTAAACGAAATATTTCCCTCAGATATTTACTTTTATTATGAAGAAGTATTTGAAGAATATTTTGTTCATGAAGTATGTATGGTAGTCTTGCACACTGCTCCGAGATAACTTATAGTACCGGCCGTAACAAAAGGGTCATTAATCTATGTACTGACCAAACTTTTCGCTACTTAACTTCGGAAGGGAACCGTTAGTTTCGGTGTAAGTTTACCGTAAAACCATCATTTATATTTCTTATAACATAATTATAATCAAAAACACATTTTTCGTAATTCATATTAGTATACGATGATTGTTTTTATTATATCAAATTCATTTTTATAATTTAATGATTGATCACGGATCATTAGTATTTGAGTAATGTTTATGATTATATATATATATATATATATATATATATATATATATATATATATATATATATATATAATTTCTTGCATTGGTCATGATAGTTCTTTAGTTTTTAACGTTTGTAAGTTATTACTTTTCATTCTTATGCTGCTTAATTTATATTTCGCATTTCATGGGAATTTAAAATATTCCCACTGAGCATTAAATTCCATTTAAATTCTTTTTTTTTTTCATTTTATATAAAACTTTAGGATCTTAATCCATATACAGACTTTTGTATCAGCTACATACCTAAATTTACCTTCTCGATAGATAGATAGATAGATAGATAGATTGTCTCAACCATGTATAGTAACTTTCTTGATACTGCGTCTATCAAACAATTTTTTTATTAAAGAAAATCCAGAAAGAAGCACATTTGTTAACGTTTAAACGGGATCGGGTTTTTCGCGTTCAAATTAGAAAAAAACTATCAGGAATGACAAATGCATTTTCCCGTCAAAGAAAACTGACACACACTTATGAGAAATAGTTTGGTAATATGCCTATTTCATACCATGATTAACTCAAACTCGCACACACATATTGAAAGGAACAAATCGTCATAGAAATTAAGTAAACTTAGAACAAATTTCTTTCTTTCAGTGTCTGTCTGTCTGTCTCTCTCTCTCTTTCTCTCTCTCCCTCTCTCTCTCTCTCTCTATATATATATATATATATATATATATATATCCTGTCTGAATTTATTATGCGAATCAAATAAACCGTAATAATTCAAAAAAATTCTGATCCAATATTTGTCAACTTTAAACTCGTCCATTTCCACACTTATTAAAATAACTAATTAAATATTCTGCCAATTTTAATAGTTAGTTTTTGAGATATTTGGAATTTACTAAAATGGACTGACTGAAATTAGTCAGCAGATTAAACTAATATTTGCTTAAGGCCTCTGAAATCTAATAAAAACTGCTTTTTCTTTTTGTCTATAATATGTGTTGAAATATGGGTAAAGGAAAGGATCTAACAACTGCTGAAAAACAAAAAATAATGACGTAATTGAGTGAGGGAATGTCCACTTTGGAGGAGATTCGTGGAGAAGATTGAACGATAAATAAGGCTGTTGAAAATATAACTAAGTTGAGAACTCGAAGCTAAGAAAAAGGCTGTAAGAATTTGCTTTCTTGAGATGAATGTAAACTAAAGGGAGATATAGCGAAACATCAACTTTTAACCAGCGCTTAGATCCTTGAAAAGGCTGGAATCGAAGGAGTCAAGAAGGATAAAAAGAGACAAATACCTTGGGAATTGAGATTTGTAAAAAAAAGATATTTCCTTAGAAATCTCCTCTCACTAATGGTAAACTATTGTAAGCATTGAAATTGGGCCAAGAAATGCATGAAAATATTTACTTGAGTAAAATAATTTTCACGTTCAAATCTTCAGTGATGGATCTGATGGATTAGTCAAAGGATGGCTTTTATCCAATTCAGACCTACCTGTAGTTAAAACAAGGCAACAAGGTGGTGATAATGTAATGATATAGGTTAGAATTGTGAACCTAACCATTATTGGACCATTTAAAATCGAGGAAGAAGTTAAACTGAAAAGTGCTCACAATTGCGATTTTATGGACAAGACTCTTTGCATGGTACAAGCTTCAGTCGTGCAATTTCTAAGATCGTTCTTACATTTCGAAAGTTATCCTTGAGTTCTTTCAGCATAAAATATTCACGGGAGAGAAGCTAATGAAATAACCACCATCAAGTCTTGATCCGAATCCGATCGAAAATCAATGGCCAGTTGAGAAATGAAATTACGTGAAGGTTGCAAACATTTTAATAGTAAAGCAGACTTATGGGAAGCAATTAAAACAACCATGTCAGAAATTAATATTGCTGAAGAAAAAATAACAAAATCAATAGATAATAGATTATTAATTGTTATTAACTATTATTGAGAGGAAGGGTCACTATATTAAAATGTATAGGAATCAAAGACTTATTATTTGTGTATCATTTGTTCTATTATAGATGATAATCAATTTTTTTTACTGAGTTAAAGTATGATTATTTTGTTTTGCCTAATAACTTCACATCTGACTTATATGTAACTAATCAGAAGGATGGATTTTTTTTTAAATTGTTTTATCCAAGGATAATTATCGACTTTCGACTTTACTTGGCCCTTAAATTATGTTTGTTTTTCCGCCTCCATTTTGTATTTTTTCCCTAATGCCTTTGTAATATCATCATCATCATCATCATCATGTCGTGCCGCTAGCACGGATAGTTTGTAATATAAAAAATGGATTTACACAAAAAAAAAACAGGCGAGAAGCAAAAGTATCCGGCAGAAACTATAACAGACGCAGACTCTGCAGATGATCTAGCGCTTCTTACAAACATACCTGCCCAAACTGAATCCTTGCTACATAGCCTGAAGCAGGCAGCAGGTGGCATTGGCCTCCGAGAGAACGCAAATAAAACAGAGTACATGTGTTTTAAACAAGAAGGACCCATCTCCACTCTAAGATGGTTTGGTTTGTTGGGTTTTATGGAATATCAACCTTTGTAAGTTTTATGTAAATAATCTGCTCTATTTAAAACAATTTAGTTTAGCATAAGTAAAGTTTAATTGTCAAAAACCTTTCCATATCAAACTATTCAAGCAGTTATATGTAACAATTCAGTTAAGTGTAAATTCAGTTTTAATGTCGAAAAACAGGTCTATTTCAAATAATTCAGGTAAGCATAAGCACGCAGTTTAAATGTAAGCACAGTTTAATTGCCAAAACATTTCTATTTCAAGATATTCAGTTTACTCAAACAATTCAGTTTAGCATAAGTATGCTGTTTGTTCTATTTAACCCAGAGATAGGGCCCTATCAGGTGCTACCACTCCGGGCCAGAGTGGACCTGGGAGGGATGGCAATGAAGGGGTACTCCGCATTCCCCAAAGCTCCAGAACTGCTGGATCCTCACCATCAGATTGTTTAGTGTCATATCCTGAACACTCGTTAGGGGGGTGGTCTTATCCCCCTGAAGAGGTGCAGTCAGTGTATTCTACAGCCCCAGCTGACTTAGCAATCCACTCTAAGAGGCAAGCCACTGAAACTGGTAGATAAGTTCACATACCTCGGCAGCAGGGTCTCATCAACTGATAGTGATGTTAACATTGGCCAAGCGAAGGTTATCGATCATATGGAAGTCTGATCTATGCGATAAAATAAAACGAGACTTCTTCCAAGCTGTAGCTGTATAAATAATACTGTATGGATGCACCACATGGGAATTAATAAAACACATTGAGAAAAAGCGAGAGGTGATCTATACAAGAATGCTACGAGCTATCTTGAATAAATCCTGGAAGCAACAACCCACGAAACAGCAATTTTACTGCCACCTACCTCCTATCTCAAAAACCATCAACGTAAGACGAACAAGACGTGGGACATTGCTGGAGAAGCAAGGATGAACTCGTAAGTGACGATCTCCTATCGACCCCGACATACAGACGTGCCAGTATTGGCCGACCAGCAAGAACTAATTTACATCAGCTCAGTGCAGACACAGGGTGTAATTTGGAAGACCTGCCGGGTGCGATGGAAGAAAGGGACGGAGAGAGAGAGAGAGAGAGAGAGAGAGAGAGAGAGAGTCAGAAAAATCTGTGTAGTCAGCTCGACTTGATGAATTTGATGAGTATACATATATATATATATATATCGTAATCTGATACCAGGTTATTTGTTGGGTGTGATCTGAAAATTTCACTGTATCTATATTCAGCACCAAATAATATACATTGATAAATAAAGAAAGGATCTGTAAAAAGAAATATTTATGTGTAAAATAAACGGGTTTCATCATTATACTACGCACACACGAGTGAGGGAGGAAGAGAGAAAGAAAGAAAGGGAGGAAGACAGAGGCACAGAGAGTTACTACGTATCAGAGAAAGATTGTATATATATATATATTTATATATATACAATCTTTCTGAAAATTTTCACTGTATCTATATTCAGCACCAAATAATATACATTGACAAATAAGGAAAGGATGTGTAAAAAGAAATATTTATAAGGGTAAAATAAACGGGTTTCATCATTATACTACGCACATCCTATAGACAGAGGGACATAGAGTTACTACGTATCAGAAAGATTATATATATATATATATATATATATTATGACACCCTCAAGGATAACCTTATTTCTGAAAGGGTCACCACTGTGATTTTGTACTAGATATCAGTGGCCTCATAAATATTTTATACTCTTGTCACAAACACAGCTAATCTATATATCGGCGAAAAACGTCATTTATAAACATTATTTTGAAAACATCGTCAACTATAAAAATTTTCGGGAATAATCAAATGCTGTGCACACACACCTATATTCACACACACCATATATATATATATATAGAGAGAGAGAGAGAGAATGAGAGCGAGAGAGAGAGAGATATCATATTTAACAGAATGGAAGAGAAACAAGACGAATAACCGAATTTAATTATGACGTTACTTCCCATAAAAGATACATTTGATTTAAAATACATCATTTGAAATGCATAAATATCACATGAAATTGTTTTACGCGTCTTATTTCGCTTCCATAAATGTATATATATATATATATGAACACTATATTTGAAGTTCAAATTTTAATTTTTTTCCTTATCAAAAAATATATATATACATATATTTACTTTATTATCTACTCACACTTTCTTTACTTAATTCATTTTTCATTTACTTTGTCTGATTGGGTGCCTCATTCAGATGACCTTGTGCCGCACCTAAGCTGTTATGGTCTTCAGAGAAGACCGGTGGAAGAACAACTCAACGGGTGATAGGTGAACGTTATTGTATTAGCAGAAAAAAGGAAGTCATACAAAAGAAGTACTAGCCGTTCTCAGCTTGCAGTCTGTCTGTCAGTCTGTCAAATGTCTCGTAAGAAACGAGAAGTTGTCCTCCCCGAGCGAGCTAGCTCGGAGAATATGTTTAGGTTGGACGAGTCCATCTTTCGGGTATGGTAGGATATGTCCCCATAACATAAGCAAAAGCCTTCGTAAAGTACTACTCCATTTCATTTATTATCTACAAATTTTTCATAAAACAATTTGAAAATAAATAAAATATCAATCATATATATATATATATATATATATATTCACCAACTCCTCCTTGTGTTAACTCTCAATTCATGGTATCCATTGATATTACTTCACTGTTTACTAATGTTCCTTTAGATTAAGTAATTTTTGTGCGGACTTTTTATATCGCAGTCCGTTGACATATGTCCCCTTTTCTCTGAAATCGTTTTCGTAGAATTGATGGAATTGGCTACCAAGTCAGTTTCCTTTACTTTTAATGACACAATTTACCGTCAGGTAGACGGTAATTCCATGGGTTCTCCCTTGGGCCCTATTCTTGCTAATATTTTTGTTGGTTTTTATGAGAAATTTATCTTTGACAGGTTTCCCAAGCCTTATATTTATTTACGTTACATGGATGATACCTTCGCATGTTTCAGTTCACGTAATGAAGCTTTGTCATTCTCCCATCGTTTGAATGATTTACAGCCTTCTTTAACCTTCACTATGGATGAAAAGAAGGATATATTGGTTGAACGCCGTTCGTTTGCCTTCATAACTTGTATATAAAGAAAGACTACGTTCACCGGCTTGTATTTGATCTGAGATGCTTTTGCTGCTAAGTCCGGGAAGGTTAACCTGATCAAGTGTCTCACATTCAGGGCTCTTAAAATTTGTTCGGATAACAAGATTAAAAGCAAATTGGAACAGATAAAAATTTATTTTTGATTAAGTGGTATTCTGAGGAAGTCATTGTAGACGCCATTAACAAAACTGTTAATAAGTTTAGGAATAGCATCAGGCCACTTGTCCCATCTAAATGGCCAGTTTATGTTAGACTTCTTTGGATTGGATCTCCTAGTCAATTGATTGCCGATAAGGTTTCTTCCGCTGTTACACACAGTTATAATGCGGTATGGTTCGAACCATCTTTACTACTTGAGCTGCATTTTGCTCTCTTCATAAGGATGTGATCCCTATTTTCCAACAAAGCAATTTAATCTATAAATTTCATTGTCGCTGTAATGCCACATGTATAGGGTGCATTTCCCAACGCTTTGAGGTTAGAGTTAAACAGTATGTTCCAAGAGATATTCGTATTCACACAACATCCAGGCATTCAAAACTGCTCGATTCTGCTATCCGTGAGCATTTGAACGCCTTAAATACTTATGTGTTTAATTAAAGCGATGTGTGTTTTGTGGTATTGCATAGAGCTAGGACTAAGCAACATATTATTGTCCTGGAGGCCATTTATATTTAATATAATAGGCCTTCTCTATGCAAACAAAACCTCAAACACTCTTTTAATTTATTAGGAGATATATCTTGCTTGACTTACGGTGGTTTTGATATTTTCTCCCCCTTTGTCTTGCTATCATTTTCAGTTTCACCCAACGTTTAATTAGTCTTATTTACATCGTTTTTAAACGACTTCAGAAGGTTATCGCTTGACAAAGCTCAGATGAAATGGACTTGCAATTTCACTAAGATTTCTTCATATTGTAAATCTATTTTCGGATATGTCTTCAAGTATTTATCTTTTTAAATTTGCGTGTATCCACAATTCATATATATATATATATATATATATATATATATATATTTAATTTCTCAAGTTATGACTAACGATAAAGACTGCTGCGTCCAGAGCAGCTCATTGCTGTGTAATGTGCATTTTCATAACATATATATATATATATATATATATATATATATATATATATATATACGAGGTGCCTTCAATAAGTTTCCTGACTTTTTTCGTATGGACACTTTTATTAATAGTACACTCTAGTCCCCTTAGAAGTAATCTCCGGCGGCAATGCACTTGTTGTAACGTTCCAATAACTTCTGCAAGGCCCTATGGAAATCCACTTGTGTGAGTGTGTCAATGACCTTCGTCACAGCCTCTTTCATCTCCTCAATTGTCTCATAACGACAGCCTCTAAGTTTTTCCTTGAGCTTAAGGAATAACCAAAAGTCACAGGGAGCAAGGTCTGGACTATAGGGAGTGTGAGCAACTGTCTTGATGCCCATCTTGGTCAAATAGTCTGTGACAAGGATGGAGTTGTGAACTGGTGCATTGTCCTGGTGGAAATACCACTGAGCAGATTTGAAGAGTGCTGGCCTCTTCCGACGGAATCTCTTCCTGAACTCCCTTAAAACCACAACATAGTAACCCTAATCCTAACTCTAACCCTTTGGCCAATCAACTCTGATCTATTGACTTCCTTACTCCTCCCACACCTATCATCATCCCTCACAGACTCCCTGCCTTTCTTGAATCTCTTATGCCACTCAAAGACTGATGCTCGATTCATGCGAGATGATCGAAAAGCAGTCTGAAGTATTCCATACGTTTCTGTGGCATTTTTTCCAAGTTTAAAACAGAATTTTATTGCATATCGTTCTTCTAAAGTGTCCTGACGTCCAGATTGCATTTTTGAAATTCACCAGCTGTGACTATCAGTCTTTAGTAGGGTGTATTCCAATTACTGCTGTAGCTGTTCATTTGAACTTGAAATCATAAAAATTGGTCCGTCATCTCATACGATGTATCGCAAAAACATACTGAATTTTCCAGAGTCTACAACTATTTTAAATGCCTGCACAAAAAGGTTTGGAAACTTATTGAAGGTCCCTCGTATATATACGGGTCATTTGATAAAAAATATGAATGTTTTAAAAAAAATTTTTTTTTTTCAATTTTCTTCATATGTATAACGTCTGTATTTTTGCAACGCGTTTATCGCAAAAATTAATTTAACAGAAACATTTTGTTTTGAGACTAATCAGAGTGACCCAGTCGTAAACAGAGACCTCTCATCAAAATTTTGCTATTGAGGAGTGTAAGCAATGTGAAATTTACATAAGAATATACGATGTATACGGAGAAGCTTGTTTTAGTTAAATATTTTTTAATAAATAACTTAAATTCTTTATAGAAATTCGAATTATATTCGAGATGAAGACAAGTTTGGCAGACCCATAATGATTCGCATACTTGAAGTAGTTGATTCGGTTAGTGCGCTCATTTTGGCTGACATAAGACTTACAATAAATGACATATATATATATATATATATATATATATATATATATATATATATATAATTGTATTAGTTGAACACATGGATAAGTTCATTGATTTGAATTATAAATAAAATCATCAGATAAAAATGTAAAAAGAGATGATTCGTTTGGTTTGGTTGGTTGGGTTTTAAGGCATATCAACCATTGTAAGTTATTTAATGCGCAATCCTGTTTATATATATATATATATATATATATATATATATATATATATATATATATATATATATAATTAGTAAACACATTTTCTTGATGAAAGAGCCTGAGCTCATTTTTTGCACATAGTGAAATGGTTTCAAGTATTAATATGCAACAGTAACAATTTAACATCAGTCATTTGTTTGCACACATTCAAATGGATATACATAGATGACCTGGAAGTAAATAGTTTGTAAGAATTTAAATTTTGGATAAGATTGATCAAATTTGTTTACACACGAGTATTGCTAGTTTCTACACAATTAAATTGTATCAATTATAGCTATCTAACACTAATTATTCTATTCAATATTAATCATTAGTTTGCAAAAAGTGAAGTGGTTACAAGTATTGCCATTAAACACTAATTATTCTATTGAACATTATTAATTTGCTTTCACACATTTAAATGGTTCCAAGTTTTGTCATGTATCACTAACAATTCAATTTAACATCAGTGTTTGTCTTCATTTATGGCGCTTATTTTCGCCATCTTTTTCGGGTGACACCTTTTTGTTTCTATCTCATTTCCCAGTATGAGGGAAATTCCTTTCATGGGTAGCTTCTCTACCACACCAACTTGAATTGGTCCATTTTTCCACTGGGACTTTAGGGTTATTTTACATAGCGGTATTTTTACCCTCTTTCCGCCAATACCCTCTATCATCACAGTCTCACGTTTTGCTTCTATTACCCCTTTAGGTAATTAATTTCGTAGAAGTAACGACTGAGATGCTCCTGTGTCTCGCAAAATTGAGACTTCCACTGGTCCTCCATGTGGGCCTCTTATCACACCTCTCTTCGTCCAAGGTCGATAAGACTTGTTCCCTCTAGTTGTTGTTACAGCTCATTGAGGTTTTCTCGACTGGGTTTGGTTTCTTTCAGGACCTTTTACAAGCTAACACCTTATGGCTATGTGTCCAGCCTTTCCACATTTGTAGCAGACCACTGTTCTGCTGCCACTTTGGAAGGTCCTTCTATTTTCTTCCTTAGGTCTTCCTTCAGGGCTTGACTCAGCTTTAAACTTCACTCTATTTCCCGTGAACGTTTTTTCCTTCGTTTTTCGGTGTGTGAGGATGTACTCGTCTGCTAGTGCGGCCATTTCATAAGTCACGTCAGTTTTCCTTTCACTTTGGTGAACCCTGACTTCTTCTGGCACACAGTTTAAAAATTCTTCAGCTAATATTAGCTGCCGGAGTTTCTCGGCGTCTCCGTCTATCCTCTAAGAGTCACACCACTTATCCAGCGCATTCTCTTTTTCTCGCAGAAATTCCACATAAGACTGGTTTTCTGTTTTTCTCTGTGTTCGGAATTTCTGTCTATAAGCTTCTGGAACCAACTCGAAGCTTTTTAGAACCGCTGCTTTCACCAAGTCATAGTCGGCGCAATTCTCTGTGGGCAGAGTTGCATATGCTCTCTGTACTTTTCCTGTCAGCACAGTTTGGAGTAGCATCGACCAACATTCTTTCGGCCATCCGAGATTTAGTGCCGTTCGCTCAAAATGTGTGAAGTATCCGTCCACGTTGGCTTCTTCAAATTTTGGGACAAGCCTCGCTTGCTTCGTTACTTCGAAACTATCATGGCTTCCTTCACGTCCTCTTATTGCCAAGCCAACTTCTCGCAGCCTTGTTTCTTGCTGAATTTTTGCTTTCTCCAGTTCCATCTTATTTCTCTCTAGTTCCATTTGGGCTTGTATTTTGATTTTCTCCAGTTCAATTTGTTCTGGAGTGATTCTTATTATTTCCGTTGGTAGCTCCTCTAATGCTGCTTCCTCGAACACATTTTCGTCCACCATGTGTTCGACTATTTTTCTAACGAGTTCATGTTTCCTCATAGTTTTCTGAACATTTAACTCAAGCTTCTCGCCAATTTTCACTATCTCGCTTTTTCTCAGACTCTCCAACTTTTCCATGGGGGGTTCTTTTAAAAAGTTTCCTATTTTGTCCATTTTTCTTCAATTTTTCCAAACAGTTATATCAACAAGTAATTTGACTGTTTCGACAATATTCCTTTTTTTTTCTTTCACGGTCTCCCAGGGTAGATTTAGACGGCAGGAATTGTCATACGACTACAAGCAATGAATATTATTTATAATAATAATTCCGTAAACGAACCCCCATTTTAGGTCTGTGACGGTAAATTGACTAAAAATCCCAAAACGGGACTTTATTTTCGCACGTGTGAAGACGGGGCAGGTTGGCAATAAGAACTGGCATATTATGTGAGGGATCAATTTAGAGCCAGACTGACCGCCACTGGCAAAGGGGTTCCAAATTTCCCTCTATCACACACCCACCAGGCCGCTAAACTTCCTTCCCCTCGACAATGGAAGATAATGAGCCTATAGGTTTTAGTCGTAATAATATTATACTGTAGTAGTCGGCAACTCGGGTTTCCCGTGTGATATTTCTAAGGAATTAATAGGACAATTCTAAGCAAGATAACATAAGGTGAATGGAAGCTGAAAGGGAAGCATAAAGTAACAACATAGACCACATGGTAACATAAAAATACATGAATTCCTTTACTACAGTTATATACACTTTCAAAGTGTCAAAACATATAATAATTTCACAGTCCACGAATATAAATGTCTTTTCTTGACTTTTGTTTTTCTTCAAATTGAGAGAGAGAGAGAGAGTGGTATATAAAGTTTGGGTATAAAGGAGAAATGGCCCCAAAGTTACTTATCTTATTTTTCTATGGTGTTCCACTGGAGAATCTTTCTTCTTTCACGGGCTAATAGACTTTATTCTATTTTTTTACACTGGCTTGAAGAACCTGGGGTCCTTCGTGTCTCAGGTATACTTTTGTCTTCAACCCGGAATACTGTCTATGGTTCGTCTGCCCGCAACGAACCCTGCTCAAAAACTGGCTTTCTTATTATTTACTTCCGCTGAGGGGAAGGGGTCCCCACTTCCGTTTTGAGGTCCCAGCCAATCATTTGGCTTCTCTCTCCCTCCCCTTCCGGTGTCCGGCGACCTGAGGTTACTAAGTACCAACATCTGTTGATACCCCTCTGTGACCTACATTCTTCCTTAACGGTCACTTTTTTTGACGGCTAGATACTGTTAATTCAACGGGAGGATAGTATTAATCTTACCTCTATCGTCTCCGTGGGCTATCACGGGACACTTGTAAAGGTGAGTGCTGTTTATTGTTGTTCTATACAGATTAAAAAATCTACGAAAACAGGCCAAAATGATAAAATAAAGTAAACCCGCTGGAACATGTAGAGACAAAAAGGAAAATGCAATACAAGGAAAAATAACAATACAACTTTAGGAAATGAACCAGAAATACAGGCGAAAGAAGGAAGATTAAAAAGATATCGACAAAGAGTAAAACTAAACAGGACATGCCAAAATAGCGAAAGGAAATTCTACCTGCAAATGGGGGTAAATAACACGAAAACATGCCAATAACCGCATGCAAGAGAAACCAAACAAATCTGGACTAAATATGGCAAACAAGAGAACATAAAAAAGGCCGAAAGGATAAGAAATATAACAAAAGAATTAGAAGGACTCAAAAAAGCTCCGAAAGTGGAAATACACATCGATTTACACAAAACGATATTTAAAAAAATATCTAATCAGAAAACGCCAGGCCATGATGGAATACATGGTTTCGGGTTCAAGAAATTCACCTTATTCACGACAAACTGGCACTTGAAATGAACAAATGCCTGCAAGAAGCATACGTACCCGAGTGGATGACCAAAGGAAAGACCACATTGATCCAGAAGAACCCCTCAAGGGAAACAACCCAAACAACTACAGACCCATAACGTGTCTACCGATGATGTGGAAAATATCAGCCGCACAAATAAGGAAAGAGATTTACAACTCTCGAACAAGCTGTGGATTGTTCCCTGAAGAAGAGAAAGGATACCAAAATGGATCCAGAGGTTCAAGAGAGTTACTCTACATAGATCAGCACATCCTCAACAAGAGAAAGACCAAATGGAAAAACCTAGTTATGACCTGGATTGTCTACAAAACGTCATATGATATTGTCTCGCAATGCTGGATAATAAATTGCCTCAAAATGTATAAAATATCAGATGAAGCTATAAATTTTATCGAGAAAACCATAAAAACCTGGATAAAGAATCGACAGGAAGAGGGAGAAGCTTAGCCGAAGCAAAGGTTCAAAGAGTTTTATTTAAAGGAGATGCACTATCACCGTTACTATCCATGATTGCAATAGTGCCACTTAACTACATACTCAGAAAATGCACAGCCAAGTACAAACTTTGTAAATCGCAGGAAAAGATCAATTACCTAATGTACATGGACGACATCAAACTGTTTGCAAAAAATGAAAACGAAGTAGAATCTCTAATACACGCAGTGAGAATATACTGTCAGGACATAGGAATAGAATTTGGCATAGAAAAATGTGCCCTGCAAGGAATGAAAAGCGGCAAACGACACATGACGGACGGAATGAAACTGCAAAATCAAGACAAGATTAGAACGCTCGGAGAAAAGGAAACCTACAAATACTTGGGCATCTTGGAAGCTGACACCATCAAACAAGTGGAGATGAATGAAAAAATTAAGAAAGAATATCTCAGGAGAACCAGAAAGCTACTCGAGAAAAGCTATGTTGCAGAAACCTAATCAAAAGAATAAATACCTGGACTGTACCCCTCGTTAGACATTCGGGACTCTTTTTGAAGTGGACCAGAGAAGAACTTAATCAAATGGACCAGAGAGTAAGAAAACTAATGACCATGCATAAGGCATTACATACGAGAGATGGTTTGACAGACTGTAAGTATCAAGAAAGAGGAGAGGAAAACAATTTGCCTGGATCGAAGACAGCGTTGACGCATCGATACAACGACTTGGAGTTTACATAGAAAAGCACGAAGGAGGACAGACTACAGCCACCAGAAACGATACTGACAACACGAAGACCAAAAGAATGACAATAACTAGAAGGCAAAAATGAGAAAAAACAACTCTATGGGCGTTTTAACAGACTACTAAGCAACATCTCACCCGAAAAACCTGGACAAGGCTAAGAAAAAGAAACCTTAAGAGAGAAACAGAATCTCTCCTAATAGCAGCGCAAAACAACGCCATGAGAATCCATCAAATCAAAGCGAGAATAGATAAAAGGCAACAAAATAGAAATGTAGGTTATCTGCTAATAGAGACGAAACGATCAATTACATAATAAACGAATGCAGCAAATTAGAACAGAAGGAGTATTAGATTAGACCCGACTGGGTGGGCAAGGTGATCCACTGGGAGATGTACAAGAAATTCAAATTTGACTATACGAGCATATGATATATGCACAATCCAGCATCTCTCCTGGAGAATGACACACGTAAATTCCAATGGGACTTTGGCATACAAACGGATCACCTAATCTTGGCCAGAAAACATGACCTTAAAATAATCAACATAGAGAAAAGAGAACATGCAAAATTGTCGATTTTGCAGTCCCGACTGACCACAGAATAAAACTGAAAAAAAGTTAAAAGAAGGATAAGTACCTCGACTTTGCTAGGGAATTGAAAAAAAAAGTGAAATATGAAGGTAACAATTATACCAATAGGGATTGTTGCTTTTGCTACAATCACCAAAGGATAAATAAAGGGACTGAAGGACTTGGAGGTTGGAGGACGAGTGGAGACCATTCAAACTACAGCATTATTGAGAATGGCTAGAATACTGAGAAGAGTCCTGGAAACTTGAGGAGACTTGCTGTCACTCAAACTCCAATGAAAGTTCATCAGCTAACACTGATGTGAAAAACCTTAAAGGAGTAAATAATAATAATGCAAGTTTACTTAGATAAACGGGATATTTGCGAGGAAAACATGTACTCAATGTTTTCACGCGTGTTCAAACTTAACTTTGATTAGCTGGGGTTTTTTTTGTTGCTTTTTGGGTTTGTTTTATGTGTTTTTGTTTGTTTTGTTTTAGTATTTTTGTTTTGTTTTGTTTTATTTATTTGTTTGTTTTTAATGAATGTGGTCAACCTGAAAAATAAGATAAATTAATCTAATTACTTTTTTCGGGGATGTGGGGACATCACATATGTCAAAACTTTAGAAACTATTGTAGTATTTCATTAGATTAAGTAACGGTTTCTGAAAAATCGAATTTGACAATTGGGGAAGATTGCAGTCAATCCCACTTAAGAAATATATTTGTAAAAATGTTTTATTCACCGTTGAGGGCCACACTAAGCACTGAATAGTATCTTAAATTAATAACATATGTGAAGGATTTTCAGTCAACGTAATGACAAAAATCAAGTGAATGAAATTTGTTTAAAAGAGATAAAAGTATTTGTTAGGTTTTCTTATTGATACAGCAACTATTACTGATCCTTGTTATTATCAGTATAGAACGAGACCCGAAAATATGGAGCCATAGTGACTATATAATTCAGTACAGAGTTTGCGATTTGTGAGAGGATGCTGTTTCTCATACCTCCAAATGTGGTAAACAAACTGCTCTAAATACTTATTCATTATTTTAGTCTATAACAATACTCAAATGGGATACTAAGAGAAAATCAAATTCAAAGCACAGAATTATTTGTCTACAAAGCAAGACTGTTCATCAAATTTTAAGTTTTGATGACTTGTGGCGTTAAGGAGGTTTCCAATAAAGTTGACCAAGATAAAGACGAGATAACGACGAATTCATACCAAGAAAGGAAAAAGTCAGACTCGTAGTCACTGGAAAATTCCGCTCACTTCATTTTCCCTCTAAACTGGTCTCAAAAACAGAAAAAAGAGAAGTTGTATTGTCAAATCAATCGATGAAAGAACTTTAGTTTGACAAATCGTAACCCAACTCAATGAAGGCTGGGTGCGCAAACCTCGAAATTTAGTTCATAACTTATTGTTCTGCCGGTAACTAAACAACCTTTTGCAAAATTCCCCAAATCTCCCATGTAATTGATTCTCGCGCCTATCGCGAGAGTTCGTTTCATTGATTTTTAGTTGTCTGCCACAAAGCTGAGAACCAGAGTCAGTGGTGGAGGTGGGGCGACCACTGCATTACAGAATTTTAAGAAACTATTTCAAACTACGCAGGTTCTCCATGAAATATATTATTCCTACATACACAATTGGGGGGGGGTTAAAATTAAAGTTTTAGTGGGGGGTTGCGATTAGAATATTTCCCAAATCGTTTTACGAGTTGAAATATCTTATACATTAAGAAGATAATGTCCATATTTCTTAAATATAAAAGGCCGAATAAGAAAAAACATTAAGCTTCATTTTCTTTTTTCTTTGATTTTTATTCTTTATTCTTTCTTTCCTTTTATTTATTTATTTATTTATTCATCTATTTATTTATTTATTTGCAGAAAACACAAAATACTGGCTTTTTTCATTTGTCCAAAGGAGAAAAAGAAATGAGACTTTGTTCTTGAGGGAACTTTCTGATACTTTCTTGATTCGGTTATTCTATTCCTCCTGTGGTTTCTCTTTTCGTTTTTTTTTTTTTGTTTTTTTTTCAGTATTAGCAAGGAACATTTTTCAATTCCCAATTTTATTTCTATATTCTGGTTGTATAATCATCTAGTTTATAAAAGGGTTTCAAGTTCTGTTTCATTTTTGGCAACTATTTTGCCATCATTTCTATGCACAAAGTGTTTCATCTTTTCCTGTGTATTTCCTTAGTGTATAATAAAATGAAATTATTACTGTTACAAATTGCAATAGCGAGGGTGGTTCTCCCTGGAAAATATGTCTTTGGATTTTAACCTCTGTAAGGGTCTATCCCTCTCCTGCTCATTACACTTTTCAATTTTCTATAGCTGTAGTGATGAAATTTATAACTTTGTCGGATATTTTGTACATTTGCTGATATTCTATATATAAGTCATGAGACTTTTTAAGTAACTCTATGTCATGGCTACATTTTCCACCTTGTTTTGGCCTCCTTGTACCGGACTATATATTGTAGATAACATTGTTCGCTGGACCAGGATAGATATCCCGTTGTCTTCCATTTATGTATGCTTGTTTCTTCCAAGGATTTACTCAGTTACTGAGACAATATATCGTGGATAGACGCGGATTTTTTAAAACTAGAATCCGTGTATGGCATCATGGCCGGCTTTTTTCCAATTTGAGTTTCTTCAGTGTGTTTAAAATTGAATCTATGTTGTTTCTTTCATTTAGTGTTAACATTGGTGTTGTGGTTCGTTAATATTTGCTTTTCTGTTTTTGTGTTTCAGTTCTTTTCAGTAGCTTTTGTTGGTCATACTCCTTAAAACTTACTTGTCCACATAATACTATAATCTCGACGTCAGTAAACCAGCCTATCTTCAAAATTATCCTTTCTTGGTCTTTAAGTCTTTGGCTTATTGTATTGAAGTCAGCAGCTTTTTCTCAATTTTTTATCATCCTTCTCCAATGACCTATTTGTTGGGTTACTTTAAAAATAAGAGTGGATTAACTTTTTGTCCTCAGTACCCCATTTGTTTCTGGTGTCTCTCTGATGTATTGTTGCTTGGGATGTTGTTAGTGTGTCTGAAATGATAATAACCAGGATGCTGATCGAGTCCTCATGTTGATTTTGTATGAAGAATCTACCGATCATGACACACAGATGTGTCATTTGCGTCTCAAGATTGATTGTATTTATATTTGTAATTTTTCTTGAAGAGTATATCATATCTATACAAGACCAATGAGGTGATTAATATGTACTTCTGTCACAAATGTTACCAGGAATTCTTATCTGACCACATGTTCTAACTGCATAATTTTAGGGAGTATCAAAGTAATTACTAGTTTCTCGGCTAAAATATTATATTTAACAGATTTTCATAATTTTTCAATTTATACTTGTTATTTGAAAAATATGGAAAAGTTTGATCCTTCTAAAAATTGTCACTTTTTATAAATCTCATTTTTTTAGGAAAATCTGTTTTATTATAATTATAGTTTAGCAGGAAAAGGGGAAAATAATTGATTTTGGTTGATTTGGTTTGGGTTTATGGCATATCAACCTTTGTAGGTTATTTAACGCCAAATCCATTTTTATGTAAATAATCTGTTCTATTGAAAACAGTTCAGTTTAGCATAAGTACACAATTTAATTGTCGAAATCATTTCTATTTCAAACTATTCAAGCAGTTATATGTAATAATTCAGTTAAGTGTAAACACAGTTTTAGTGTCGAAAAACAGTTCTATTTGAAATAATTCAGTTAAGCATAAGCACGCAGTTTAAGTGTAAGTACGGTTTAATTGTCAAAAACGTTTCTATTTCAAGCTATTCAGTTTACACAACTCATTTTAGCACAAGTATGCTGTTAGCTCTATTTAATCCATAGATAGGGCCGTATCAGGTGCTACCACTTCGGGCCAGAGTGGACCTGGGAGGGATGGCAATGAAGGGGTACTCCGCATTCCCCAAAGCTCCAGCACTGCTGGAACCTCACCATCAGATTGTTTAGTGTCATATCCAGGACACTCGTTAGTGGGGGGGTCTTACCCCTCTGCAGAGGTGCAGTCAGTGTATTCTACAGCCCCAGCTGACTGGGCAAGGAAAATAATTGAAACATTAATTATATATATAATTGGAACAAAATAAACATCTCATATAAAATTGTAATTATTTTTTCATTTAAGGTAAGCCAAAAAGGTAATAAGACGGATTTATTTTATTTTTCAGGTTGGCCACCTAAAATGAAAAAAAAGCTGATCAATTTTGGCTTTAAACATGTGTGAAAACATTCAGTTCATGTTTGCTTGGCAGAAATACGGGATAGTCCGTTGACATCGATCATGAAATCTCTAAAGCTCATCTTAAGGCAATCATTTTCTATGGTTTCGAAGATGGCTTCTTAAAACAAACCACAAAGCATATCATCTACCACGGGTAGAACAGGGGGCACCTTTGGTGGTGTAACGGTTAGCAAGCTTGACTAGCAAACCTACACGAGTGAGTTCGAGTCTCAATGAGTGCCCAATTCATTCGGCCTTGTGCTACATCGAAGCAAAGAGCTTTGTAAATTTCTACCACGGGTAGAACAGGGAATACCAACTTGGATAAGACTGACATGTCTTTGCCAAAACATAAACATTTCACCTTAATCAGCTTTTTCCGAATGTCACACGGAGTAAGTACATCCCATACAATACACTCGCAAAACTTTCTCCCAACATCTCTACAAAACGTAGCAACATGATATTTACCTTAAACAAAAGGCAACTTGCTGTTGCATAAATAAAATACACCCTTGCGTATTCCTTTCCATACTACGTCCCCACCAGGGCTGTTAACCAAAGAAACACACTGTATGTCTTCTCTAGAGAGCGGTTTGATTCGGTGCTGTTACCTGGGGCTGATCATAACGCAGGCAATCATAATTGAAGTACTTAACTTATAATATACCCACATAAGGTATCAAAATCTAGCAGGGAACTTTGCTCCATATCGCTGCAAGGAGTGCACATTGTGAAATCAACCAGTACTGTTGCATATTGACCTCCGACCCGGCCGGACTGTCAGGGGAGGAGGAGCACCTGTGTAAATAACATGTGCATCCGGTCGAAGATATCAGGAGATCAAGAGTGACCTTGAAGTAGGTGGACGTCAAATTATTATATAACCCGGGCGACAGGAAGTTCAGATCAGTTGGAGAGAAGATACTGGAAGGAGAACCATATCCCAGCAGAGGCTGGGCTCCCAGGCCCCCGGTTGAGCAGCCCAGGAGAACGGGAAAGAAAGGCTGTGATAGCCATAAAAGTGGGGGTCAATATGTTGCCGTTCTGTTCAGTCTCCAACTCACCTCTCACACAGTAAAACCTTTCGTAACCCTTTCGAACTTTCGAATAAAGTGAGAGGTATATTTTTTCTAAAGAACTGTGTCTCCGATCGTCTTTATTGCGTTGAATATGTTTCTGCATGCATATGTGTATGTATAGTTGTTCATGGCTATACATCAGTACCACTGAGAAAAGACAAGGAGAAAGCGCCACTCTTCATACAAAGGTACCACTTTTACTATTCACAGATATAACGACTTATCAAGTGTACATAAGAAAGAAAGCATGAAAAAAATTTGTCCACATTCGTCATAGAAAATCTGGTTTCGTGGTAAAACCTAAGATTAATAATATTTATTCTATGCAGACTTCTCTTAGTTTGTAATTTTCAATTTACATATTTCATCACATTCATATAATTTCTTTCGGTGAGCGAGTAAGAAGAAGCTATATCTATTCTTTAATAAATTTCTCCACCAAAACTAAGATAAAAAAACTTCATACATTCACAAATATCTGAACCAATGGAACTTGCATAATTTTATAAAATAATAAAAAAAATCACCAAGGATTAAAGATCAATACGAAACTTATAGTATTGTAGTTATTATTTGTTGATTTTAATGGCTTGTCAGCCCGTCTAGGTTTATTTTATGCCTAAATGTTAGAGAATCACGTTCACTGCGCATTTATATCTTCAATTTTGCGTTACTACTACCTAAGATTTTTTATTTCATTATTAACATTTTTTTGCACACAGTCCTACCGAATACGATAAACTTTTAAACCGATTTATTATCACTATTATTATCATTCTGGGTCGGGGTGGACCTGGGAGTAATGTCAGTGAAGAGGTACTCCAAACATTTTATTTATGTTTTACATATATATCCATATAATATTTACAATACAGAAAAAGGAATTTTAAAAAGTAAATAAATAACTGAAACTACTGAAAAGAATATTTTATTAATTCATGATGAATACTGTTTTTCATTAAATCTCATTGTACCTGCTCTATAATTGAAGCTTTCTCCTATGGCCACTCAGTCAAAATATCAAGGAGATTGTTCGTTCCCCTCTTACTTCTTGTGGTTATAGAAGAGAAAAAGCCTTATAGAGAGTCGGGTATTGGTTTGAAAAGGTCAGAGAGTAGACGGGCTAGTAGTCTTTCTAAGAATCCCTTTCGTTTGTCTTTGGTATCTTTATATAAATATTATTTCCCCACTTTTCTCCGTATGACACACAACAGCGATACGTAAGAGCATATTGATATGATTATATTTGTCGCTGCCTCCCACCAGACAGGACTTGATACAAGGTCAAAGACCCGACGGTCGGTTTAAAGTTAGGATTAGTAAAGGGGAAGGTCAGGCACGAGCCGAGGCTCGAGCCCTGCTTGACTATGATGGTCATCAACCACTTAGTGCAATGTGGGCTTAATGAGCCTAGCTGGACTTGGACCCAAATCTGTGTCCAAGCACGGATGCCTGATTATAGCTTAAACTGGACAGCATGGTCCAGTGTTATACAAGAGTGTCAAAGATGTCAATGATGTAGCTCGCCTACCAGAAGGTTGCACAGCCGACGTTGGAGGCCTTTCGGCCACGAGTCTGCCATTAGTTTTGATACCTCGTCCGGCACGAATGCCAGACGACCCAACTAATGCCGGGGGAGTATTGATAAAATACTAATTTTTCATTCTAACTCTTCCTTAATCTATCTTTTATTTTATTATTAGCTGTTTGCTTATACAAATATTGAGAATATAAAGAAGAATTCAATGAGATGATTCAAGTCTTGTTCTGAAGGTTTTCTTGTTCGTTTGACAGTTTGGGGGCGGGAAAACTGTTTGGGAAGGAGAACTGTTAAGAGGTATTTAAAAGCACAAAACTCATATTGGACATTTTCGTTTTGTGAAAGGAACAAACTGTTTTATTTATCAAGTGAAATATTTTCAGTCATTAATATTTGACGGTTTTCTTTCATCTTCAAATAAATATCACAAATCACTTGAGTCGGCATTTTTACGATAGTTAAAAGATAAATTTTTAGAATTCTCGTCTCCTTTTACCACGACAAAATATGTTTGAACGTACCAGTTGCTTTATCAACTAAATTATGAGAGTCATTACTTGCAAAGAATTTCTAATGAACTTATTACTCATGCCCCCCTCTCTCTCTCTCTCTCTATCTCTCTCTCTCTCTCTATCTCTCTCTCTCTCTCTCTCTCTCTCTATGGACACCATATTTTTGTTATTGTTTTTACACACCAGTAAACATCATCAAGTCGTGCAGACAGCATGGAGTTTCCTCTCTATCTCTCTTTCTGTCCATCCATCTCTATCGGCCATCTATCCTGGTTGGTCTTCTAGACTGCATCCAGTGTTCACACAGATCTAATGCATTTAAGTCTTTGCTAGTCGGTCCATATTTACAAGGTGGCGAGCGGGTGTCCTCGTGGTATAGTGGTTAAAGCGATGGACTGCGGAATCGTAGTAAGCGAGTTTGTACTCCAGTCACGCTATTACGTTCACTTTCGGGCAAATACCCTTGGGAAAGGTATGAACCCCTTTATCCTCCCAGCAATGAGTTAAATAGTATCCCTACTGTTCTTCTAGGAGAATGGCTTTGGCATTAAATAACCTACAAAGGTTGATATGCCATTAAACAAAGAAGACCAAAGAAAGAAAACAAAGTGGCGACGATATATAACTCGATAGGATATTATCAAAAATATAATGCATCACATATTATATCATATAATATATAATCAGATCTAATGAAATAATTTACCTGTGTGTGTGTGAGAGAGAGAGAGAGAGAGAGAGAGAGAGAGAGAGAGAGATCCGTCTGGAAAACGTTGTCTGCCATTTTTAATATCTCGAGAACCTATTGTACCGACATAATATAACTTGGCTTCCCATCAAAAGAGACCTTAAGGCGCATACCTGAATAGACACTCTTGGGGTTACTCAGTCGGTAGTAAGATTCTATTGAATGAGCTTGTGTACTCTGACCGTTGCATTCACAATGACAGAATAAGTAGATTCCTTACGCCTCGTGCGGAAGTTTTTGACAAAATATCACATCCTCCCCAAACTTGTCGGCTACCCTCATTACAATCCAGATTTGGCTCCTTGCAACTTCTGGACTTTTCCAAAATTGAAATCACCACTAAGAAGCCTCGAAGATAGATATATAGATAGATAGATTTTTAACTATCTATCTATATATATATAGATTGGCAGGCAGAACAAATTTCGAAAAATACAAGCGCGTCCATAGATAGATAGATAGGCTGAACACTGAACAAATGATAGGGAGATAAGAACGGACAGATAAAAAGACAGACATACATCAACGGAATGAATTAGATATGGAGTGTCTCAACTTCAAATCAACATCAGCGCTGGCACGCGAAACCATGGGGTGTACTTTTTTTTTTTTTTTTTTTGTTTTTGTTCTCAGCAGAGGATCCGACATTTTCACATTTTTCGTTTGACTTTTTTTTTTCTTTTCTTCTTCTTTTGGCACGCGGTCGGCTCTCATTTGTTAGTCTTACAAGTTAAACAGAGAAACACGACACGATAACAGCACCGTTCAGTGTCTGTGTTGGTGCCCGATTACGACTTATGATGACCTTCAATTGTTCTCTCCTATACAATAAGCCTTAACACATCCAACCCCCTTTCTTCCTTGCCTTTTTTTTTTAATTCTTTTATTTCTTTAATGTTTGTGGGGGGGTCGTTACTTTTGTTTTCTTATACAATTACTTAAATGATCTCATTCTCACTTGCTCATTCACTCACTGTCAGTCGTTCATTTTTTTTTTCGTATTGTTTCAACCGAGTTTATTCATTTGTAAGACTGTGACTTTTTTCTTTTTAATATTTCTTCTCTATTTTTCATTGTTTATTATTATTATCCTTATTATTATTATTATTATTATTATTATTATTATTATTAATTGCTTTATCTTATTTGAAATGTTACTGAAGGTGAGATTTAAAAAAAAACATACCGAGATTAATCAGAATGGGTTTATGGATAAAAGAATATTTTAACCATGCTTTTAGTTTTCATTCATTAAGCTTAGGTTAGTTTGGCACAAGGCCAGAAATATTTGTACTCTCTAACAATGGTCAGCTAACTATGCTCAGTAACCATTATATTATATGAGGTACCTTTCACTATGCTGTTGTTTAACTGTTGAAGACTGATCATCTAGAATCTAACGCTAAAAGTCATTACCGGTGATTTTTATTCTTACTTCGTACCCTATTGCTGTATTGTACTAAACAGCCAAAGATAGAATTACCAAAGATTGAATGTAAAATAAATATGCGGAAATCAAGTTTTGTTCGTGCGATAGTTAGTAGATTGTTACAAGTGGTTTAGATCTTTATCTTATGCCTTGATAAGAAGCAATGTTTCGTAAATGTGATCGTATGTATATATTTACCCAAACTCTACGCCACGGAGAAGATGTGATATAAAGTCAATTTTAATGCGGAGTACAGCTGGTTTGAAATCAGAATTTTTCTTCTCCCAGACTGGTTGTCCTACCAAGGCTAAAGATTCCATTCTAACCCAATACTTTATAAATAACCTTGTAAATGAATCAATATAATCCACTCTTGAGTAATTTCGGGCCACTCATTCTCACAGGACAGGAACAATGATTCCAATTATAATTCCTTTATTATTTTGTACTTGTGCTAGACTAAGCTAAGCTTAATAAATTAGTTTGTACCAATATTGTTGCTTGATTCTTCTCTTATTTTTCTTTCCCCTTCCTTCTCCTCATTTTCAAGGAATGTTAATTATTATTATTCACTCATTAGAGCTTTTCACATCAGCGTTAGCCGATGGTTTTTCGCTGGAGTCTGAGTGACAGCAAGTCTCCTCAAGTCTCCAGGACTCTTCTTAGTATTCTGGCCGTTCTAAATAATGCTGTCGTTTGGATGGTCTCTACTCGTCCACCAACTTCCAAGTCCTCTAGTCCCTTTAGTAATCCTTTAGTTACTGTTCCAAACGCACCAATTACGATTGGTATAATTGTCACCTGCATTTTCTCCTTTTTTTTCAATTCCCTAGCAAGGTCGAGGTACTTATCCTTCTTTTTACATTCTTTCAGTTTTATTCTGTGGTCAGCCGGAACAGCAAAGTCAACTATTTTGTCAGTTCTCTTTTTTTGTTAATTATTATTATTATTGTTGTTGTACACTTTTGAAAGTTTTACAAACCAGCGTTAGCCGATGTTTTTCCACTGGAACTTGAGTCACAACAAGTCTCCTTAAATCTCCAGGACTCTTCTCAGTATAATGACCGATCTTAACAATACTGTAGTTTGGATGGTCACCACTCTAAGTCTTATTTCCAATTCTTTCAAACCTTTTACGAATCCTTTGGTGACTGTACCTAGCGCACCAATTACAATTGGTATTACCGTTACTTTCATGTTCCATAGTTTTTTTTCAGTTCCCTAGCAAGGTCCAGGTATTCATGTTTCTTTTGCTTTCTTTCAATTTTAGTCTGTGGTCAGCTGGAACGTCAAAGTCCACATTTCAACGAGATTTTTACTTCTTTTTTTTTCTTTTTTTTTTTTGTTAACTACAACTAGGTCTGGTCGTCTGGCAGAGATTAGGTGATATGTTTGTATCTCAAAATCCACAGGAAGCTTGTGCATCTCATTTTCCCGGACGGATTTTGGTTTCTGTATATATCATTTGTTCGTATGGTCAAATTTACATTTCTTGCTCAGTTCTCAGGGGATCACGTTTCCCACCCAGTCGTGTCTAGTCTAATACTCTTTTTATGCAAATTTGTGGCATTCACTTATTATGTGATTGATCATTTCATCGCTAGCACCACATAATTTACACTTTCTAACATATTTTGTTGCATCTTATCTATTCTTGCTTTAATATAATTGGTCTTTATGGCGTTGTTCATTGCTACTATTAAAAGAGACTTAGTTTCTCTCTTAAGGTTTCCTTTCTTTACCCACGTCTAAATGCTCACGTGTGAGATTTCGCTTTTTTGTCGCTTGAAATATCCATATAGTTGTTTTTCTTCCCATTTTATCATTATCATCAATTTTGACTCGTATTTTCTTGAATCTTAATTGTTTTAGCTTTTTTTCCATCGAAACAATCACTAGCAATTAATCTACGACAACGAAGGAACAACTTTGATTGGAAATAATAGAAGATAAATGCTATGTCCAGGGAAAGCCTTGTTAAATGAAAAGGCTGCTATAACAACCGAGGCAAGAAAGGGCATCGTTTTGTAAAATCGATGATATAATTCTTTAAATTTATCTACAACTATTTTCTCGATCACTCACAGCAAACATATTTCTCTTGACATTAGTTACGTTTGTAATATAATGTAAAGTAGCTTTATTCGGCCTTAAGACTTTATAGACCCCAACTGGACTGGACTGGACTGGACTGGACTGGACTGAGACTGTTAGAATAACTACTTATAAGAGATTTCCTCAAAGGGGAGGTAACCATCGAGAAAAAGGAAAGCGCATGTCGATTAATACTTTAAGTACCTTTTATTCATTTTTATTTGTTGGTTAGTTGGTAATGTCTTACAGTATATCAGCTTGAGTAGGTTATTCAATGACAAATCCTGTTTATACATATATATTAAATATGAATGATTTGCAAACGATTAGTTTGTAGGTAACAATTTTTAAACGAGCCAAAGGTCATTTGTTTCCATATAGTTAAATGATATAAAGTATTGCGATCAAACACTAATTATTCAATATAACATTAAATGATTTCAAGTATGAAAAATGATTAAACATTTCTATTTGAACCATAGATGGGACCCTAACAGGTACTACCATCTCCAAAGCTCAAGGGCTGGAGCCTCACTATCAGGTGTCATATGTAGGACACTCGTTTGAGGGGAGGTCTTTTCCCCCTAGTGAGATGCAGTCAGTGTATTTTACTGCCCCAGTCGACTGGGGTTATTTTTATTTGTAGATGAAGGATTGCCATTATTAATTTCTCTTCAGTCCCTCTCCTTTCTTATTTCCTTTTCCCGTTTTATCCTCGTATCCAAATTTGCCACCTGTTCTTGTTATTCACTCAGTGTTGCTTCGTCTGGTATAAAGGACTGCAAATAACACTTGCTGTTTCTAAATTATTACCCATATAAGTACCAGGTCAGGCTCATCGATGGTTAATTTTGGTGATCTAACGTGGACCTCCAGTCGTTCTTGTTTTTTTATCTTTCTTTTTTACTGCCCTCTCTCTTTCTCTCTCTCTCTCTCTCTCTCTCTCTATATATATATATATATATATATATTTCAAACACATTTCTCTTTCTTTTTTACCTGATACCCTGTTGTTATCCTTTTTTATGAAATAACCTTTTCTCTTTCTTTTTTGTTTTTTCTCAGACACCTATTTTTCTTTTTTATCAGATACGCTTTTTCGTTTTCTTTTTCTTTTATCAAATACTCTTTTCTTTTTATTTCTTTCATTAAACACCCTTTTCCTTTTTTTTTTTAAATTTTATCGAGCACCCTTTTTCTTTTTCACTTTTTAAAAGACACTGTCTTTCTTGTTATCAGATACTCTTCTTTTTTTTTTCATTATTTCATTTCTTTTTCATTGTTTCCAGTCACTCTTCTCTCTCTCTCTCTCTCTCTCTCTTTCTTTCTTTATCAAATACCCTTTTCTTTCCTTTTTTTTTATGTAACACCCTTTTCTTTTTCTTTTTTTTATCAGACACTCTTTTCTCTTTCTTCTTTTTTTATCTGACAAATTTTTCTCTTTCTTTTTCATCAGACACCTTTTTTAACAGGCACATTTTTTCTTTTACTTTTTTTTTTATCAGCTACCCTTTCCTTTTCACTGTTTTTCCCAGGCTGCTTTTTTCAGCAGACACGTTTCTCTTTTTCTTTTTATCAGAAATCCTTTTTGCATTCTTTTTATCAAACACCTTTTTTCTTTTTCTTTTTTATCAGATACCTTTTTGTCTATCTCTTTTTTTTTTATCGGACAACTTTTCTCTTTCTTTCCTCATGTACATTTAATCTCCATTTGTCTATCAACGTTCTAAAGTTCCTTTACCATCTCCTTTACAATTTTTCATATTTATTCTCAATCCATTTACATTTTCATTCACTCATCACTTTAATCAATTCGCACCTCTGTGAACCTTTTATTTCATCTTTTCTCTTTTTCTTTATTTTCTCTTCCCTTTTTCTACTTTTTTATGATTTTTGTCAATCAATTTGGTATTTATTTATTTATTTATTCCTTCTTCTTTGTCTTTCTTTTCTTTTCTTTCAAATTTTTCTTTCTTTTGGTTGAATGCTTTTCTTCTATTTTCTTAATTCTTCTTTTTTCTATCTTTTTCCCTTCTTTCTTTCTTTCTTTCTTTCTTTCTTTCTTAATTTTTATTTGTCGCTTTCATTCTTATTTCCTTATTCTTTTTTTTCTCCTTTCTTTTTATCTTCTCTATCGCTCCTTTCTCTTTATTTAGTATTTTTTCTTCATGTTTTCTTTCTTCTCCCTTTCTTCTCCCTTTCTTCTTGCTTTCTTCCTTGTTTTTGCTTTCTATTTTCATGCTTTCCATTTCATCTCTTTTCTGTCTTTTCAATTAATCTTTTATACATTTCTGTGTTTAGCTCTTTTTGTCCTCATCATTACACTCTTTTGTTTCTTTTCTTCCTCGTTTCCCTTTCTTCATCTTCCTTCTGTCTTTCTGTTTCTTTTCTTCAATCTTCCGTCTTTCTTTATTTCTTTTCTTCATCTTCTTTCTTTTTTAATTCCTTTCTTCATCTTCCTTCTTTCTTTATTTTCTTTCTTCATCTTCCTTCTGTCTTTGTTTCTTTTCTTCATCTTCCGTCATTCTTTATTTCCTTTCTTCATCTCCTTTCTTTCTTAATTTCCTTTCTTCATCTTCCTTCTGTCTTTGTTTCTTTTCTTCAATCTTCCGTCTTTCTTCATTTCCCTTCTTCATCTCCTTTCTTTCTTTATTTTCTTTTCTTCATCTTCCTTCTTTCTTTATTTTCTTTTCTTCATCTTCCTTCTTTCTTATACAATGTTTTTTCCACTTAAATATTTGCTCTCCCTCACCTTCCTCTAATCCTTACCTTTCATTAATCACAGCAAATTAGTCGGCATTTTCTCTTCTTGCTCCAGTTTCTCAACTCAGTACAAAGAATAAAAATAAAAGAATCTCCTAATTGATATATTCTGGAGAGTTTCTTTTGTCCAATATCTATGTTTCAGACTAAAAAAAGTAAATGACTTTGTTATCTTGAAATGTGTACTAAGTTTTCAAGTGCGTAACAACTGGAACCCGGGTGTATCGTACAGACATTAATCAAGGTTGGAATTTTCTTGAACATAGAAACTATCTAGATCTGATACTCTTGCTCCTACTTTCCGAACAGTATAATCGTGTCCGATATTTCTCGTTTACTCTTTCTTTCTCTCTCTTTTCATATATCTCCAACATTCGCCCTTTCGTGATCTATCTATCTATTTCACAACTGACCAACGGTACTTATTCTCAATATCCGTGTTTAGGCAAACATCAGGATATATTTTAAAGGAAATGAAATTACTCACACACAAGCGTGCGTCTGCTCACACACACACACACACACACACACACACACACACACACACACACACACACTCTCTCTCTCTCTCTCTCTCTCTCTCTCTCTCTCTCGCTAGCTCTCGATCTATCTATCTCTCCCCTCTCCCCCTCTCTCTCTCTACCTGCCTTCATATTTATCAATCAATTAAGAGAGTGGGAGAGAGATTTTAGCGTTTGTTTCAGAGCTCATGAAAATTAACTAGGAAGATGTGGCCAAGAAAACATGAGGCTGTACTTTCATCTGGTATTTGCATAATGTGACGAATAAACAACAAAAATTGGTCGAATCATTGAGGGCTCTTAATTATAAGGAATAATGTTTCGAGTCACAAACAATGTCTGGCCCAGAGTCATGAGCTGATAATGTCTTTGATGAGGCACAGTTTTATATTTGCAATAACATATTTGTATTTAGCAATTTTCGTGCTTTATGTTTAATGCAGTTTTACTCGTTGCCCTATCGACAACACTGTTACTATTATAACTGCTTGTCAACTATACTTGTTGTGGTCAGTAATTATATATATATATATATATATATATGTATGTGTGTGTGTGTGTGTGTGTATGTGACTGTATGAATATAAAATATGATAAAAAGCAACAACAAAGCATTCAGAGGATGTATTTATTTATATATGAATTATATGCTAATGTTTCAATTTCCGTTCTATTTTTGTTTTGCTTTTGTTCTGTTTTATCTTGGTATTTTTTGTTGTTAAACCATCTTCAGGGTGATATTAATATGCGATGTTATAATGTCTCATCCGAAAATTATTTTCTAATGAAAAATGAAACGAAAAAAATGAGAAAATTCTTACCGTTTTATTATTGCTTACAGCATTCTGTTTCAAAATATTAATGACGTAATTAGCGTTCGATTTCTTTTCTTTTTTTAAAATTTTATTTAAAAAATAAGATTAAAAAAATAAAGAGAGAGAGAGAAAGAAAAGAAAAAACTTATTACATCACATGCTTTTTGAAGCAAAATCATATTAACTCTCCGGGAAGGACACTCATTGACTCTTCGGTAAAGAAAAAGCTTCGGATGCTGCGGTCAGTAAAGAAGGACATACGAAAAATCTTCTCCTACATGGAATTATCCATCACATATGATTTCCTTCAAAAAGGTGCAACTGTAAACACGGCTTTCTATTGACAAAATTCACCTTATTTATTGATCGACATATATATATATATAATAAATTATCAGTCATATAAAATTCTTATTTCTCCAATAAGATAAAATGGGATTTCTTCCAAGCTGTGACTGTGTCAATACTACTATGATGATGCACCACCGGGACCCTAACAAAACGTATGGAGAAAAGGGCAGGTGGGAACTAAGCTATTTTGAACAAATCCTTGGAAACAACATGCCACAAAACAACAGCAGTACAGCTACTTCACTCCCATCTCACAAAATCTCACCTTAAATATTCAATGACCCTTTTGTGTGTATATATATATATATATATATATATATATATATATATATATATATATATATAAACTAAAAAAAATAAATTTCACATTTTAGTTTTGTTTCATTTCTAAAGTTTCATGTTTCCTATAAAATAAAAAGCACAATTGTCAGATTAAACATTTTGGAGAAGAAACAGATATGATGAATTATGAATAAATCTTGTCTATTTGTTCCAAAACAAAGTTTGATATGAAGATTATGTTTTCTATTTTCTAGAAAACATGAAACTCTTTGTAATAAGATAAAAGTTGTGATTTAAATTCTTTTTAGTTTTTATACAGTTCTGCTGGTCCAGGTTTTCACTGAAGTCTAAATGACAGCAAGTCTCCGCTGGTCTCCAGGACTCTACTAAGTATTTTTGTAAACTGAGCTGTGGTCTAGATCAGTGGTTTTCAAACTCTCTGAACTTCCGTCAAAACAAAAAATAAAATCTCGTGGAATCCCCCACACATAAATAAAAATGAAATTTAATATATTCAATGATAATCCCATTTAATATTTGCACTGAGTAATTTCATTTAGTGAGAGGGGTGTGATTGCCTTGTTTGGCATAAATTGTCGAAATATTTTTGACAAAGACAGACACAACTCACTTTGTGCAACAAGTCATGATCTGTGTTTGGTTATCATATATATATAAGTAGTTGAAAATACTGTCTCGCATGAATACGTTGTTGCAAAAGGTAATAGCATTTTGATCGCCTTTTGAGACAACAATGGATACTCAGAAGCCACGCTAAGAAAAAAAAATGAGAGTTGTTGCTGTTTAAATTTTCATAGCTGTGTACTAGTAAGTAGAAATACGAATTTGTGGTTTTATCGCTAATCGAATAAGATAATTTTTCAAGGCGCCCTTGAAGCGTCTGCTGACCCTGCTATTGATGTTGCGGATGCACTATGATCTCCGGACAACTGTTTGAAAATTACTGATCTAGATGGTTTTGATTTTTCCTTTGATATCCAATTTTTTAGTCTCTTTTCGATGCATTTGGTCTGATTTGGTTTCTTTAATGACATATCAACCCTCGTGGATTATTTCATGACAAATACACCGGCCCATTACCCTAAAGAGTAGCTATTAAAAAGGGAGTCTTCGCGTTAACCTCGACTAAAGTCGCTAACTTTACTTACTTGTAGAAGAACAGAAGTAGCATTATTTAGCCCATAGCGGAAGGGATTTGAAGTTTCATAACTTTCCCAAGGGTATTAACCCGAAAGGGAAAGTTATAGCGTGCTGGAGCTTGAACTCGCCTCCTCCGAAGTCGCAGTCCAGCACATTAACCTTAACACCACGCAAAGTCTAACATTGAGGACCTTTTCAAGGCTACTGACAACAATTGGTATCATCGCTTTCCACATCTTTTTCAAATTTCTGCAAAGATCCAAGTATTTGTCTGTCTTTTCACATTCTTTTATTTTTGCACTGTAGTTCTTTGGATAGGCAAAATTCAATGGATGAAAAATACTTTTATTGATAATACTAGGTCTGGTCTCCTGGCCGGGATGAGGATATCTGTTTGCATCTCAATGCCCCCCGGCAATTTTATTCATCTCATTTCAGAACAGATTCTTCTTTGTGTATATATATACCGTTTGGCACCATAGTCAAATCTTAATTTTTTGCACAATTCTCATGGGTCATCGTTCTCACCCAATTGTGTCTAGTCTTGAATTTCTTTTATACTAACTTGCTGTAATTGCTTATTATGTGAATAACCATTACCAGATAACCTACACTTTGCTCTGATATGAAGTCTTTGCCACGACACGATTGAACCCAGGTGTACCGGACCATTGACAAACACTCTAACCATTACACCAATATATACATATGTAATTTGTGTTTTAGTTTCAGCGGTGTTGCATTTATTTATTCTAGTTATAAATAACAACGAATAATAAGTGTTTTGATTGTACAATGTTATACCAGAAACAATAAACTCTTGGTTTGAAAGAAAATTAACTTTTTATAAAAAAAATGATAGCTGTTTACTTCTTTATTGATGCTATTATATATATATATATATATATATATATATATATATAATTGCAACAAAGTAAAACGTAAGTAAAGTTAGCGATCTTAGTTGAGGGTGGCCCAAAGGCTCCCTTTTCTATAGCTACTACACCGAGGTGTTGGTGTGGGCGCTACTCCTTCCCTGGATTGCTCCACTTTACCCTTAATCCGAACCTTATAATGCCAAGTGTTAAACAAAGTGCCATCAAGTACCATTTTTTGAGTTTTTGGTATGATTCAACCTAGGATTGAACCTCGGTCTCCTGGACCAATTGCGAACTCTCAACTCCTTAGGCCAATAAACAAAACTAATGAATATAATAAAGCCTCTTTTAGTGCTCTAACTTTTTATATTGTTCAAATGCATAACTTACGCTTTTGTATTAAACTACTTTGGAATCATCTTAAAAATTTTACTCCAAAAAGAATTTTGAGGAACACTTCATAAGTGTTGACATTTATAGGCTGTCATTTGGTTCCATTATCTTTAAATGTATCAATGTGATATCTAATCGAGGATGTTTGGTGCGTGTTTTTAAGTAAACCTAAATTTTATGGAATAAAATATAAATGAATAAAACAATTCCATTACTGCCGTTGTATTTCAGGAAAAAAAATGATGATGCATAATGGAGAGTAGTGACTTTGACAAGTGTTAAAGCCAAGTCATCATTTAGACAACTGCTATGCTAAGTATCAATTTTGTTCATTGAACCGTGTTGTATGTATTTACCCAACCTTTCAGTTACGTGCAAGAAGCCCCACAAAGCCGATTTTCAAGCGGAGTACACCTGGTTTGAATTCAGAGTTTTTCTTCTCCTAGATTGGTTGCCGTTAAGCAAAGGGTATACGTGTCTAGGCATAGGCTGTCAGGTTTGAATTAAATTGTAGCCAAAAAATAATTGCACAATTAATTCAATAAATCAGCAAATATCATTTTTGTCTGTCTATCATCGCATCATGGTTTAACTTAAGAACAGTTAGAGCTACGGCCATCAAATTTTCTTTGGTAACAAATATGACCACTGGCCATATTTTTTAGCATATTAAGTTTTTAGAATTTCAAGATCTATCAAGTTTTAACAATGGTTTGAATTTACAATGTAAGTATAATATTAAAGTCTACCCTCATTTTGTGTTCGACCGGTTAGTTGAATCAAATCTTAATCCTTTTATTGATCCATATAAAAAAGATTACAACTAGAAACTTTCCTGCTCAGAAACTAAAGTTGTGGTCTTTTCCCATGACTAATTTCTGCAATTTTTCCTGTGACGTCTCCTTTCCCCGAAATAAAAAAAGCCCTCTAAATTGTCCTGGATATGACATTAAACTGCATCCAGTGGTGAGGCTCATGTTCTGGTTTTCGAAGGAGTATAGCAAGGAAGGGATACTCCACACTCGCCAGATCTCTAGAACTCAATATTAGATGCAGTTTAATTTCATATCTAGAACACCCCTTTTTTAAGGGGGTATTTCTTTGCAGTTAATTCAGTCAGTATATTCTTGTCCCGCCAACAAGGCGGCTGTAGGTCAAGTTTCCAGCTAGTGGTTACAATGAAAAAAAAAAAAGAAGTCAATTGCGAAGAAAAATCTCAAAGACTTAGAAATGAAACTTGAATCATTTTGATAGATGCGAAAAGAGGACCTCACTTGTAGAAAGACGAGAGTGAACAAATGGTTTTTGCAACACAATGGAAAGAAAGGGTTGAATCTAAAAGTCAATTATACAAATAATTGAAAATTGGGACATTTCGAAAAAAAGAAAAAACATCAAAAGCTGACAGCGAATTGACGTAAGGACAAAAAGGAAAGGAAAAAAATTGAAAAGCTGTTCGTCTACAAGACATAGTATGTTTTAAATAATCCGACCATCTGTTGATGTTTTATGTAATAAGAAAGAATTAGTGGGATAATATCAGAAATAGACGGCGTAATTACTAAACATTTTGGGCGTAAGGTAACTTATGTCATCACCGTCTCAGTTGCTGATAGATAATGCTTACTATTTATAATTACCACCTAAAGACACCAAGCTAGTCTGGCAGAACAATTAGTTGTGAGTTTGAGCACTTCACCAGTTCTTCCATACTTGCGGCATTGTAGTAAACTTTGCTTATGTGGAGTTTTCATTCTTTAGAATTTTGTTAAGTCACTTCGCGTGATGTAATGGTTAGTAAGCCAGGCTGTCAGACAAGTGAAGTTTTCTACTCAACAGCGTCTAGCTTGGTACGCCGACTTTTGGTTGCTCACAGTACCTGATGGACTATATATACAGGTCATCGTTACTGAGTTTGATTCTCCCCGGATGCCTCATGTCTATACCAGACTGTATATAATCAATAACAAGGCGGAAAATATGGATTACACGATGTAAATGTTGTGACATTGAAGGGCCAAAAATGAATAACAAAGAGATGTAAGATTTTCAGCAGTATATATATATATATACGGAAATACAGACAGTAAAAGTTACCGGTAGCTAACTAGACTCACTTGCCTTGTTTATCCATCCAGTTACTATTTATAGTGTCGGGGAGGTTCAATGCAGTGACGTAATGGGGTATACCACCATAGCAGTAACAAAATTTTTACACATTATTCCTTGGCAAAAGCAATCGGGAAATAGTATTATTTCTCAGTTGCTTATCGACACAATAAATGGAAAAGGCATATCCTTATTACAGGGACAGAAATGGGGGAACATCAAGCAGCTCAGCCTTGATCCCGAGTCGAAAGTTTTTACTCAAAATGAGGGATCATCAAACAGTTCGGCCGTGATCCCTGGTCGAAAGCTTTTGATGATCCCTGGTCGAAAGCCTTTAATCGAAATGGGGGATATTTTAGCAGCTCAGCCGTGACCCCTGTTCGAAAAACTTCACTCGAAAAGCAGGTACATATGAAATAGAATAGTAATTATATTGTATGTGGAGATAGACTGTTAACTACATAATTTTCAAATTAGCACAAAATGAGAACAAGACTAAGTACGACTGTGTGGTAAAGATGATCCACTGCGAATTCTGCATGAGATTAAAAATTTGACAATACAACCAAATGGTATATACACAAACTAAAATCTGTCAAAGAAGATTATCTGTGATTTTGCTATAAAAACGGATCACCTAATCCGGTTCAGAAGACCAGATATAGTGTTGATTAACAAGAAAAAAGAACGAGACATCCAGCGGATTTTGTTGTTCCAGTCGATGAACTTACGTAAGATATACAAGGATCATTAAATAAGTTTCCGGACTTTTTTCGTATGGGCACTTTTATTGTTAGTACACACATGAAACTCTAGTTCCCTTCGAAGTAATCTCCTCCGGCTGCAATGCACTTGTTGTACCATTCCAACAACTTCTGGAAGGCCCCATGGAAGTCCTCCTGTGTGAGCGTGTCAATAACCTTTGTCACAGCCGCTTTCATCTCCTCAATTGTCTCATAACGACATCCTCTGAGCTTAGGGAATAAGCAAAAGTCACAGGGAGCAAGGTCTCGACTATAGGGAGGGTGATAAACTGTCTTGATGCCTATCTTGGTCAAATAGTCTGTGAAAAGGATGGAGTTGTGGACTGGTGTATTGTCCTCGTGGAAATGCCACTGACCCGATTTGAAGAGCGCTGGCCTCTTCCGACGGAATCTCTTCCTGGATTCCCTTAAAACCTCAACATAGTAACCTTTGGCCAATCAACTCTGGTGTTCTAACTTCCTTACTCCTGCCACACCTCTCATCATCCCTCACAGACTCCCTGCGTTTCTTGAATCTCTTATGCCACACAAAAACTGATGCTCGATTCATGCAAGATGCTCCAAAAGCATTCCATAATTTTCTGTGGCATTCTTTTCAGGTTTAAAACAGAATTTTATTGCATATCGTTCTTCTAAAGTATCGTCACGTCCAGATTGCATTTTTGAAATTCACCAGCTGTGATAATCAGGCCTTAGTAGGGTGTATTCCAAATGCTGCTGTAGCTGTTCATTTAAACCTGAAATCATAAAAATTGGTCAGTCATCTTATAAGATGTGTAGCAATAACATATTGAATTTTCAAGAGTCTACGACAATTTTAAATGCCTGTTCCAAAAGGTCTGGAAACTTATTGATGGCACCTCGTATATATATATATATATATATATATATATATATATATTAGTGTACTTACATTTGAACTGGTACATATTTGTTTTGGACTGCTACGTACGTATTTTTACAGATGTTTTTTATCCATTTTTTAATGTTATTTTTAAAATAGTATCAATGCTTTGGTGCCGGTAATAAAGAATATCTGATAATATCCGTTTTGATTTTAAAACGTTCCACTATAAAAGTGCGATTGCAGTATTAATTCTAAATCAAGCCTTTCTTCCCGCTCCCACTCCCGCAAAATTATGAAATTAGCACACTTAAAAGACATTCACCTTACTTTATTTTCATTTAGCAGTAAATAAACTAATAGCAGATTAGATGCAAAGCATTTTAGTTGATAGCTGATCAATCTGGTTTTCTAAAATATTTCCTAAATAAAGTATAGTAAATTATTTACATCGATAGTATATTTTTTCCAAGCCAAAAAATAACAACAGGAGCCTAGATATAGAAATCGTTCGACAGTTAAAAGACTACTTGCAGGCCTCAACAAACTAGATCAATGAAGTTAAGAAGTAATGAATCTACTCAGTAGTTAAGTGATTCGCCACTTACGAAAAGCAGTTACAGTTAGCAGCCTGAGGCTTGTGTGCCAGTGTGTCAGTCGAAGTAAAATAATAAATAATGACACCCATAAATTCAGCTCCTCTCAATACATCAATAATAACGATCTTTCAATGCAGAAACTAATTCGACAAAAACTGTATTGAGCGGCGTTTCTTGTAATGTTACTGCTTTCTTAGATTATTAGGCTTTGTTAGTGAGTTTGATTCCCACTGGGTGGCTGATATTTCTAGCTTTGAACTAAACTCTGTAAATGACTATTAAAACTAGATCGAGAGCATCAATCGCTACTACGACTCATAGACAACTACTACCACTGCAATAAACTCCTACGAATACAATTATGGTTACTTCAACAGCAACAATAACTATTACTACTGTCTTTTTTAGAAGACAAATCCGTCTCATAGGCTAATTTCATTTCAGACATGTTTATTTGCGGAGTCATCACGCCTTCAAAAAAGCATACATGCTTAAGCTACATTTTTACCCTTTAGAAACAGGGCATTTTTCCGGGCTATTTTGTTATTTCAAAGGTTTTGCTTGTGTGAATATCAGAAGAAAATAAAGAAAAAAAAGTGACAGTGTGTGTGGTTTGGGGTTAGATAGGCCATTGTTGCTAAATTACTTCCTAAAATTGACTTTTATAACATTGCTACCGTTATGTTCGAATGGATGTGTATGTTGGCTGGAATGCGTGTATAGCTGAGAGGCAGAAAGTGAAACACATGTGCCTGAGTACGTTCGTATTGTTTGTAATGCGTATAGTTTTGTATGTCAAGTCAATGCAATCAAGGTGTTGTTTTGTAGATGTGTAAAAATGTCACCTTGTGTTAACATAGAAATTAAAGACATTAATTCAATTATATTCAACCTACTTATTGAAGCATTGTATTAGAAAATAGTTTAGCATGATTATATATATATATATATACTTATTTTTATGCATCTACATATGTATACATGTATAGTTTGTCGACTTGAATAAGCATAAATACAGTAGTCCATAAATAAGTACACCTAGAAGTTGTTTAGTCTAGCTTGCAAACCATTACACAACCCGAGGCGCCCAGTACACCTAGAACATTTTTTAAGAAAAGGTTAATTTTATTCTAAGCCATAGATAAAGGAAATTCCTGATTTCTAGAGAAGCATTTCAAAAGCCAAAACCTATATTATTAGGTACTGTTTATTATCAAACACTACATCAGTGAAATTATTCATTTTGTTGTATTGGAATTCATTTCATTTCTTTTATACACAGACTCACAGATCCACACGCACTCACATTCACATACACACACACATGAACACACACACACACATACATATATATATATATATATATATATATATTTAGTATCATCCATAAATATATAAGCTTTTCACTTTTTTAAAGTTTTAATTTATTCATAACCAATGACGTTAGAATGTTATAGTTTCTAGTATTACATTAGGCAATGAAAAATGATATTATTTGGAGTTATTTATTACTAAACCCGACTCCAGTGAAACAATAAAACAAAAAATAAATTTGCATAAATAATATATAAGGTGTTATTTTTGGAGTGCTGCATAATCATATTTTTACTTACAAAGTTTGATAGCTGCATATTTTGGTAAGAAATGATCTCTAGTAATAGTCCTTCCGATTATATAATTTTATCCAAGAAATTATAAATCCTTATATATTTAATGTAGGTTTTTATTTTTTTTAAAGTTCGTTGAATTAACTGGCACAGTCTTAATATACTTCCAAAAATCCCCAGTTACCCGGTGAATGAGAATGGAGTGGAGTACTATTTTCCTTCTGGAAGAATAAGACGTTCCTGACAAATTACGGGATAAAATGTTCCGAACATCGCTGAAAGTAAGGTGGGTGCTCCAAAACCCTTTAGCAAATTGTATTAAAATGCACCTTGAAAGCAAAAAAGTCATAAACCGAGTTCTTTTTCAAGAATAGCCATTATCCTTGTCGTCCATTTGTAACAAGGACAAAGCCAACAAAACTATATATATATATATATTCAGGGGATGTAAACCCAAATTATGGAAATTTAACTTTTAACATTTTACATTTTAAAATTTGAAATGAAAATTTAAATGAAGATTTATGCACAATTGAGCAACATATAAAATAATAAAGCGGGCTACAAGTGTACAAAATCACAAGGAAAGATAAATCCTCTTATGTATATAGATGATATAAATGATGATACAAATGAAAAAGAACAGGAGACCCTGATAGAAAGAATAAAAATATATGGCCAGAATACAGAAATGTGCCATGCTGATAATAAAAGGTAGGAAAAAAGAGAAACAACAAAAGGAATAAAACTGTGAAATCAGGAAAGCAGTATGACGCTTGAAGAGAAGGAAAATAGCAAGTATTTGGGAATATTGGAAACGGCACTATCATTCAGATTCCAGGGAAAGCTCACCAACTAAAGCTCACCAACAAAAAAAGAGTACTTGCGAAATTGTCGACTTTGCTGTCCCGGCTGACCACAGAATAAAACTGAAAGAAAGTTAAAAGAAGATAAGTACCTTGAGCTTGCTAGGGAATTGAAAAAAACTATACAACATAAAGGTGACAATTATACCAAACGTGATTGGTGCTTTTGGATTATTAAAGGGACTGGAGGACTTGGAAATAAAAGGACGAGTGGAAACCATCCAAATTACTACATTATTGAGAACGGCCAGGACAGTGAGAAGAGTCCAGGAAACTTGAGGAGACTTACTGTCACTCAAACTCTCAAGGCGTAAATAATAATAATAATAATAATAATAATAATAATAATAATAACAATAATACATAGGGTTTTGCCATTCCAGTAGATCACAGAGTGAAAATCAAAGAAAACGAAAAGAGATATAAGTACCAAGACCTTGCTAGAGAACTAAGGACACAATGGAACATGAAAATAACAGTGATACTAACTGTAATTGCTGTACTTGGAATGCTTCGCAAACAACTGGTAAGAGGACTTGAAGAGTTGGAAATCGTGGGACGAATCGAGACTATTCAGACAACAGCATTGTTGATATTGGTCAGAATACTGAAAATAAACCTGGACACTTGAGGATATTTGTCGCCCGCCGACTTCTGCGAAAGACTATCAGCTAACGCTTGTGTGAAAAACTCGCAAGGAGTATTATTATAGTTATATATGATAATATTGATATATTATCGAAATATATAATAGAGAACCAACCGAATGGTGGACTTTTCCGTCCCGGCAGACCACAGAGAAAAATTATAAGAAAGCAAAACGAGAGATAACTACCGAGACCTTGCTAGAGAACTAAAAAAAACCTATAGAACCTGAAGATGACGGTGACTCCATTTGTAATAAGTGCTTTTGGAACAATCCCTAAAGAATTAGAAAAAGAATTGGAAGACTGTAAATAAGAGGATAAGTGGAGATCATCCAGACTACAGAATTATCAAGATGGGCTAAAATACTGAGAAGAATCCCGGAAACTCGAATAGGTTTGCTTTCACTCAAACTTCAGTGGAAAACCATCGGCTAACGCTGGTGTGAAAAACAATCAAAAGTGTAATGATAATAAGTAAATTGGCTAGTTGCAGTCGAGGACGACTCGATGGCTCCCTTTTAAATAGCTACAACACTGAGGTGCAGAGGAGAGCGCTACTCCATTCCATGGATGCTCCTCATTGATCCGTACCTTATAATGTTAAATGTTAAGCAAGGAGGCATCAAGTACCATTTTTTAAGTCTTTAGTATGACACAAACTTGGATTGATCCCTGGCCTTCCGGACCATTGGCGAACACTCAAACCATCATGAGAATGGGCCGTTTTAATAATAATAATAATAATAATAACAATAATAATCTCACACGGCAAAACCTACATGTTGCTAAGAAAAGGAAACTTTAAGAAAGAAACAGAATCTCTCCTAATTGCAGCACAAAAAAAGAACGCCGTAAGAACCAATCATATCAAAGCGAGAATAGATAAGACGTAACAAAATAGCAAATGTATGCTATGCAGTGACAGAGATGAAACCATAAATTACATATGTGAATTCAGGAAATTAGCGCAGAAGGAATATAAGACTAGACACGACTGGGTCGGCAAGGGGATCCACTGGGAGATGTGCAAGAAATTTAAATTTGACCATATGAACAAATGGTATATGCACAACCAAGCATCTGTCCTAGAAAATGACACACATAAACTCCTATTGGACTTTGAAATACAAACAGCTCATCTAATCTCGGACAAAAGACCAGATAATAACCCACAAAATAAAAACCAACAAAAAAAAAGAGAACTTGCAAAATTATCGACTTTGCTGTCCCGGCTGACCACTGAATAAAACTGAAAGAATGTGAAAATAAGGATAAGTATCTCGACCTTGCGAGGAAATTGAAAAAACTATGGACCATGCAGGTGACAATCATACCAATATTAATTGTTGCGTTTGGAACAGTAACTAAAGGATTACTAAAGGGACTGGAGGACTTGGAAATAAGAAGACGAGTGGAGACCATCCAAACTACTACACGGTTGAGAATTGCCAGAATACTAGAAGAGTCCTGGAGACTTGAGGAGACTTGCTGTCACTCAAAATCTAGTGAAAAACTATCAGCTAAAGTTGATGTTAAAAACTCTAATGAGTAAATAATAATGATAACCTGGACATGGCTAAGAAAAGGAAACTTTAAGAGAGAAACAGAATCTCTCCTAATGGCGACACATAACAGCGCCATAAGAACCAATCATATCAAAGCGAGGATAGATAAGACGCAACAAAATAGCAAATGTACGCTATGCAGTGACAGAGATGAAACCATCAATTACATAGTAAGCGAATGCGGCAAATTGGCACAGAAGGAGTACAAGGCTAGACACGACTGAGCTGGCAAGGTGATCCACTGGGAAATGTGCAAGAAATTTAGATTTGGCCATGCCAACAAAAGGTATATGCACAACCCAGCACCTGTCCGAGAAAATGACACACACAAACTCCTTTGGGACTTTGACATACAAACGGATCACTGCCAGAAGACCAGACTTTATGATAATCAACAAAAAAAAAAAAAAGAAAATCTGCAAAATTGTCGACTTTGCTGCCCCGGCTGACCACAGAATAAAACTGATAGAATGTGAAAAGAGAGATAAGTATCTCGACCTTGCTAGAGAATTGAAAAAACTATGGAACATGAAGGGGACAGTTATACCAATTGTGATTGGTACTTTTGGCACAGTAACTAAAAGTCTATTAAAGAGTCTGCCTGGAGGATTTGGAAGTTGGCGGCCGAGTGGAAACCATCCAAACAATAGCATTATTGAAGACGGCCAGGATACAGGGAAAAGTCCCGGAGACTTGAGGAGACTTGCTGTCACTCAATCTCCAGTGAAAGACCATCAGCTTTAGCTGCTGTGAAAATCTCTAATGATTAAATAATAATACTAAAGATATAAAAGACAGTAGAAATTAATAAATTGAAAATAAATGTACTAGCGTAAAATATAAACTAGAACGCCCTTGCCAGTATGCTCCGAAGACTAAATCACCTTTCTCATCGGGCCTACAAGCTTAACTATCATTCTGATGATACTCAACAGAATAGTTTATAAAGGGACGGCCATCATGTGTGTTCACTTGTTCCGATGATCGCACTGTCCCCGCTGGCTCGGAGTCTACGCTATCCTAACATATATATATATGCTCTATCAACGAAATTGAACACATTTTATTAATATATATAGCAAATTATATCATCAATATATATATATATATATATATATATATATATATACACATATATATATATATACACTACACACACACGTACACATATATATACATCACACTCACTCACACTCACTCACACACGCGCGCACACACACACACACACACACACACATATATATATATATATATATACACACGTATATATATATATATATATATGTATATATATATATAACCTAAACACACACCCGTATATATACACTACACACACACACACACAAACAAACAAACACACACACACACGCACACACACACACACACACACACACACACATATATATATATATATATATGAAGGTGTTTTATCATGCAATTGTCCTTCTTCATACGCTTCGCTCGTACGTTTTTCAATTTTTTTTGTCAGCCTGCGTCCATTCTAAACTAACAGATGTTTTTAGACAGAGGCATGAAAATAATCCTCCCCGCCTCATTTAATACTCAAGTCTCGGCTGTCTCGTCAGATCACGCCATAATATGAGCACCAACCTTAAGACAAAGACGACGAAAATATCTCCACTCGTTCAAACAAACGCAACGAAAACAAAACAAAAAAAAATGTGTATGAGGCAGGGGAAATGGTAAAACCAACGAAAAAATTGAAAAATGAAAAAGAAAATAAAAACAAAAAAATTAAACCACGAACAAGTGTCTCTCTGCACCATATCTTTGGTAAGGCCCTCCTCACACAGGTCCTGACATCTAAAGCTGGGGTAACACGAAATCTTATTTCTATATCTCTGCTACTTGACGATAAAAAATGCCCGCCCTAAACTTTCATCCAATTGTCGTTTGCTTACTCAACATCTGCTTTCTTAATATCCTTTTCTGTATATTCATATCTCTCTCTCTCTCTCTCTCTCTCTCTCTCTCTCTCTCTCTCTCTCTCTCTCTCTCTCTTTATTTTGTTAATGTGACAATATTTTAAAAAAACTTAACATATTTAAATTACATCTTTTACTTTGTAGCACAGCAAAGTTAAACCCTTTAACAGAATACTTCAATCGATGCAGTGAAAATATTTGCTACATAAATCGTCGCCATTTTGTTTTATTGTGCATGTGTTCTGACTAATTAAAAAAGTAAACAATAATAGAGAAAGATGCCGACTGAGGGAAAGGACATAATTAGCAATTTCTAATGATTTTTGCAATTATTTGATTGTTTATTCAAGTTTAAGCCATGAAAATGTGTATAACTTTGATCTAAGAGAAAAATACATGTTATTTTGCTTTATGCAGTAAACTAAAGAAAGCAAATAAAAACCGACTGCTCCGACCGGCCGCTATCGTATTCTGTCAAAAGTTCAAATGAAATAGCGCGTATTTCATATATTCATTCTCATTATATGTACTTTCCAAAACCCTCCACACAAGCAAAATGTGACACAAAGTCAATTTTTATGCTGAGTTTAACAGCTTTGAATTATGAGTTTTCATTCTCCTAGATTGGTTGCCATAACAAGGTTGAATAGCTCAGTCTGTCCCACTATTTACCAATAGCTGGAGAGAGAATAATTGGATTGGTTCCTTTCCCAAGAGTATTAGCTCTATGAAATGCAAACAACTTCATCCAGAATTTAAACTTGGTTCGTAGTGTACATTTTCTACGACAATAACCATTACACCGCCAGTATCTTATTATACTTTCCAAACATTATTCTGTCGTAGATATGCCTGTTTCTGATTAACCCTATCAGCTATCAGCGCAGCTACACAGAAAAGTCGTAGTGGAGGGGTTGAGTAAATAGGTTTCGAAGGCTGACTGCTAGCAAGTCTCATCATGCATTTTTTGGGGGGTGTTTTCATTTCTTTTCACACAACTCTGTTTAGCTTTGCAATAAGACTATCGGTTTGGGGGACACCATGCAGAATTCTAATTCACGAAAGAAGCCTACTTTTTGTAACGATTATGGTAGGAAGAAATAAACACGGTGACAGGAGTTCAAACCCTGAACAAAGCTGATTGTGTTTCGGTTTCATGCTAATACCCATGGGAAAGGCATGAATCCATCTGTTCCTCACCACCACTACACTATGGATAAATAGTCGGGCAAACTGGGATTCTTAGCCTTGGTCTGGCAATCAGTCAAGGAGAGGAAAAACTATGAATTCAAATTAGTTGTACTCCGCTTAAAAAAAACTGATATTGTATCAACCCTGATCACAGAGGAGGGGTTGGATAGATACACATTAAGTATGATGCCTTCTATGTTCTTTGTTGATAAAGTCAGAAACAAACAAGTCAAATAATACGCTTCTTATATCTTTAAAACAAATCTACTTTACATTTTTTTTTCTGTTGTAGATGAATAATTAAATTGCTTTCAACAATACTGATTGAAAATAAAATTTAAAAAGGTTTTATTTATGAACTTAAAGAACACAAACACGGATAATTAACGAAAGAATTGTGAAAATATAAGTGTCACAGCACTTTCCGAAATTTCGTTTCAAAAGATACCTCTTTATAATCTATTTTCAAGTAGAAGAGAAGATTGCGCCTGGAATTACTGTTCTTTTTTAAATCATTTGTAACAGTTCAATATAAACGAAGATTCATGTACAGATCGAACATAAAATTTAACATTCGTAATATATATATATATATATATATATATATATATATATATACTTTCACTTTCTACGAAATTACAACTCAGATATTTTGATTTAGTCCGACATCGTAGACGTAAGCTCATGCCGGCATGCTGTCGTTGTAAATGGAAGCATCGACCAATGTTTAATCTTGCTAAGGCAAACAGTCTGGCAGAAGTAAAATTCTGAATTCAAACCTGTTAAACTCCGCTTAAACAATTGACCTTGTGTAGTATTCTCCCCATGCAGTGGGGTTGATAAATATGTAAATATATATTGAGAGGGAAAGAGAAAGAGAAGGATAGATAGATAGATAGAGAGAGAGAGAGAGAGAGAGAGAGAGAGAGAATTATGACTAAATTTCAAAATCGGTAAAATATAAAATTATATGCACAAAAATGCAATATTACGATATTTCATTTGCAAAAAAAAACAGGGTAAAATTTCCAATCTTCTTCTCTCTCTCTCTCTCTCTCTCTCTCTCTCTCTCTCTCTCTCTCTCTCTGGGGATGTCCGAAAATAATGCACAAACATTAATTTATCAATTACTGAGCTAATAGAGCATTGTACATAAACTGCCGCAACTACTATTCCACTTTTCGACATAGTCGCCATCGTGATGAAAGCAGAGGTGCCTGTTGCATTCGGACAAAAGAGATGGAAATTTTCGATAACCCAACTTTTTGAGCCTACCACTTCGGAAGCTTAAATTCTATGACCAAATCATACTGAATAAAAGATTCAAAGCCGTCAATTTTCCAAAAGTAACAAGCGTTACATTCGTGTGTTATATTTTGACCTTCGACCCGGCCCAAAAATGCTATTCCTAGGTGATACACCGGAAGGAAGTGACACATTCCAATGGCCAGTAATCGAAAGAGATCACGTGGGCGGATTAAGGCTTATGATATGGGACAAGGTGAAGGTCTCATTGTGCCATTACAGTCATGCACCGGAAGAGAGTAACCTCTGAACTGCATGACAGTTATTTCCGCTTGATGACGATTAAACATCCGATTCAAAGATCCAGTAGGCGATCGTGTGGGCGTTGAGTTATTATTTAACTCAGTTGAGTTTGGGGCGCCAAAGCAGTTGCCAGCAGACTCCCAGAGGGTTAGAGACGAGATGTGGTAGGGAAGGCCACACCCGACCGAGGGGGACCTCGGAAACCCCCGATGCAGTTGCCAGCAGACTCCCAGAGGGTTAGAGACGAGATATGGTAGGGAAGGCCACACCCGACCGAGGGGGACCTCGGAAACCCCCGATGCAGTTGCCAGCAGACTTCCAGACAGTAGAGACCAGATGTGGTAGGGAAGGCCACACCCGACCGAGGGGGCCCTCGGAAAAGCCCCGATGGAGTGGACCCCAAGACCTCTGGTTGAGCATCTAAGAGAACAAGAAAGACACAACGTGACGGTCATAACAGTGGGGTAAAAATATGAAGTTTACGTTCGGTCTCCAGTATCCTCTCACATGCAAACCCTTAAACAACCCTTTCAAACCCTTGCAATAAAGTGAAAGGTGAATATTTTTCTAAAGAAGTCCTTCCTGCGTCTTTATCATGCGTTTTCCTTCCTGCGTCTTCATCGTTGTGTCGCTGTAGATGACTATATAACACGTGAACCAATGGTACAATTGCAACGATCTTGATGGCGAATTTTGGTCATCACTTTTATAAATACACTGATGGAACATAAAATGGTAACACTGAGTAAGACGATGCTGATTTTGACCTAAGTATAAAATATGTGAGCAATAAGTAGATATTCAAAGAAAATCTTCAAAATATTCGACTATTTTATAGCATCGTAATACTTATAAAAGAGCGCCTTGCATATGACTGTACTGTAGAGAGTACAGGGCTGTGTTAGCACCCAAGGAGGATTTACTGCCTATCATAATAATGGGGTTAGAATATTTTTGATACACTCCTTATTTAGGAACCTGTGCATATATCGATCTATATATGTAACCATTTATTGTTATCCGGCTAAGCTAAGTACGTTTACGCTTGGGTCTTGTGTATATTACATATCATAAAATATTATCATAATACACTGTTATATTATCATATTATTATATTTTTGGTTATATATATATATATATATATATATATATACATATAATGGAGTCGACGTATGAAAACCTAACAGTTCGGTTGATTATATGAACTGTTGGACTACTTACATAGATGATTTCTTTATAGTTGCAAGGAATCTATAGAACCAGCCACACTTTTAGGATATGTTGATAACAAAAGAATGGTATACCAGTGTATCACAGATTCTCCCGAACAACCTTCCAATTTTGATGGATTTAGAATTTTTCCTTTTCTTAGACTGGTCGAACCATAAAAGCTGGAGAGCCTAAGCTATCCTACTATTTCACCCATGGTATATATATATATATATATATATATATATGTATATGCATGTATGGTATATATATATATATATATATATGCATGGGATACATATATATAGGATATATATATATATGATATATATATATATATCTATCTATATATATATATATATACATAAATGATATATATATGGGATATATATGTATATAATATATATATATACATGTGATATATACATGTGTGATATATATATATATATATACACGTATGTGATATATATATGTGATATATATATATACATATATATATATATATGTGTGTGTGTGTGTTTGTGTGATAGAAATGTGTGAAATGTTGGATAAATCAAACATTCACCACACGTTTAAAAGCTGTATTATTTCGTTCTTTTTATTCAAAGAACCTCGCGCCTACTAAACATGTGTAAAGCGTTTAATTTATCCAACCTTCAACATATTTTTATCATACTGTTAGATTCACTACAATCTATCATTTTAACATATATAAAGTATATATATATATATATATATATATATATATATATATATATATATATGATAAACCCCTGCCGGCCGACCCCGACTATATCAAAGTCGTTAAACTTTTCATGGCCAGTGATTAGTCAAGTGTTTTTTTTCTCATTTCCGATTTGGGATATTGCACATTTTTTATGGCCACATAAAATACAACCAACAGGGTGGAAGAAAAAGAATAAACGAACAAACACGGACTTGGGCCAGCTCCAAGTGCAAGAAGGGGAAAGTCTATGAGACACTTTGCATTCTCCGTGCATTTGTAGATTATTGCAGACGTGTATTTTTTGCGAAACTTCAACAAAAGCTACTAGCCATGCTGACATCTTCTCGCGTTGATTAACCCGGCCTCTCTGTAGGTCATCAGGTCTTAGCAGTCGCTTTTCTGACTTCTGTTGATTTCCTTCTCTGTCCTGCTTCTATCTTCTCCTGGCTTTCTCTGCTGACTGTTGTCAACTGCCTCTCTCCGACTTCCTTTGTCAACTGACTTCTGTCTTCTCTAGGACCTTCCACGCCTCGTCCACTTCCCGTCTCGCGGGAGATCTCAAGCTCAAGCCCTTTGTTTGGTTTTTGCGCCAAAACAGACAAAGAGATCGTCTGACCGGTGCACACACACAGAGACTCAACACAATGGCCACATAGTGTCATATATATATATATATATATATATATATATATATATATACGATCAGCTACGTAAATCATCGTCGAACTAAAAGAGTGAAGATTAATTGAAAATACGGTTATATCTGGCAAAGTGGTTTTCCAGATAAGTGTGAAATGAAATGTCTGGCAAGATACGAGAAACTCTAATTTTACAGATTAATAAAGCTGTCAATTTATTTAGATTTAACTAAAATTTGTATAATAAGGCACACACACGTATGCATATATGCATGTTTTTAAAAGTGTGTGCATAACAAATTATTTGGAAAATGATTAAAATATCTTAAAATCTTAAAAAGGAGACCATTTGTTTCGGTCTCTTCTCTTCATTGGTCGTTACCTAGTGGACAATCCAGATTGTGCAACCCCATATAAGTCAACTGTGTTTACTATTCTCACAAATGCTTATAACCAAACATAAACCGGAATTGTGTATCGAAAAACAATTTTACACATCATTACTATTAACAATCCCATTGGACCACGTAAAGAAAACACTATTACTCACGCAAACTCTTCTGGCTGACGGTAATTTTTATCAGTTTTCTTCCCCACTCCCCAGGCTTTTTCGATGGACATTATCACATGTTTATTTCCCCTGATATAATCTTTAAGGTCACTGACATAATTCTCCGAAGAAAAGAGACCGAAATAAAGGGTCCACTTTTTAAGGATTTTAAAATACTTTAGTCGTTTTCAAAATATTTCATGACGCAGACTCTTTTAAAAACAATATGTATATTTTGTACCAAGCACAAGATCTTCACATATATATGTGTACATGTGAGCTCATATGTGATATATATATATATATATATATATATATATATATATATATATATATATATATAATGAAAAATTGAATATATAACACCTAGTTCATTTAACAATAGTCTCTGGCGATGAATTTTTTATTTTGAAACTAATTATACTCAGATAATAATTATTTCGCATAGCAATAGCCCTCTGAATTAATAAATTACCATAAAATTAATTATACGTAACAGTCAAACTTTAAAAATGATTTCCTTGGCTGAATCATTTCTATGCCCAAATAAACAGGGGACGCCTGAGGAAAATCGGAGGATACAGCGGCCGAAACCTTAATAAAAAAACAATTAAGACGGAGACAACAGTCCGATAACTCTTACTGATAAAAAAAAAGTTACAATAGCGTAGACACACTGTCAACAGAGTTTACCGATTATCAGTTTCTCGCCGATACGGCTATTAGACCAATATAGATGCATATGTGTGCGCATGTGTGTGTGTGTGTGTGTATGTGTGTTCGTGTGTGTCAAGGGTTGAGAGAGAGAGAGAGAGAGAGAGAGAGAGAGAGAGAGAACTTAAGGCAATCAAAGTCATCGTGATAAATAAAGAAAAATATTACCAGACTTATTTCTTATTAACATGCGTAACTCTTCGATTTCAGAAAAAAAGTTTCAAAGAAGAAATATTCAAAATGACATTTTGGCACCGAAAGTTTAAACACGTTTATAAGTGTAGAAATTCAATTTATTAGGGTTTCCTTTCTCTTCTTTTCTTTCATGATATTATTCACAGTGTCTTTACTAATTTTATCTTACTAATTATTAAAACTAATTATTACGACTGTATTCTAATGAGTAGAGGAGAAAGAAAGTAGTTGCTAATGATAATGATGACTGAATCAGAAAAAAATGATGTTACGATTATGCTTTTAAAATAATGAAGTTCGTACTAGTTGATGTGCTTCTCATTGCGGACATCTTAAAACGATAGTTTGGGGCCACATCTTGATCGTTAAATGACTTTCTTAATTGTAAATCCTGTATCGTTCTTTTTTTCTGATTTTATACTGATTACAAATAAAATTCCAAATAAGTAACTCTTTCTTCAGCTTACAAAAGCGTGTAAAATATACAAAATATTTCCAAAGCTTTGATAAATTTTGACCTAGTTCCTGAACTATAGAGTAGCCAGTGAGAAACGGACGTACATAGGTTTGGTCTCTTTATTTAACGACATATCAAACTTCATGGGTTAAGTAATGCCGAATCCATTTTTGTGGAAGGACAGTAGTGGTACTTTTAAACCCATAGCTTGGAGTATAAGGGTTTCATGCTTTTTTGAAAGTGAACGTAATTGCGAGATTGAGTTTCGAACTTCTTTACGACGATACTGTAGTTCAGCACATTAACTACAAGGCCACGGGGAATTCCCTTTAAAATGGTTTGGAAACCTAACTCAGGAACCATTACACCACGTGAAGTGACCTAATAAATATTCAGTAAGATTAGCTTAGTTTTAGCACAAAGCCAGAAGTATGAAGTACCCAGTGAGAATCGAACTCATTAATAATGATCTGATCACCCATCTTGCTAACCGTTTCAACTACCGCGCACTGTTCGTCCGTGAAACAGTACAGAAAATTATACTGCACCGTATTCAAAATAATTAGAGTTTCGTATATTTATTTCTTAGGCTCGTAGGGTGGTGTAATTGTTAGCACCCTAGACGAGCAAACCTTTAGAATTAATTTTAATTTTAATTGGGTGCCCCATTCATAAGGCCTTGTGCCGCATCTAAGCAAAAAGCTTAGTAAATTAATACTCTTCCTTCTTTGAGATAATAACTGAATTCTAATTTTAATAGAATAAAAGATAATTCAAATCATTAATATAATAAAGGATGAACGCATAAGTTTGAATATTCCATCTTATGATCACATCAGATAAGTAATGGACCATCCTGTTTTTATCGCGGAGAAAGAAAGGGAAGAAAAAGAATAGGCTATAGATGAAAGCAAATATAAAACGAAGATAAGAAAGAAAAAAAGAATTTGTCCTGAATTTTCTTTCTTAAGAAAATTTTTTACAAAATTATGAAGGAGAAAGGTTTGGTTTGGTTTGGTTTGGTTTGTTGGGTTTTATGGCATATCAACCTTTGTATGATATTTAACGCCAAATCCATTTTTTAGGTAAATAATCAGTTCTATTTAAAACAATTCAGTTTAGCATGAGTAGACAGTTTCATTGTCAGAAACATTTCCATTTCAAACGATTCAAGCAGTTATATATAACAATTCAGTTTAGTGTAAGTACAGTTTCAATGTCAATAACAGTTCATTTTCAAACAATTCACTTTAGCATAAGCAAGCAGTTTAAATGTAAATACAGTTTAATTGTGAAAAGCATTTCTGCTTCTGGCTATTCCGTTCAGTCAAGCAGTTCTAAATCAGCTAATTCAGTTTAGTATAAGTTCAGATTTGGTTTACACTGTTAATTGTCAAAACAGTTCTATGTTAAACAATTCAGTTTAGTGTAAGTACAGTTTGAATGTTAAAAAACAGTTCTATTTCAAATAATTCAGGTTAGCATAAGCAGGCAGTTTAAATGTAAGTACGGTTTAATTGTCAAAAACATTTCTATTTCAAGCTATTCAGTTAAATCAAACAATTCAGATTAGCATAAGTATGCTGTTAGTTCCATTTAATTCACAGACAGGGCCCTACCAGGTGCCACCACATCGGGCCAGAGTGGACCTGGGAGCAATGGGAATGAAGGGGTGCTCCGTATTCCCCAAGGCCCCAGCATTACTGGTACCTCACCATCAGACTGTTTAGTCTCATATCCAGGACACTCATTGGGAGGATTTTACCCCTCTGCAGAGGTGCAGTCAGTGTATTATACAGCCCCAGCTGACTGGGTGAAGGAGAAAAAAAGAAAAAGCGATAACGCTATTTCTCAGATATTTACTGTTTGCTTCAACGGAAGAGAACAGAATGGAAGATAAAAAGGAAGGAAAAAGTGAGGAAGCTAAGTTAAAGACAGAAAAAAAAACAGAAAAGATAGATAGAGAGAGAGAGAGAGAGAAAGAGAGAGAGGGAGAGAGAAAGAGAGAGAGAGAGAGAAAGATGAGCGAAATAAAGAACGCTCATTTTGAAAACTTATTTTGGAAGTTTATTTTTAAATAATATTTTTAAAGACATGCTACATTATAAATGATAACGAATTATTCCGAAACTCTACAAAAAAATTAATTTCAATAAAATCTTCTTAACTTATCTATAAACAATATTTGAATGTATATACAAAGAATTAAAAAAAGAAAAGAAAAGGCTTACTGGGCTTTTAACATGGACAAAAGTTCTAACGGAAAAAAATTAAAGTCATTAATAGATAGAGTTTATTCTTATCATTTGAATTTAATACCTAAACAATAAACATCATCACCATCATCATGTCGTGCCGCTAGCACGGATATCCCTGACCCTCTCTCGCCACTTCTCCCAATCATTAATCGCCTCTGGCAGGTCTTCAGGGTTACATCCCGTATCCTCACATAGCTGCTGTATGTATATTCGAGCTGGTCGTCCTGCTTTTGCTTGGCCATATGCGAGGGTCCATAGGAGTACATCACTTATGAGCTCGTCGCTGCTTCTCCAGCAGTGACCTGCATGTCTGGTTCGTCTAACTTGGATAGATTTCGTGATGGGAAGCAGGTGGCCGTATAGTTGGTGCCTTGTGGAGTGTTGCCGCCAGGACTTGTTCAGTATTGCTCGTAACATTCTTGTGTAATTGCCGTCTAGCTTCTTCTAAATAATAAACAGTACAAATTAATCAGGTTTGATTTCAGTTTCTTCGTGTTTGATGGCAGATCAGCTTTCGTGGATTATTTAATGCCAAAGCCACCCTTGTAGAAGAACAGTCGTTGTACTTTTTAACCCATAGCTGCGGAGATAAGGAAGTTCATACCTTTCTCAAGGGAATTAATCCTAAAGTGAGCGTAATAGTATGATTTGAAATCGAATTCACTACAATGTTACTGTCCAGCTCTTTAGCCACTACACACTCGGGACTTTCCCACAAAATAATCAATATATATATATATATATATATTGTCATTCATAGACAGACGGTTTCGTTGTATCACGATCCATCAGAGTGGCTAGACAAGAGAAATGCTTCAAGCTGGGATCGAAATCCGGCAGACATTACACACTTTACTACACGGCCAACCTTTCAGTATAAATCAACCTTTGAGCATGACCTTAAAATATATATATCAATCTATATAACTTGGATCTGATTTTTCTACGCATGTTGCAATAACACAGCAAAAATGGTACATAGTAACGCGAGTTTTGATACCATAGTAACCCTGGTTGAAATACACTTACAGAATAAGGCACGTTTTAAGCCAGTTTTCAAATTGTCAATAAAAATTGGTGGAGCGGGGGCTGCAATTGAAAAAATTCAAGATGACTGATTTTTTTTCTTTGGCTCACAAAACTGTCTAAAGCATATGATGCTCTTCTGGCAGTCTATAGATTCAGATACAGCTGCACCGTTGTATAATACATGCAATATAAATTGGATTTTTTACATTTAGAACTTAACAACTGATCTCCGGGTTTGAAACCGGACTCATAGTTAATAAAATACTTGCCAGTTAGTTCTAAGTTAGTGCACTTCTATTGCGACGAGTAATAGCGATTAAATTCCAGATGCTTGAAAGATCTTAGAGCGGTTTGTAAAGGGTAGGGAGGTGGCTGGCGAATCTAAGCTCAAAGGGAAATTCAGTAGTACTCACTTGTTGTAAAGAAACCGTGATAACAAAGCCACAAGTGAAAAGGATAACTTTCCTTTCATAGTAGTAAGAGCATCTGATCTTATGTCGTTCTTGGATAAGAAAAGACGGGAAGATATATCCCTGGGAATGAAAGCAGTTGGGCGAGAAAACAAACATCGTTTCTCCATTTCACCGCAAAGTCGAACAAAAGGAATACAAGATGCGATAAGAAAGGCATCAGAGAACTCTAAAGATTTTTTTTATATCTACTATTTCGTTCGAAAATTAATCGTAGTGATTAATTATTTCCATTTTTCAGGTTGGCAACCCTGATTGAAAATCAGTTGACCAGTGTTGACCTTGAAAACCAAGGAAAATATTCAGCTCATTTTTGCCTCACTTAATTTACGTTTACCGAGTGAATTTTGAATTATTATCAGTGAGGTAGGTTGGTTGGTTTATTAGTTGGTTGGTTTTATGGCGTGTCAAAACTTCCTGGGTTTGTATTGACCTAACCCCTCCGTTACGAGCAGGATGTGACTCGAGGTCAATTTTTAAGCAGAGAAAAGCTGGTTTGAATTCAGAGTATTTCTTCTTGGCCCGATGCCTACCTAAGTTAAAGAACCCAGTCTGTCCAACTGTCTACTGGCGGTAGTGAATAGATGCATTCATAGATTTCTCAAGGGCAAGCAGCCTTGTCCAGGATTTGATCTTGGGTCACCAATTCCATTTCCAACGGTGATAACCGTTACGCTAAGTACACCTCATCTCTTGTTGGCTTATCTTATGCCGAACTTGATTTAACTGTTTTAGCCTCAAAATATACGGTTCTAAAATTCATCTTCACTGTGGTTTTAAACAGGTAAGGACTCCCGACATAAAGAATCAATGCTGGAAGAGCCAATTGAATAATTTAGTTCAATATCATTATAAAATCATCTAAAAATATTTATTTAAGCCATAGATGGGACCCTGACAGATTCTAATATTCTGAATTAGAATATACTTTGTGGTAATGGCAACAAAGAAGTGACTGCATACTTCTCAGAGCTCCAGAACTGGAGCCTTATCTCTTTATGCAATATAGTGACATACCAAGCCACAATTTTTTATGGTTAAGTGTTTCACTTAAATTGACACTAAAATCAAATTATTTAGGACAATACGAAAGAAACATTTTACAATTTCATAAATGTTAAGAAAGGTCAAGTTCTTTCCCAGGTGAATGTTTTTAGACAGTACAAATCATTTTTCATGCTGAGAGATTATGGAAGATGAGCCTCGGTTTAATTGGGCGAAAATGGAGAAAATTCTAGAGTGAGGACTCTCACCAGATCTGAGCGTCATTTGACAGTGAGAATGATTGATGATCAACTATAAGATTGATCAGCTGATTTTCAAACCATTATCGACTTGAAAATGAAATTAAAAATCAGACTGATTATTTTCCAGACTCCCACTATGGGTAAATAGTGGGTTCTTTAACGCTTGGTATAGTGACCTATCTAAGAAAAGGAAAACTAAATTCATACTTGTTAAAATCTTCTTAAAAATTGACCTTGTGTTTCATCCTGCTTGTTGGAAGGGGTTGGGTAGGTTCATGATTATTTTTCCAACACAAAACTCATTGAGAATAAAAGCATATTTTCTTTATTTCATTCTGAAGTCGATCACAAAACAATACAAAATGCGTTAAGAATGATATCAAAGAATTTTTAAGAGTATGTGTTTCTTATCTTTTAATGTTTTGGTTGAAATCTTTGTTGTTTTGTTTTGGGTTTTGTGTGTGGGGGGTAGATTTTCACTTAATGAGGCTTTGCTAGTGATGTCATGAATTCAAGATGTATATAATAGTATTTTGAAAAAAGAATCTGGGAGTTCTTTACTCTGTCTGATGGAGCTTCTTATTTGCAAGAGTTTGAAACACAATGAGCTAAAATGCGCCGACTGGATAAAACTAGAATTAGCACAGAGCCACATTTATGGAGCGCCCATCGAGAAAGAAACTCGCAAGTACTCTTAAAAAGAGAGAACGACATAAGCAATTAAGTAATGAGACTTTGGACAAAATATTTTATTATCAAATTAATTACAAATCCATTTCATCTTCTTCAAAAAGTTCAATGAAGATGCTGTTCCCACTCCTGGAAGTTTTCAACTGACATTGCTTTTAGTTGATTTGTCAGGCTTGTTGCATGTTCTCAACAATTCAAAAATAGCTACCACGTTGCAAGATTTTGATTTTTGGAAACGGTAATACTTATAGTAATTCTGGTCAGAGGAGTAAGGGAGAGAGTTATGTTACAACCAAAATATTCTTTTTGGTCCCAAAATAGTACATAAAAAACATGTACAAATTATATCTTTATAACAAAGCTTTGATATGTACCAATCTTATCTCTGTTTCTTAGAAAACTTAATAATGATTAAAAAAAAGAGAAAAGAACGTGTTATACTAAGCTTCCAAGTACGGAGGTAAAGTTTGCCTACGAAAAAGTGTATTTACAATTCTTAGTTTTTGGCGGAAATTGGAAACCAACTTTCAATTCCAGTTGGACATTCATTGATATTTAAACTGTGATCCCAGCTACAAGGGAAAGCTTTAATTTGCATTGCTGAAAACATTCTGTAATCTGAATTCTGTAACCTTTAATTCAAAGAAAAATATCAGACTTTATATATAGCTGAATAAAGCCGAACCAAAAGGTTGTTCGTCAATCGCAGATTTGACTTTGCCTTGTAAGACATAGATATTACTCGGCTCAGTTTTCATCAGCCACTCGGGACGCATTAAACTGACCTTGTATTACATTCTAGTTTGGGGGATTGAAAGAAATTAATAGATCGCAGACTGGACTTGGGGTCGGGAGTCAAAAATTAACCAACTCTGTTCCCGAGGGTCTGAAGGGATTACCAACAGAAGCTAAGCATTATTTTTTTTTTGCTCGGGAGGCATAATTTCTACGGAGTACCTTACATTAAACTGACCTTGCACTCCGTTCTAGTACCGTAAATTCTGGTAGGGTTGTAGCATCTCCACTGAGATTACATGAAGGTCAGCCACAAAAAGTCACACTTCTGTACCGCAACCAGAATATAGATTTCGGCATTTCACACCAGTTAAAACGCAGCTTTGTCGTTCTGTCAAGACATTTTGTTTCTGAACATCCAAGGAATGTGAAGTCCTCGGGGTGTAGTGGCTAATGTGTTGGATTGCAACTTCGTAGGACACCAGTTCAAAGTCCAGTCGCCCCATAAATTTCACTTTCGGTATGATATCTGGTGAAAGGTATAAAACTCCTTATTCCCTCCCCAACAATGGAGTAAATAGTACCAAAATTGTTCTTCTTCAAAAATGGCATAGGCATTAGATAATCCACGACGGTTGATATGCAATTCAATACAGAAATTCAATCTGTACATCCAAAAAAAAAAATCTACAATACGGCATTACAAAAATGATAATATCAAAAGAAAAAGAATTCTCTCACATTTATACTAAGTATATTTCTTTCCCTTATACAGAATTTGTTTTCAAATTATATCTTATTTGTGTTTGTTTTAATTAGCTTTTCAGAAAATTACTAATCGAGGGGTAAATGGGGAAACTTAGTCAGCCTTTCGCTTGTCAAACTCACATGCTGACATTGTTTATCCTTATTCTAAAAATAATTATAATTTCAAAAACTATGGAAAAGTTAGCAATAAAGCTGCTCACGTATCTACTAAACTGCTATGTCTGTCCATCGGTAAGCCTTGTAAATGACTCCACAGTTGATTCCTTTATCGTGGTGAAGGCTTGTGTAAAGCCAACCACACCTTTTTCTTTGATCTGATAACGATATGATGGTGCACCAGTATGCCACTAATTCGTCTGAAAAGACTCATCAATTTTTAATTCACACTGAGTGTCTTAGCATGGCTAGGGTACCCAGTAACCCTACTATTTTACCCATGCCCGGCAGGAGAAGAGGTTGATTCATGATTTTTCCAAGAGTGAAGTAAAACACAAACAGGCTCGTCCAGAATTCGAACTTGGCTCGTCGTTTTCTATTTTTGCCTCCATGATTAAACCACTGCACACAAAATAATTTGAATGTCTCTAAAGAGAAAGTACTTAACTCGAAAGCGAAGAAGAAATGAACACATGACTGAAGAATCGAGATTACCCAGTCCAAAGCACTTAAAAGATCAGCTCGAATATTTAGAAGAGGCACGAGGACATTTTCTCTCACCCAGACTTCAATAGAAAACCACCAGTTAAAACTGGTATGAAAGATTGGTTTGATTTGGTTTGGTTTTATCCAGGGCCGACTAGTAAATACGACCCAGCATGTTACATTAACAGGGTGACTCTTAACTGGCCGAAGTAATATAAACAAAAAATAACTATTTATGGTTGCATTTGAAATTATAACCAAAAAGAAAATTAACTCTAAAAATTGAACAGAGATAATAATTTAATCATGTTGGTAGAATTTATCCGACTTTTTTTTTTATTCCTTTCCACATTAAAATGCATATTTACATTTTGTCTTTTACTAATCCACGAATTATAAACGGCTATGAGTTACCTTGCTTTTATGATTTCAAAATAACGTTGGACAAATTCTACCAGCATTATTATATTATTTTCTCAATTAAATTTTTTAATTTAATCTTTTTTTTTTGTTAGTTAATTTCATGTACAACCATGAATTGATTTTTTACATTACATCGGCTAATTAGAAAACAGCGTGTTAATGTGACATGGGGGCCGTATTTACTTGTGGTTTTATGGCATATCAACTGTTGTAGGTTATCCAATGCCAACAAATCCTTTTTACACATATGCATTGAATATATATATATATATATATATATATATATATATATATATATATATATATATATATATATTGTAAACACATTTTGTAAATAACATTATCAAACGAGCTTGTGCTCTTTTTCGGCACACAAATGGTTTTAAGTATTGCCATATAACAGTCACAATTTAACATCAGCTATTTGTTTCCACGCATGGTTTGTTCTATTTGTCTCATATCAGGTGCTATTATTCCGGGTCGGAAGGGTCCTCGGAGCAATGGCAATGAAGGTGTACTTTACATTCCCCAAATCTCCAAGGAAGGAGTTATATCCAGGATACTCGTTGGGAGGGAACTTATCCCTCTGCTGAGATACCGACTCAATTAGGGTGTGAAAAAGTAGACAGGAGTAAAATAAAAAATCAGTAATCAAGAAAATTATTTCTTCATAAATCTTCTCATTTGCATTCACCGTTTTGTAACTCGTGATCAGAACTTGTAAAGTTTGTCCGTATTAAAAATACGCAGATTTGTTAGAGAACAAAGAGTAGAAAGGACACATCCGTCTAGAGAGAATGGAAGAGATCTGCAGAAAGAATGTGTTAAAACAAACATTAGGATACTTCCTAGATTAAATCAATAAATTATTGAACTGAGGCAAAAATTCAGACTAAATGTTTCTATGTCTAATGTGTTTGATTACAGTTACAGTACATATTTTTAATGTGTCACCTGTGAGGTGAAATTAAACTTACGCAAGTGATTATGGTAGCTCCATGAGGCTGTTCTGGATAGAAAATTATTATTACTATGAGTTTAAAAGTCTATTCGAAAAAGCATCATTACAACGTAACATGAAATGACCACGAAAAACTCTCTGTGTAGCAATAACATAAACAAATCATTAAAAAAATGTTTCAATAGCAAACGCACGGTGTGCACCAATCCCAGCAATAATCACAACTGAACGTTTCTGATGAAGAAATGATAAGAAATTATCTAAAGGAGCCACAATGAGCAGTTGTCTTAGTTTACTTGCACTACACAGGTGACAGTCTAAAATGTGGGATGAACTTCTCTTGTATCCTGTATAAGGAAAACCATTCAATAAAAACTCAATATGTATTTCTTTTAATTACGTAAGTCAAACTTGGTTGGTTAGTTTGGTTGTTTGTTTTGTTTTACGGCATATCAATACTTTCCGGGTCATTTAACGTCGAATTAAGTTATTTTGATAAAAGTTCCAAACAATTCAGTTTACTATAAGTATAGTTTTTGTTTACTCACAGTTGAATGTCGAAACAGTTCAATTTCAAGCAATTAAATTTAGCATAAGTACACTGTTTAAATGACAAAAACAATTCTACTTCAAACAATCCAGTTTTGTAGAAGTATAAATTTTTGTTTAACATAGGTAAATGTAAAAACAGTTAATTTCAAACAATTCAATTTAGCGTAATTACACAGTTTAGTTCTATTTGACCCATAGATAGGACCCTATCAGATGCTACCACTCAGGGTCAGAGTGGACCTGGGAGCGATGGCAATGAAGAGGTACTCTGCATTTCCTAAAGCTCCAGCTTTACTGAAACCTCACCATCAGTTGTCTAGTGTTATATGCTGGACACTAGTTGAGGAAGACTTATCCCTCGGCAGAGATGCAGTTTGAGTATTCTGCTGCACCCTATTTATTCGGCTTTGTGCCACATCTAAGCAAAAAGCTTAGTAAATTACTACTTCCTCCAGGCACTTTATGTAGGCCTCCGTGTGGAGTATTAGGCCATGTAGGAAGTGGACTGGAAGCTTAATGTCTGTCACAAGTGACCACTCCGAACATCGTGATGTTGACGGTATCTGGTTTTCATCATTAATTGTATATCTTGTGAGGATATATCAAATCAACCGTGGTTCTGTGATTTCACCATCTGATTCGGGCAGAAATTTTTCTCATCGTTTGGAGGGGATACTTGAGTTTGTCTAAAAATTTTGCAGCGTGATCTTTCCTTGTATCCTCCATGGCCTATATTAAGAATTGGCATTTTCTCATCTTATATGAGAAATACTGAATGTCTTCATGAATTACCAACAGGATAAGAAAACCAGACACTGTCATGTCTCTGGCTATGGATCCGATTGACTGATGGGATCGTTATTTGTTGGATTCCAACTAAAAATTCGGGAGTTCTTTACAAATTAAAACGATCAGAGTGAGGCTTTTCGACCTGCCATACCATCGTAATCAACATGGTACATCTCCAACTTTTCGGATACTCAGCTCTGTCCACATATTGACACGCAAATACTATGAAATCATTGCATTGGAGCTTCCGTACTGAATGCGAAACAGTATAATATGTTGTTTCTGGAGGAGAAAATTGCATCATAGAGTTGCTTTTCTTACGGTAGTGCCCAACTAGAGCTAGCTTGCTCTCACTAGGAGACAAAACCCAAAACATGAAAAGCACATGCATAAAATTAATAACTTAAAATTGGTGACAATTTACCAATCCCACTTTGTGTGTGTCTCTGCATGTATATCTATCTATCTATCTATCTATCTATCTATCTATATATATATATATATATATATATATATATATATATATATATATTATGACATTCACAACCATCATGAAATATCACCAAATCTTTTACCTTGAATCGTGTTTTCTTTGCACTTTACTTATCTTTCTGTCTGATAAGTGTGTACTACACATGAAACATATGCAGCTCAGCGAGAACATAATCTTAATATTGGAGGGGTTTAAAACCTGCTCTGCTAATGATGCCATTGAGCACGTTATATACACTTTTCCTACTTGCATTTTATCCCTTATTGTGTTTGAATGTTCAGAAAATAGTTACCGTTTACCGAAGAGCATATAAAAACGAATAAAAGTTGAATTTATCTAAACATAATCATTAAAAATGTAAATCGGTTCGTTTTTAAAGACGGCAGCCCAACAAACCCAAGGAAAGATAAAGTTGCAAGGATAAGAGGTTCTTCCACATCCTCTATACTCATTAGATTTGGAATCTACAAATTTTCATTTTTGTTTCGATTACACGAACATTTCATACGTACGAAATCATTCAGACATAATGTTGAAATTGAAAACTACCTTTCAAATTTTCTCGGGGAAAATCACAGATTCATTAAAAATTGAAATGGAAAATTTGCCTTCGGTGGGCAACAATCGTTGAAAATTAAGTTGATTATGTTCTTGATGATAATATTTGCATAGGTTTAAATAACATTGTTGTACACTCTATGGTAAAATGTGATTGATTATTTTCAAATGACCCGAATATATATATATATATATATATATATATATATATATATATATATATGACCAATAAAAAAGGAAATATATATATATATATATATATATATAAAAGTAAGTAAAATTGGTGACATTAGTCGAGGGTGACCCGAAGGCTCCCTTTTCAGTAGCTTCTACACGGAAATGCAGAGGGAGGGCGCTACTCCATTCCTTCGATTGCTCCACTTGACCCTTGATCCTTACCTAATAGTGCTGAATGTTAAGCAAGGCAGCATCAAGTACCATTTTTGAGTCTTTGGTATGACTCGACCTGGGACTGAAACATTTTCATACAAGTTCGGTTAAAGAACACATATATTTCCTTTTTTGTGGTCATATATATATATATATATATATATGACCACAAAAAAGGAAATATATGTGTTCTTTTTTTTTCAAAAACCCGAATATATATATATATATATATATATATATTCGGTTTTTTTGAAAATAATCACGTTTTACCAGAGAGGTAAATATTATATATATATATATATATATATATATATATATATATATATAAGAGTGAGTTCAAATCTCATTGAGTACCCCATTAACAAGGCCTTGTGCCACTTATATCCTCTGACGAAAGCAACAAGCTGGAAACATACATATATATAACACGTATGTAAGAACAAAATAAATAAATTAAAAAAATACAAATCTCTTCGTGGACCTTCTTATTTTAAAATATATACTTATTATTTCTTTCGTCCGACCACAACTATCTTTGTATATATATATATATATATATATATATATATGGAACCATTCAATAGACATCTATGGGTGTGTAGATAGATAGATAGATAGATAGATAGATATCAAAAGATATTTGTATTTGCAAGTGTGCAAATGGTGATGGGGGTGCGGGTGAGCACACAATAAAACGTGTTTTTTGTGTGTGAGTAATATATGTTCTTTTTCTGCATCTCTTATTTTATGGTCAATTTTTCTTTCAAAATATAGTATATTAGAAAACACACACACACACACACACACTCACTCTTACACATGCAAGCACATACACTACAACCTGCCTTCACTAGGATATATATACAAGAGTGTACAAACAGGGAATTCCATCGGTGTTTGTGAGCTTTACCGTGTACCTTTGTGAAACGATACATTTATTACCTCAGATTAAAGAATATTGGAATAAAACGAGAAAAAATTAGATAAGATATTACGAGCTTAAAATTCTTTTATCGTTTTGGGAACAGAAATGAAAGATTGCCACAAAATGTCTTTTGAACGACCCTGTAGCGTCGAATTGTTGTCAGTGAGTCAGCGACGACGTATCTTCCTTGTTATCTTTCATACCTTCTGAACTTTTCTGGACCACACCCTCAGCGACTCGGCTCATAACCCGTGCTGATGGGGGAGGCGCCTTTCGCCTCCAAGCTGTTTTTTAAAAACTCCCAAATAATAGTAAATTTTAAAAAAATGATAACAATGTGCATCAACAGACTTCTGGCTAAGTTGGACTAAAAACAAACAACAGCGAAGTGTGAACATATTTTATTTGTTCGCCTTCCTTTCTTCCTTCCTTCCTTCCTTCCCTTTCCTTTCCTTTCCTTTCCTTCCTTCCACCTTTTTTATTTCATTTCTATTTACCGTCTTCTATTCTTCTTTTCGTCTATCTTCTGGTACGTTCTTCTTCTTCTTCTTCTTCTTCTTCTTCTTCTTCTTCTTCTTCTTCTATTCCATCTCAGTCTTCCTCTTCCTTCTTATTTTCTTTATTTCTCTACCATATACTTTTCCTATTCTCCTCTTTATCTTTCGTCTTCTACTTTTAAATTCCTTCTTTATTCTCATCTCTCTTTTTCTCACCCATCCCTTCTTCTTCTTCTTCTTTTTATCATTTTTATTATTATTATTATTATCATTATTATTATTATTATTATTATTATTCCAACTCAGTCTTCTTCTTCCTTCTTATTTTCTTTATTTCTTTACCATATACTTTCTTTTTCTATTCTCCTGTTCATCCTTCCTCTTCTATTTTTAAATTCCTTCTTTATTCTCATCTCTCTTTTTCTCACCCATCCCTTCTTCTTCTTCTTCTTCTTCTTCTTCTTCTTCTTCTTCTTCTTCTTCTTCTTCTCTAACAATTCTTTTAAATCAAAACGTTCTATCTTCCCAGAAAGAGAAGAAGAGTCCTTCTATGCTGATAAGTTTCATAAGAATGCAATATACTAAAATTTACCGCAGCTTTAAATAATTATTACGTTAAAACTAAAACTGTCTCAATCAGTGCGTTTCTTCCTACGAGTTCTGTAAAAAGAAAAGTAAACAGTAAGTGTTTCGTTGATTCAACAAACGGATGTTAACGTTAACTTCGCTTCCTAATACAATGTCTACCCACGTATAAGTCGATTTCGTATATTACTCGATTCTTGACAATTTCTTTCATTTATTTATTTGATCTCAGTTTTTAATGATAATAGAACACTAGTTATGAGTAACTAAACATATAAAATACAATTCGAGATATTGTATCTTAAACAGACAAAAAACCTTATAAACTGACAGTAGATGGGTCTAAAACACCTAACGACAAAGAACAATGTTTAACATTTATTAGTGTGCATCAAAAATGTTTTAGCTTCTTCCAGATTAGAAATCCAAGAAATGAACATGTACGTATGCATGGATGATCTGATGATTGTTTTTATAAAAATACATGAAACTATTTGTAATGAGACTATCAGGATGAGACGAGTAGACATTCATTTATTGAAAGTGTTGTCCTGCTCAACTGACCAGTATTGAGCACGTTTCTGATTTATGGAAAAACGTTTTTAAAACGATTTGTTCATTAAAACAATGATACAAGTCTCAGACTTTAAGATATTATTTTAATCAGGACCACAAATCATTGAGACTGCTCACCTCGCATAATATAAAATAAATAATTATCGTCGTAGGAAATGGACACGGCGATACGAGTTCAAATCCTAGACGAGACTGGTTGCATTTTACATTGCTCTAGTACCCTTGGGAAAGGTATAAATCCAATTATTCTCCCTCCAGCTATGGGTAAATAGTAGGACAGACTGCGTTCTTCAGCCTTGGTGAGGCAACTAGTCTAGGAGAAGGAATACTCTGAATTCAAACCTGTTAAACTCCGCTTAAAAAATTGACCTTGTGTCATATCCTGCCCGAGCGGAGAGGTTGGTAAATATGATGAAATAAATAATATCTGCTCAGATAAGTTCTGCTCAAAACTTTTTTTACAAACATTTTAAGGATAAGGACATGATCTCTGAACTAAAGTCAAGATGTGGACAACTATCAATTGCAGATAATCATGCTCTAAGGCGCACAAACCCGACTATTAAAGCTCAAAAACTTTCAGAAGCGTCAATATCAAATTAACAAAAAACATGCAGAATATTATAAAGGCTTCAAAAATATATTGGAACACTCAAGAGCTTCTACATAAAGTCTCCATTGAAAATACATTTGCTACATCCTTTAATTAATATGGCACCGAAAAGTATGAAAAAATGTCTATTTCCATTGAAATCATTCAAGATGGGGTAATATTGTGGCTGCCAACCACCACAATTGGTCCTTATTCTCATCTGTATGACCGACAACAACAAAAAAAAAACCCTCGCTGTCGATGCAAGAGACGGTTACATACGTTGCATGGGGATTTTTGAAAAGGGACAGTCAGTTAGTGACAAAGAGAGCGACATGTAAAGAATTGAATTTCAGGGCAAGAAAAAGGAGTTACAAATACTCTACAGTAACTAATTTTAGAAAGACTGTAGGGCATTTCTTTCAGTAGATATGACACTGAAAACGATGACCACATAGACATAGCGAAGGCATGAACCTCTATTGACATGTTAACGAGCAAATGAAAATCTCATCTCTCAGATACAATAAAACTGGATTTCTTCCAAGGTGATATGATGTCATGTCAGTACTACTATATGGTTGCACCACTTGAATTTTAACGAAATGCCTGATGAAAAAAGAAGGGAACTAGACAGGAATGCTGCGTGGTATTTTGAATAAATCTTTGAAGTACTACCCTCCAAAATAACAGTTGTACAGCCACTTACTTCCCATCTCACAAACTATACCAGTAAGACGATCAAGACATGCTGGGTACGTCTAAAGAAGTAAGGAAGAACTCAAAAGTGACGTTCTCCGATGGACCTCTACACATGGACAGTATTTGCCGAACAGCGAAGATTTATGTATACATATATTTACCAGCTCTGTGTCAACACTAGAAGCCGTCTAGAGGACATGCCAAAAGGGATGACCGATAGGGACGGATGGTGAGAGATAGCCAAGAGAATCCATGCGGCCATCACGCCTTGATGATGGCAGAGATAGAATGGGGAAACTAATATAAAATGAAAAAAAAAGCTCGACAAAAGTAGATGAGAGGATTGCAAGAAAAGAAACGGGAGAAAGAAAGATATTCGTCTTTTTTGGATATGGAGACAATTGGGGCGTTGGTTAGTTAAGTTGTTTGTTTGGAAGATGGCTCAAAAGAGACAAAGAAGAACAATGTGGACGAATTATAAAGAGGAAATAGCACCGAGAAAATAAACAATCATCTTCAGACGATTATGGAAGCCATTAATACACGACCATAATTTTTAAAAAAAGAAAAAACAAGGGGCAAAATTTGTTAAAATAAGAGGTTGTTGAGATCGTTGTGGGGGAGGAACCGGCCGAGAAAACTGGAAGTATTTAATTTTTCAAAAGTTTTCTAATGATTTTTATGGCTTTATATTTGCGATTTAAGTCGTCGACCTTTTTCTGTGACGTCAGCTTCTTTTTTCTTTTAATTTGAGATTTGAACATTTGTTTTCCAGGTTACAAATTCACTTTACTTTATACTTGCTTATTTTTGTTTATTTATCTTTTGTTAGATTTGAATGCGGAAACATTTCCTATTTTCTCATTTCTTTATTGTCTCGTTAAATATTTTCTTCTACAAAACTTCTGAAATATTACTGAAAAATATTATATATCATCACCGAATGGGTAGAGAGTTCGCTTTCAATCCCAGGTCGAGTTATATCAAAGACAAAAAAAAATGGTTATTGATGCCACCTTACTTAACACATAGCATTATATATATATATATATATATATATATATATATATATATATATTCTCAAATAAGAAATAGGATAATAATAAAACAGCATAAAAACTCATGATTCAGAATTTCAAGTGTTTATTAAGTCTCGTTATTATCCTATTTTGATGTTGTAAAATATTTTGGTATAGGTCTGCATTATTGTGCATGGAGTACTGTGAATATTTTACGGGTTAAAAATGCTTTTAGAGTTAAAATTTTCTCAGTATATATATATATATATATATATATATATATACAAAACAAAGAAACAAACAAACATTGGCTATATATCGATATAGAAATTTTTGTGTAGCTGTAATAGTAGTAGTAAGTGTTGTTGTCGTTGTTGTTATTGCATTCATTAGTCTCACAAGGCTTAAGAATATGCCGACTGCATCTCTCTCTGCAAATGGGTAAGAACCCTCGAAGGAGTTTCTTGAATATGACACTAAACTGCATCTGATTGTGATGCTCCAGTCCTAGAGCTTTGGGTAATGTGGCGTACTCCTTCTTTGGGATTAATCTTAGGTCAAGTGTAGCCCAAGATGGTAGTATCTGTTAGGTTCCTATTTATCGATCAAATACAAATATGTAAACATGTTCTATTCTTGAAACCATTTAACTGTATTCAAAGAAATGACTGGTAATTTGCATTATCAGTTTTGCAGAGCAATAGTAAAGTTGGCGACCTTAGTCGAGAGTGATCCCAAGTCTCCCTTTTTGATAGCTACTACACCAAAGTGTAGGGGAGGGTGCTACTCCTTTCACTGGATTGCTCCACTTTTCCCTTGATCTGTACCTTATAATGCTGAGTGTTAAGGAAGGATACTTCAAGTAGCATTTTTGAGTCTTTGGTATGACTTGATTGGGATTGAACCCAGGTCTCCTGGGCCATTGGCGAACACTCTAACCATGATCCCAATGTCCAGTCATTAACTAAGAACCATTTAACTGTATGTCTGTATCTAAAACTGTTACTGTCATCAATAATTGAAACCATTTAATTATATATAAATACAATATGTTTGAGAGCAACACTTAAAACCATTTAACAGTGTATAGATAAAATTATTAGTGTTAGATAGCAATACTAAATCAATTTTACAGGTTTTGGCATTGAATAACCTTGGGTTGATATACTGTAAAACGTAACCAGCCAACAACCTTTTTTAATCCACTTCAGCTGGTAGCATTGTATTATTTCCTATCAGGAGCACAATTCTTTCACTCAGATATGCCGTAAAACACAACCAACATACCCACCATTAGTCTAACAAGAGCATTGATTTTTATTAGGATGTAGACATGTACCTGGTGAAGATTGGATAAAAGACTGGCAGTTGACCAAGTCGAAGGTCTCTCCTCTCCACTCCAAAGATGTCGTCTAAGGGAAGCATATAACCTGACACCACGCTTTGGAAAGAATCGCAAGAAATTTTTTTCAGACTAAAATAAACTCCCTTAAAGACTACAGATCCAGGGTTTGACTTCTGGTTTCTTCTCGTAGACTACTTCGAGGTTTCAATCTTCCAGATAGATAGATAGATGGATCGTTGAAAGAAATATAATTCAAATTTTTGATATATTCTTTGTTTCCGTACGAAACATAATCTCGGCCGGCTTAAATACTAAGGTAAGTGGGTATTTCTCGCCAGCATCAGTAGTCAGGTTTCGCACGCAAGGGAAAAAAAATTAAATTCAGACGCTGATTTTAAAGGTCGGCATTCTCCATGCAGATATTCTGCGAGTTCAAGATATTCTCACCTCACACATCTACATTTGGCTCAGTGCTAGATTTAGCAAAGCTCAGTAAATATCTGCATTAAACATAAAGTTGAATTCATTTTTTACTCATATCAACATTGAAATTATTCTGACCACCACCCGACTCCATTTCGTCAAATTCCGATTCAAAATCTCACCCAAACTTATCTAAAAAATTTCTCTTCTTCTTTGTGCTTTGGTTTGTTATTTTTACTATGGCTTCAATGTTTATTTTCAAAACAAACTAACAAATACTTCAGAAAATTTGCTAACGTTTAACTGTAAACAGCTGTGAACATAAACCATGCTGCAAGCCAACACGACGCCGATGAACAATCGAGAAAACAGCTGTGCAGCTAAAAACAGAGATCACTGGCGGTTCTTAGCAGGTGTCTGAGGGAACTAAAATGAATAGTGCTATTTGACTTTAGACTAAAACAATAGCCTTTTTGTCTTACTTCTTCGGTGTGTTTTTAAACCTTTTCCTTGAGGAAAATATTTTGGGCTTTAAATATCTCCGAAACTTTTGGTTAGCTACTTTGGGGAATAATTTTTTTTCTTTATTTATATTGCTTTTATTTCTTATTTTGGAAGGTTTAAAGAAAATGTGTAACAAGTGGGTTTAACTACAGGATGAATATTTGGAATATCATGAAAATTTCAGGGTTATAGGTCATTTCCTTCCGGGTTGAGTCGAGAAATTGACACATAAAACACATCTTCGTATACACATATATATATATATATATATATAGTCATCTACAGAGAGACTGTTTCGAAGTATCACAACACTTCATAAACATATATTTGTCCCGTGCATACCCATCATGTCACGGGACTAATTCTTTTATCTTAAATCGTGTTTGCCAAGTCATTTTATTACTCTTTTCATTTGACGTAATCGTGCTAACACGTTTCACATGAAAGTCCAAATAAAGGGGCAAGATTTAGGCCTGACACCGGCTTGGTAAATGATAACCTTCAGCACTTTTTATATACCATTTTTATCCCTAATTCTATACTAGAGTGTTCGGAAAGTGCTTACATTTTACTAGAGAGTGTTTAAAAACAAATTTAACTTAAATTTATTTAAATGTTATCATCAAAAATGTAATCAACTTCACTTTCAACAACTGCAGGTCAACAAACTCTGAGACAGATTAGATAGTCAGTGAAATTCTTTCCTATTCTCCATACTCACCAGAATAAATACCCATAGATTTTTTATTTGTTTTGATCATTAGAACATTGTATAAGTAGCAGGATATTCAGAAACAAAGAAATTTAAAAACGATCTTTAATTTATTTCAAAAGAATCATCAGATTCCTTTAAACATGGAATGGAAAATTTACCTCCTTGTTAGGCTGCAGAAGATGAAAATAAAGTTGATAACATTTTTTATTACACTATTTAGATAAATTAACTACATTTGTTTTCATATCATCTCGGTTGGTTGGTTTGGTTTCTTTGATTAATTGTATATCAACCTTTATGGGTTATTTAATACCAAAGTCATCCTTGTAAAAGAATAACAGTGATACTATTTAACCCAGAGCAAGGGAGAAGAGGGTTCGTACCTTTCTTAAGGGTATTAGTCCAAAAGTAAACGATATGGTAGGACTGAATTTTGAACTTACTTAATTCTAGGAATTAGATAGATAGATAGAGAGAGAGAGAGAGAGCGCTATTGGACTGTTGGGTAGAGTGTTCGCCAATGACCTGGGAGACCGGGGTTCAATCGGAGATCAAGTCATACCAAAGACCAAAAAAATGGTACTTGATACCGCCATGCTTAACACCCAGACACATCAAGGGTAAAGTGGAGCAATCCAGGTAAAGGAGTAGCGTCCTCCACTACACCTGGATGTAGTTAGTAATGAAAAAAGAGCCTTCAGATCGCCAACTTTACTTACTTTATATATATATATATATATATATATATATATATATATATATATATATATATATATATATATATATATATATATATATATGTATTAATTCATATTCATCCGGGGTGTCCTCGTGGTGTAATGGTTAAAGTGATCGACTGCGGAATCGTAGTAAGCGAGTTTGTACTCCAGTCACGCTATTACGTTCACTTTCGGGCAAATACCCAAGGGAAATACCCCTTATCCTCCCAGCTATGGGTTAAATAGTACAACTGCTGTTCTTCTAGGAGAATAGCTTTGGCATTAAATAACCTACAAAGGTTGATATGCCATTAAACAAAGAAACCAAACCATATTCATACAACTAGTGCTTTATTACCAACGCATTTTTCGTAAATTTTATAACATATAAACTCGTTTAAAAACTTTCTAATGATTTGGTTGCTCAAAAAAATTAGTCCTGATAATGAACTAAGATTGAAACTAGTTGAGAACAATGAAGAAATAAATAGCACAAAAGAAATACTCCTGTTTGTTTTATAACCTTTGTTCATTATATATATATATATATATATATATATATATATATATATATATATATATATATATATATATCAGTACTACGATGGTGTTCGGATTGAACTTAATCTCTTAAAAAAAAAACTTCAACACAACCTAAAAGCTATTAATTTCTATCTATGCTCTTTGGAACACAAGACTATAAAGCGAAATAAATGAATAACTGAATGCTACAAGGGAATAATTGAATTTGAAAAAGTCACACATTCATCATCGAAGAGAATTAAGAACGAATTTTGAAAAGAAGATTTAATGTAGCTGTTGTATTGCCTAACACTACTGTTCCATGCACTAACTGTTGACTGGGTCGCAGAACTTTAGCAGGATTAAAATCTCATATTAGACCTAAACATTTAGGTTTATAAAGTATAATTGTGCTTTTGGGCTCTTATACATCATAATCGACGAGAGAGTCAACTATATATATATATATATATATATATATATATATATATATATATATATATATGGTTGATTCTCTCTCATTTTATATATATATATATATATATATATATATATATATATGTATATATATAATGGGAACATTAATTATGATATCCTAAATCAATATAAGACACATATAAAGACACTGATTTATTGTCTGTCGACCGTTATCCAAATATTAAGTTTTGTCCGATGTTCCGTTTGTTGTGGCGTTGGTAGGGAAAAGTCACAGAACGACCATCTAAGTGTCCACACAGTATCAGTCCAAAATATGCTCATGTCAAAGATGCATCAAAGTCTGGCAAAAACGCTAAGTTTCATATGGTAATGAAATCGTTTAAAACTAAAGTTCTTTTTCATTTGTTCTTTTCCTCATGTTATCTCCGTCTCCATTTCACTTGGGCCTTTCCAAAATAATTAGGCTTGATGAAAACTGAGTTGCATCATGCTGTTTAAATCGCATGCTTATTTTCCAACCAGGTGGAAGCCATTGTCTTCCCAGCGACGCAGTTTCTTTAAACAAATGAAAATCACTTCTAGTCATTTTTCTCCTTTAAAATCTCGCCTATTCCAAACCACCCTCGATGCAATTTCTTGGATCAGCGACATCGCCTGCACATTTGTTAAGTAATAAGATGAATAATCAAGCCAAATTACATCTTCGTACTCGTAAAATATTGTATATAAGATTAGAAAAGATGCCTAACGTTGTTGCTATTAAGGAAAAGTGTATATTGTTCATTGGAAATTTCATAAAGCACAAAAAACGCACACAAATATATATATATATATATATATATATCATCATCATCATCATATCGTGCTGGCAGCACGGATATCCCTGACCCTCTTTCGCCACTCCTCCCTATCGTTCATCGCCCTAGGCAGGTCTTCAGGACAACAACCTGTATCCTCACATAGCTGCTGAATGTACGTTCGTGCTGGTCGTCCTGCTTTTGCGCGGCCGTGTGTGGGGATCCATAAGAGTACATCTCTTATGAGTTCATCTCTGCTTCTCCAGCAATGTCCTGCATGTCTGGTTCGCCTAACTTGAATAGTTTTCGTGATAGGGGGCAGGTGGCCGTACAGTTGGTGTCTTGTGGGGTGTTGCTGCCAGGACTTGTTGAGGATTGCACGCAGCATTCTTGTGTAATTGCCATCTAGTTTCTTCTCCAGCCGTTTTGTTAGCGTCCATGTAGTGCATCCATATAGCAGTATCGATGTGACCGCTGCCTGGAAGAAACTGCGTTTCATTTTATCGGTTAGGTCTGATTTCCATATAGTCGATAGCCTATTGATAGCTGTCCATGCTTTCGTTAACCTCGTTTCGATGTCCTTTTCGGTTGATTCGACGCTGCTTCCTAGGTACGTGAATTTGTCTACTAGTTTAAGAGGGGTTCCTTCTAGAGTGGAGATGTCCCCCGTTTGGTTATAGCACATATATTCCGTTTTGTGTGCATTAACATAGAGGCCTATGCTTGCTGCTGCTCGTTCCAAACTATGCAGAAGTGTTTCGGCTTGGTCAGGTGTATTTGCCAGTATCGCTATGTCATCGGCGTAGTCGACGTCGGTAATTGTTGTTGCGGGGTATCTTCTGCTTCTTTTCTTCGTCAGTTCGAAGCCATTCTCTTTGATTTTGTCAATCGATGTTCTAAGTACGTAGTCTAGACTATATATATATATATATATATATATATATATTATCTTCACACAACAAAAAATGACATATCGTTGCGAGATTGGTGCGCAACCCCATTAAAATGCGTTTCTTAAAAAATAAAGACATTTCCAGAGTCGTGTTTGCGTTCATGCAAACTTTGAAGATGATGAATTTTCTGTCTGAACAAGTAAAATAATTCCAAAAGTTGATTCTTTTCAAATCTTTCGAAATTTTGAAAAATAGTTGTGTTCTTTTTGAACGACGATTTTGAGAATCTTTTTTAAAGTTGGTCGATTTCTATCCATGATTGTGATTAAGTTATTTTAAAATAATTATCCTATTTACCAACCCCTCCGCTCGGGCAGGATATGACACAAGGTCATTTTTTAAGCGGAGTTTAACAGGTTTGAATTCAGAGTTTTCCTTCTCCTAGACTAGTTGCCTAACCAAGGCTGAAGAACCTAGTCTGTCCCACTATTTACCCATAGCTGGAGGGAGAATAATTGGATTCATACCTTTCCCAATGGTATTAGTGCTATGTGAAATGCAATCAGTCTCGTCCAGGATTTGAACTCGTATCGCCGTGTCCATTTCCTACGACGGGTTTTGTATTATATTTTTAAATAATTATAATATACATATTATTCATTAGAATTGAAAAGCTTAGCAGAGAGTAAAAGTAAAAACGAACAAGCTAACTGGATACGGCATGCAGAGAAGTTGGTAAATAAAGTAACTGGCAAGACTTATTAAACTTTTAGCTTCTACCGCAATACTCAGTGATGTGGGGTATGCTTTTTGTGGTCATTTTATATAAAAAATGTTGAATAATTATTGATCAGATATCGTTATTTCGGAGATGAAAATTGTTTTTAATGCATGCAAACATTAGAGTGCATTAAAAGTATTTTCGATTTTAAATGAATGGTGAATTTTGGTGAAACATCTCGAAAGGAGATTTATGTAAGCAATAATAGACAAAATACAAAAAGAAAACAGTAAATACACAGATCAGTTAAGCATGCAATACAATAAGTTAGTGCAAAAGGAAGATGAAAATAAGCATGACAAATTAGAAACAGTCATACATTGGGAACTGTGCAAACGACTTATGTCCATGCCTGTTATCACTAGCGGATTTCCAAAGGAGGACAGTGCAAAGGATTTGATGAGCTGTTATTTCTAACCACAAGCATTAGGCTGTAACTTTGAAAATTATACGAATCATCAAATCCAGATCAGAAGACCAGATTTAATCACCATAAAGAAGAAAAAATATGAAAGAAAGAAAGAAGGAAAGAAAGAAAGAAAGAAGAGGATGCCTCCACACTCTGCTGAACACGATCGATTACTGCAGTTCAAGCATTTTATGGAGTTCACATACTAGTAAGAAATTGTGCGAACAGAGAGGGTGGGTTTTGTATTATATCAGAATTATAAAAGATGCGTAGATAGGAATGATTTAGTGCATTTATATATGAATAAATCAATGGAAAATGTGAATCAAAGTAAACCATAATTTTATGAAAGAGTACAGTTTCAACTTCCTCCTGGGATTTATATTGTCTCTAGGTTCGTCGGCGCCCCACTCCCAGCACACACATGGAAGCGTGTTTGTATATTAATCCTCAAACAGAAGAATCCCTCAGCTAATTTTTCAATGATACATTTCTCTTATCTTTCTAATCTCACCAATCTCGTCTTGGATTTTCCCTTACATTCCCCATATATATATATATATATATATATATATATGTGTGTGTGTGTGTGTGTGTGTGTGTGTGTGTTCTCCCTGAGGTCTGAAAAATGTACTTATATGTGTCATTCGAACTTGAATTCATTCCCTGACGAATCAGACTGATTGATTGTCAATCCTTATTAGATGGAAATTCTTTTTATAATTGTTATGGATTGCACTTTATTGACCACCGTTAGTGTTCCTTCGTCTTTTTGTGATTCCCTTTTGTATATTAGTTTTCAGATAAAAGGAGCCGGCAGATTACGTACATACATACATGTCATAACATTTTAATACAATCTATACACACACACACACACATATATATATATATATATATATATATATATATATATATATATATATATATATATATATATATGAACACACTGAAGTTCCTGTAGTGTAATGCATAACGTACTGAACTGTGACATCGCAAGTGAAAGAGTTACAAGTCGTGATATTACGTTCACTTTTGGTAAAGAACCCTCGGGAAAGGTATGAATACTCCTTATCCCCCTTCCTCTGGGTTAAATATTACCGCTACTCTTCCATAACGATGTGTTTGGCATCAAATAACTCACAATGGTTGATATACAATTAAACAAAGAACCCAAATCTATCTATCTGTCTATCTATCTATCTATCTATCTATCTATATATATATATATATATAGTTACATGCTTCTATGTGTTGCTAATTCGTTGGGGCAGTTTTTGAAAAATATGATAAACGATTTAGATATTCGATAATATTGAAATGACTTTGATTATATATTAATGGAGGAATTCTCCTACCTCCATGTAGTTAATCTCTGCTTCAAAGCAAACTAATTCCCGCAAAAACACATTCATACATACACATACAGACGCTCACATATGCACGTATACACACAGAGACGTACGTATAAACATACATTCAGACACAAATTTGCGCACACACATAAGTACATACACATATACGAGCATATAAACTCTTCCACACACACAACACACACTCACACAAACACATACACACACACACACACACACACACACACACACACACACATATATATATATATATATATATATATAATTGAACAATGCGTTATTTGATTGATAGATAGATTAGTTGATCGATTTTTACGGCATGTCAACCCATCTTGGGTTATTTCAAGTCTAGGGGATACGGAATAGTGTTCATTGTAGATTTATATTTTTATATAATTTTTCTTAAGTGTTTTCTTTTAACAGTTATATATCAAGTTATCGTATCAAATACAAATAACTATATGGTTTCATGTAATTATTTCTATTCACTTATTGTCATTTGTTTGCATAGTGGTATGGGTTCAAGTAAATAATAATAATAATAATAATAATAATAATAATAATAATAATAATATTCTTAGAAATTAATTATAGCGCTAAGTAACTATTCTTCATACAAATAATTGATAATTATATTGAGTCTTTTTTGTTTCAGATTTGAAAAGATTATACAATAACAATTATCAATCATTGATCACAATGCTTGGAACAAGAGAGGAAAAAACATTGTGCATCACAAGATATTTGGAGACAGAACCATTAAAAAAATCTCTCAAAATAGATGTAGTCCATAATTATGATAATGATTTATTACGGAGACATGAAACTCCAAAACAGATTACAAATACTTGAAGCTGATATAATAATAATTAAAATAACAGGGATGTGATATCTCCAGCTCAAATGATGCATTTTTACAGGACGTATTCCAATTAACCGCTTGTCTCAGTCATAAATCATTATCATATTAATCATTATCATATTAATGGGTTGCATCCATTTTGAGACTGTACTTTTGGAAATTTATTGATTCTCTCTCTAGCTATGGGGAAATAGTTGGGTAGACTGGGTTCTTAAATCTTAAATCTTTGTCTGGCAATTGGTCAAGGAAAAGAGAAACTCTGAATTCAAACCTGTTAAACTCTACTTAAAAAATTATCTTGTGTCCTGCCTGTCCAAAGGGGTTGGTTAACTATATATATATATATATGTGTGTGTGTGTGTGTGTGTGTGTGTGTGTGTGTGTGTGTGTACGAGGGTCGTTTTAAAATCCAATTGCTGCTTCTGTTAAAAGGTTCGGGAAATCCATCTAACCTATAATTTAAGGGATATACCTCTGAATTCTCCTTTGCGTCCTAGTACAAACACCACCAATTACTAATGTTATTAATCGGACCGCCAGTTTGATGAGTCCTACCTCACCAGTCTCTCCAACATGTCAAAACTAGTTTGGTTACCTCAGGCACCAAATTAAGGTTGCCTTGCTCCAACGTCGATGCCTAGATTGTAAGCGTATAAAGAGGATATTGTTGATACTTACTAGATATAGCGACTCGGACAATTCTCGCTAACAACGAACGTTTCTCGGCCTTTGAGTAAGTGAAATCATAGTCTTTTATCAATGGACTGCTTAATCGAGTGCATCAATATATTATGCTTATCTCTTGTTAAGTATTCATACTCGTCCTTCCGATTCTATTTCCATGATGATAATCAGTAAATTACCCTCTGTTTCCCCACCGAAAGTAATGAGTAAAAAGAACTAGAAAAAAAAAACGACAGTCATTTAGTAGAAATACGAGAAATTAATTAGTATTATCGCCTTTTTATATTTGATGATGTTTTACTTAACCTCTTTTGATAAAAGTTTGACAAGAACGACAGAAATGGTTTTTTTTCTTTTCTTTTCAAAGTCAAGTGATCATAAGAAGTTTTTTTTTTATTATGGTTACATTAGGAGAACGGAAGATAATTATGTAATGTACAAGGTTGTTTCTTCATTGAATGAAAACACTTGAATTTAATGGGTATTTTGTTTTTACTTTTTCTATTTCATCGTTTCACTTGCTAGCTGTTCTCCCCCACCCCTTTTTTTCCTCAACCTGTTATTCTCTTTTTCTTATTAAAGTTTCTATCTCTCTCACTCTCTCTCTCTCTCTCTCTCTCTCTATATATATATATATATATATATATATATATATATGTATGTATATTTACTTTTGGAGGGGATGCCAGCGATAAGAAAAAGCAATGTGCAATAAAGTTGAAAATAAAAAATAAAGTGCTAATATGCTAGTAAGCAGAGCAGTATAAAAACTAAAAGATTTACTCACTTTTTTCTTATCCTTGTGACTAAAGGTTTAATGTGCTTTTTTGCACAATCATCAGACAGGAGACTTAGAATTTCTTGATCGTGTCCTGTTCATTCTTTGCTTCCATCCGTCTCTCGTATGAGTGTGTTAAAAAGCACATGCAATTCTAGTCATTGATATAAGAAAAAAGAAAGTAATCATGTATATACACATACATATATACATATATATGTGTATGTGTGTGCGTCTTTGGATAATGACGCGATCTCATACCTAGATTTTAAATCGACTGAAGGGATTTAAAGTCAGGAATTACAGTTTGTTTGGTTTGGTTGGGTTTTATGGCATATCAACCATTGTGGGTTATTTAATGCAAAACGCTCTTTATACATCTATATTAAATATATATGATTTGGTTTCGTTGGGTTTTATGGCATATCGACCATTGTAAGTTATTTCAAACAAAACTGTCTTTATATATATTATATATGATTTGTAAACGCATAGTTTGTAGATAACATTTTGTTTGTAGAGCTCGTTTTTTGCATACAGTTAAATGGTTGTGTATATGATTTGTAAGTCAATAGTTTGTGGGTAATCTTATTTTTAAATTAGAGCTAATTTGTTTGCACACAAGTATTACTGTTTGAACACAGTTAAATGGTTCCAAATATTCCAACACGAATAGTTCTATTTAATATTAATCATTTATTTGAACTCACCTAAATGGTTTCAAATATTGCTATTTAACAAAGATAGTTTTATTTGCACACAGTTAAATGGTCTTAAGCACCGCTTTATAACAATAGCAATTAAATTGTTACATGATCGGGACAAGGCACACAGTTAAAAAGATTCAAATATAGCTAATCAACTGAAATAATTCTATTCAACATTACTCATTTGTTAGTAAACAGTTAAAATGTTCCACGCATTGCTATATATCACTAAAAATTCAATTAAGCATCAGTCATTTGTTTACATACAGTTAAATGGTTTAACAGTTCTATTTCGACCAATTTAATTGAGCGTAAGTCATTTGTTTGGACACAGTTTCAATGTCAAACGGTTCTATTTTACCCATAGATAGAAACCTATCATGTTCAACCACTCAGGGTCAGAATGGACCGGGGAACAAGGACTATGAAGGGGTACTCCGTATTCCCAAAAGCTCCAGCGCTGGAGTCTCACCATTAGATTGTTCAATGTCATATCCAGAACACTTGGGAGAGGATTTTACTACTCTGCAGAGATGCAGTTGGTATATTCTCCAAGCCCGGGTTACTCACACTTCATTGGATTTCTTTGTTTATCACTACAGGATGCCAGTTTGAAAAATTATCGTTTTAACTCAGGGTATGAAACAAGGTTAGTTTTTTGTACTGCTGGTTTAAATTTAGAGTTTTTCCTCGCTCAGTTGATTAGGACAGGAGCATACGACCAAGGAATATTTGCAGAAGGCCAATCTCCAAAACAAAGTTCTCCGTTACTTGTGGGTTGCCACCTGTAAATCTTGAGGACGGGATCCTGGTGGCTGAGTAGTCTGTGGTCCGAATACCAAAATGATCACTTGACTTGTAATACTCAACTCTGGCTCTGACAGGGCTAAGCAAACGATAGAAGAAGCCCAATCTGATTAATCGGCTGTTCATGTCAAGTACTAACACCTATATCATTGTCTCGGTCGTATTCTTCAAATAGCACTTCGAGCAAACAAGTACCCAACCTTATTTTATCTTAAATTTCTAGAAAGGCGGTGGCTGAGAGTTAATTGTGTTGAGAGGAAAAAAAACTTAGACCACTGTTTAACGTTGATTTTCAGGACTCGAAATTTACCCCCTGACAAAAAGTATACTGGCCGATGCATCCTGGTCTCAACCAAGACAAATTGGTACCCACCTTGGTAAATTTCCAGCAAAAGTTGGACTCCATGGTGGGTGGTGGAGCACTGGACTAGTGAAAAAAAAGACCAAATAATACTTACGGCTAATAAAAAAGGAAATCTATCTGAATCCTATTTAGACAACAAAATAACAAAATTCTTCAGATTTATTATAATTGAGTCACTGGAGGAAACTCCTTTGGCCAAACTACTATTTTTTAATTGAAAGGCTGGTGTTCCCCTGTGTGAACATTCAAACTGGGAAAAAATGTTGAAAGCAACAATTTACTTTGAGAATTGTATTAACATTAAACTCGTCAACTATACTATCAACTTAGTTGGTTAAGTTTTATTGGTTATATCAGGAAGTAAATCGAAAAATACTAAATACGAAGTCATTATTATTATACTTGCTGAATTTTTGTCTTGGTATAAGCTGTAAATAACATATTGTCTGAAATAAATTGTCATTGACGTTACATTCTGGGTAAAACGTATCTTAAAATTACTCCACGAAAAGCCCAACTCATATATGTCATTTAATACGATGTTTCTTTCAAGGATGGAGCATCTTGCCGATTTTGGTCTTAATGCGGGACTGCATTGGGTAATCATTATTTACTCGAGACTTGACACTAATCCTTTAAGGGGGGTCCTTGTGGTGTCATAGTTGAAGCGATGGACTGCGGGATTATAGTAAGCGAGTTCGAACTACATTCGCGCTATTGCATTCACTCTCAGACAAATACCCATGGGAAAGGTATGAACCCCCTTATCCTCCCAGCTATGGGTAGAATAGTACCTCTACTGTTCTAGTATGATGGCTTGGCATTAGATAACCTACAAAGGTTGATATGCCATTAAACAAGTCAAACCAAACCAAACAAATTATTTGTGAGTTAATGAGAACTAAGACCCGTTTTCATAAGTCTATTTTCTTACCGCCGTCACACCTTCCACCAATACTCAAGACGAACTAGTTTAATTATTATTTCATGAAATACAAACTTGTATGTATATTATAGCACTTAATATAAACTAGTATAATTGTTCAAGTTTGTCGACCACGGGATCTCTAAATATAAGCTGATTTTCTTCATAATTAGTATACAATGTGAGCAAAGTCAGCAAGATAGTATATTTTAATTTTACACTGATTTTCAACCACCCTAATCCACTTTCTTTACTTTGTTTTTTGTATATGAAACATTTTAATATGTTGAATGTTCTTTTCTTGCTCAATTCAAAAATATTTTTAGGAGAAATTAATACATTCTTTAATACACTAAAGGTTATAGTACAAAATTTGAATTTCCCTTTGTACTAATACGTTTGGCTAAGTCAAGAACCCATCTCCAGTAAAGCAGACTGGGTTCTTTTGTCTTCGTTAGGCAACCAATCTAAAAGAAGGAAAACTCTGATTTCATAACCAGCTTTGCATCGCTAGAAGAAATGGTCTTATTTTCATCCAGCTCATGACAGAGGGGTTAGGTAAATACACAGAGAACAAAATTGTTTACTTTTCCCTCATATCCCAGGTTACAATTTCAAATTCTGTATATCAAATACAAAATCGTTTTCTGAGTCAATGCCATTACGCTTAATAGAAACTAGAATAATTTTTAAAAATTTCAAATCTAAAACCTCTAAATATTATCCAGTTTTCTTCAAAATTGGCAGGTACATTTTTCTCATAAATGGTAATGAGAAAATGTGCAAAGTCAGCCACAATAACATTTTAATTTTACCACTATATTTTGAAACAGCGTAAGAGACACCTTAACAGTGAAAAAGAATTTAATGAAAGCAACGAATTAAAGAAAATAAAGTCAGAATACAAGCAGAAACATTGACACGCAAAGTTAGTCCAGAAACAGAAAAGATTAATAATCTCCTGGCATATTGAAAAGCGAAAAACACAACACATTTACACCATTAATATGAAGCAGATGGAACGTTAGTCACTTCAAAATTTAATGTTTCCCAAAAAGATATGTGAAACAACGAAAATGTCCAATCCGAAAGGAAGATCAGGTTAAAAGAACGAATAAAAAATTTACATTGGGAAACGAAATAACTAAAACTACAAAACATAGACTTGGAATGACTAAGTGTATCATAGATTTTAAAATAGGAAGATTAAAAACCTAAGAAAGGAAACATTTGCTGTTATAGAAATAGACCAGAAAAATAAACCCTAAATATTGACAGAAAGGTAATCAATACAGGCAAAATGTAATGTTCCCAAAGAAGAAGAGTGAATTCCACAGAAAGATAAATGAAGATGTAACGGGAAAAACCGAAAGAGGCATATACGGATGAAGTCAAAGTTTATCGGAAAAGGTTATGGGAACGCAAGAAACACCATAAAAAGAAGAGTGTTTGACAAACGTAATAAAAACGGGTATAACACACAGACATACACACGCGCACACACACACACAGACACACACATTTACCTACCCTTCTGCCCGAGAAGGATGTGATACAAGGTCAATTTTTAATTTATCAGGTTTCCATTCAGAATTCTCCTTCACCAAGGCCTGTCGCTATACCAAGGTTGATGAATCCTTTCTTTCCTACAATTTGCTCATACCTGGAGGGAGAATAATTAGATTCATACCTTTCGCAAAAGTATTAACACTATGAAAAATGCAAACAATCTCGTCCAAGATATGAACTCGCGACCAACTTTGTTATAGTCGAAGTTTTTTTTTTTTTTTTTGCTCTTACTCTCCCTACTTTCGTCCCGACGCCATGCAGTCATTTTTTTAATTAATTCTTTTCTTCATCTATTTTTACTCACTTGCTTCATCTGATGATTGTATTTTCATATACTAAGCATTAAAAGTAATGAAGCCGATATAAGGTGGTGAGGTAATATATATATATATATATATATAAGCAGTCACATTTTAAATATATTTGGGGAAATATTGGAGACTGGTGTGACTTAATATTTTTTTTATTTAAATATTTTTTTCTTCTACCTTGTCCCTTCCATCCAATAATTTAGTTTACACCCCGTTTTTAACTATTCTTTCCGATGAATAAGCCTGACAAGTGCCGGACGAAAGGGCCTTCGCTGTTTTATTGTTTTAGAATAGTTTTCCCCTTACCAATGATTTCGCTACTTATTTGTTTATACAACTTTTCGTGTACCAAGAACATAATATATATATATATATATATATATATATATATATATATATATATATATATATATATATATATATATATATACTCGTGGCGTAATGGTTATTGTTGTTGGAAATGGAACCAGTTCAAATCCAGGACGAGACTGATTGCCTTTCACATAGCACTGATACCCTTGGCAAAATTATGAATCCAATTATTCTCCAGATAGCTATGGATAAATAGTAGGGCAGACTAAGTTCTTTATCTTTGGTTAGGCAACTAGCCTAGAAGAAGAAAAACTCTGAATTCATACCTGTTAAATACTGCTTTAAAAAAATTAAACTTATGTCGAATCCTGCCCGTGTGGATGGGTTGGTAAATAAAAATTGAAATTACAGCACCCTGAAGGACGAAACAGATTTTCACATAAGTACTCTATGTGCACACTTAGCGTGAATAGATATCCGCCATTTTTTAAAAATCTTTCGACGTAGAATTATGTATTAGATGCAAAATAACAGGCCTCTGTTGACCACCATGAGTGATGAAGAGTGTATTGATATAAAGCTTGAATACTGTTGGTATTACACTTAATTTGGAATCTCTGCACATATTGATTTGTAGAGATGATTATTTTTAGTTGTCAATCGATATTAACAGTACATTCAATCTTGAGTAAATTGAAACATATTCAAAGTGGTTTGATTTTATTTTCCTTCAGAATGTATCGTCCCTTTGTTTGCTGGTTCACAAAGGATAGCAGCAAGAGACCTATTTGTTTGCGCTGTCCAAATTCAGTCAACATCAAGGTAACTCTTCGTATTGATTAAGAGAGAGAGAGAGATAGTTAGGTTTGAATAACCCAGAGAGAGTAGACGCACACCCCACAAACATACGTATGTGTGTGTGTGTGTGTGTGTGTGTGTGTGTGTGTGTGTGTGTGTGTGTGTGTGTGTGTGTGTTTAACAGCACCAGGACACTGCTAGTCCTTCGCCTTGTTCATCAGAACAAGAGACTTCCAAGTGGTCGGTATCACTCTATATACTGTTGTATAGTGCATAGTGGAAATGGGAATCTAGTTTGTGGGGAATTCTGGGAAAGGTTTCTACTTTATTTATGTGGTTATTTTATATTCGTTTTGTGATTCCTTAATTCATCAACTCTATTTGGTTTAATTCTTTATTTTCTGGTGTTTTTTTTTTTAATTATTTTTTTTTTCATTCTTCTTCTACGTCTTCTGAGTTTTTCACAGTTCTAATTGATTATTTTTAAGATGGAGTACGAGTGAAAGCAATTTTCCTCGGTTTTGAATTCTAAGTATCTTAGCTGATTTCATCAATGTTGTGGTCTAGATAGTTTCTCTTTTGTGCTGTGGTCTAGATAGTTTCAATTATTTCTCTGATCTCCTGCTCATCAATCCTCTTTTCCAGGTTCTTACAGACCGTTTCAAGAACCCTATGATTGGTATCACTGTCACCTTCATGTTCTTTAGCTTCTTCAGCCCTCCAGTAAAATCCAGGTATTTGTCCAGATTTTTGTCCTCTTTCACTTTCACCCAGAGATCCGCTGGCGCAGTAAAAACCACTTGAGTAGAAATTATTTTCTTCATCTTAATTAAAACTAGGACTGGTCTTCTTGCCGTGACTGGGTGATTGGTTAGTAGCTGAAAGTCCCAAAGAATATTATGCGTTTCATTTTCAAGGACAGATCCTGGTTTTTGTGTAAACATTTTGTTAGTACAGTTGAAATTTCAGTTTCTTGCACAATTAACAGTGTATCACCTTCCTCCCACAGTCGTGCCCGTTCTTGTATTTCTTTTGTGTTTGTTTGCTGTATTCAGTTATGTGATTATCTGTTTCATGCTTGCAGGTCTCCAGAGTATTATCTACTTTCACTTTAATATAATTAGTTCTCATGGCATTATTCTGTGCTGCTGCGATTATTGTTTCACTTTTTGCAAGTTATTTTTATAGCAGAGTTAGATGGTGGTATTTTACAGGAGTTTGAGTGATAAACAAGTCTCCTCAAGGTTTCCTGGACTCTTCTGAGTATTCTATCACATCTTAACAGTGCTGTGTTTTGCTACCCCATTTCAGGTTCCTCCATTCTCTTTTTCAGGACTATTCCAATCTTTCCAACTACGACTAGCATCACCGTTACCCTCATGTCTGCACAGAGTTAATATATGTAAGTCTTTTCTGAATATTTTCAAAAATATATCTCGTTTCACGAACAACCTGGTGTTTTTTTAGGTGAAAGTTGGTTTTAAAAAGTCTTTCGTTCTATGACTATTTGATATAACAACATTTGAATTTGAACAAACCCTAATGTTTACTTAATTTTGATAATTACTTGTTTATACGTCATTTGTTTATCCAGGATATTAACATCAGTTAATTAAAATCAGAAGTTTTGTTTAAAATTTCTATAATATTTCACAGACACAGCGCTTTGGCCATTCTAATTTATATCAAAATCTGATCTTAAGTGCAACAATGAACATTAATCACAAGATATTTATGTATTTAATTTTGTTCTTTAAATCGCTCCAGTGATATCTTAAAAATACATTTGTTATTTACGAGTGGGTAAATTTTACTGTAGATCAGTTAGACAATTCATTATGAAGGATTTCGCAAATATTTCGGTTGTCATAAGTTAAATTGAAAAAAGAAAACACGAACAATTCGCAAAGGGAATTTCTGAAGTGACTTCTAATTTATTCCAAGGTTATTTTTGTCTGAGTATAACTTTTGTTCTTCTTTTTTTATCTTTACTCTAAAAATTATTCCATTAACAAATATCTATAACTCAACATATTCCAAAAATTCTAATTATCTTTATATAAAACTGTTACCCAGCAAAAAAAAAAAAAAAAACTCTCAACAGAGCTCGAATTTTTATCTGAATATTTCACTTGAAATGATCTTAGATAATTGTTTCATTGTTTGATTTTAATGGCATGTCAACCCGAGTAGGTTTCAGCCCTGTCGGCTGGGGCTATAGAATAAGCCAATTGCACATAAACAGAGGAATAAGACCCTCGCCGCAACAAGTATCCTGTATATGAAACTAAAAAAATCTGATGGTAAGGTTTCAGTTCTTGTGCTTTGAGGAATGTGTAGTACTCCTTCTTTGCCATAACTCCCAGGTCCACTCTGATCTGGAATTGGTAGTATATGTGAGGGTCCTATTTATGGTCAAAGAGAAATAAATAATCAGTTTCTGAACTTGAAACCATTCAACGGTAAGCAAAAAAATTACTGATGTTAGCTTGAATTATTAGTATTACATGGCAAGTCTTTGAACCATTTAATTGAGCGGAAACAAATGAGATCTAGGTCATCTAAAAATATTACCTACAAACTATTTGTATATGAATCATATATGTTAAATATATATGTATAAACAGGATTTTTCTTTAAATAACCTACAAAGGTTCATATGCTATAGATCACAACCAACCAACGAACCAAGTAGGTTTATTCTACATTTAGAGGTTAGGGAAGCACGTTCATTGTACGTTGATATTTATATTTTTCGCGTTGTTATTTCTTAAGAGTTTTATTTTTGCACACATTTATATAGTATTTACAAACAGTTGTATGTTTTCAAGCATTCCTATTTAATATTAACAATTCATACACAATCATATAATTTCAAGTAACTATTTCTACTTGATAATGGTCATTTGTTTGAATAGTTAAATGGTTTCAATCAACTAAAAATAATGATTCTTAGTAAATAATTATAGCTTCAAGTAATTATTCTTTGTATAAATAATTTGGACATTTATGTGGTATCAAGAATTCCTATCTAATATAAATAGTTTTTAAACGGATCTATTTGACCGAAAGATGGAGCCCTAACAACTGAATGTTGACGAGGGAATAAAAGCAATAAAGGGATACTCTATAGACCTTTAGAACGGGAGAGTCACCATCTGAAGTTGTTTAGAATCATACCCGGAACACCACTTTTGTGGTAGATCGAGTGTGTAATCCCACAGCTGGGAATACAATCAGCGTCTTCAAAGCTCAGCCAAAAGAGCGGTGAGATAACCAAGCAATTTCCAGGAGATTTTGGAAACTTAATGATTACGGGTAGGATCTTCATTTATACTTAGCTTTCTATAAATCTATCTCTAAGATTCTTCCCATTTATAAGTAAGTAAAGTTGGCGACCGTAGTCGAGGGTGACCCGGAGGTTCCTTTTTCGATAGCTACTACACCAAGGTGTACGGGAAATCGCTACTCCTTTCCCAGGATTGACCCATTTTACCCTTGATCCCTGCCTTATAATGTTGAGTGTTAAGCAAGGAGGCATCAAGTACCTTTTTTGAGTCTTTGGTATGACTCGACCTGGGATTGAACCCAGGTCTCCCGGGCCATTGGTGAACACTCTAACCATTAGACCAATGTCCGGTAAGCAACTGTAATTCATTAAAAACAGAGAATCGTACCAAGATTTTTTTATTAGAATGATATACTTTAAATCTTCTAACTTAGAAAACAAAGGAAAATCCAGATGAATTTGCATCGGAATTATCATGCAGACTCTAATTATACGCTAAACGTATTTTTTAATCATTCATTTACTCGTCTCTATCGAAGATATTAATGAAATTGTTTAATCCTTCCTAAATAGAAGTTTCCTAATCATTGTGGATCAATGATACGAGAAACAAACTGGGTATTTTAGCTGATTTCAGTTGTATTATGGACTTGATAGTCTCGATTCTTCCTCTGATTTCCACTTCTCCTATTCTCTTTTCCAGGTCTTTGGGGATCATTATTATTGCTATGTTGCTCCTAACGAGATGTTTTTTTACACCAACTTCAGCTGTTTTTTTTCTCCAAGTCAGAGTGACACCAAGTTTCGTCAGGTCTTCAAGACTCAGGAGTATTCCAGCCGATCTCAAGAATTCTGTGGTATCTATGGTCTCGATTCTTCTTCTGATCTGCTATTCCTTCACTCCCTTTTCCGAGTCCTTGTTCCAAACACACCATTTGTTATTGCTGTTATTGTAGTAATAGTGATAAATCTAATATAAAATTTTAAAATCATATTTCTAAAACTACAATTATTGTATATAAAGGTTTTCATATCTATTAATTCATACCGGAAACTGAAATCTCTATATGAAAAAACAAATATGCATTAACTATTGGTTTACAGACAGCAGCAAGTTAAATAAAGTATGTTTCAAATTGAGAAGAAACAATATGTATTATGAAGGGCATATTAACTCAGTCTTACAAGTAAGCAAAACTATCCCCTTAAAAACAGATTTAAAAAAAGTTATTTTTTTCATTGCATCATTTATTCCAACAAAGATATTTGAACGCTATTTGTTAATTTTCCCTCGACTTTTGACCCCTTGAGTATGATTTGATTTCCTCTGTATTTAATCAAGGTATACCAAAAACCCAGAAATTCGTCCTCTAAAAAGAATTTCTAGCAGTAATATGGAATAGTTTGAAGGCACATGTTGATGTCTGCATCAAAGGCTTAGGAAAGTAGATATTTTCCGAGGAACAGATTTTAATTTTTTTTAACTTAATTTTTTAACTAATGTTCATCAAAACTGTGTGTGCAATGCCTGATGTCACCGACTGAATTCAGCTAGCAACAGTGATTTTGGAAATCTGATCTAGATCATAAATTAAGCAGTTAGTCACATATGTAAATACAGTCTTCGATGTCAGAACAGTTAGGTATGGCTTTACAGAAAACGGTTTGAAGAAACTTGTTTTGAGGAGTGATTAAATAAACAATATGTAAGACAAGCTCAAATTAAACGCCTCGTTGCCCAAATTTGAGTATTTAAAAGTGCCGCCGAGAAACAAAAGACAAGAGTATGCAAAACTGTGAAATTAAAGAAAGGGATAAATATATTTCACAAAGAAAAAACCCCTTGGGAAAGTTTCTTTAAGAAGTCAAACTCAAAAGACTGTGGTTCCTCTTTTTATCGGTTTCATTCGGATCCTTCTATCGTTTTGAATATATTTGATAATATAAACATATGTAGAAAGTTGTGAGAGAAAAAGAAAGACAATTCAGTCTAGACGGCTGCCGAAAAGTATGAGATATCGTTAAAATATTAAACCTAATGCTTAAGCCGAAAAAGGTCCCTAAATATAATACTTATAATAAAAAAACTCTAATTTCAAAATTATTGAATAAAATGTTTATATTACATTAATATATTCATAGGAGTTTCCTTGTTTTTATAACAATATTTCAGCCGCTATACAGACCAGCATTTTAAAGAGTCTATAAAATCATGTACTTCTCAGAATTTAAAAAGGAACACTTTATTTGATCATCAGAGTTAAGCTGTTTTTATTTTGATGCCTGTCATGTCAGCTGTCTTTCATAAGAAATTCTAGAACTTGTGACCCTAAATTTCTTCTTATGATGTTGATTTGCTCCTATTGAGAGCCGTTGTATATTTCTGAACTAATTGATCCAGAAATTGAACTTACAATTTCCAAGATTATGCTGCGCGAGTATTCGGTTTATTTATAGGCCAAAGATGACTTAAAGCAGAGGGTCCCTAACCCGGGGGCCTCACGTGGACCTCGAGGCCAATTAGTGCAGCTCTTCACACAACTTCCAATATATTCTCTTCTCCTTTTGATTTTGACTTAAGATTTACCACTACAGTAACATTAGCGTAATGACTAAAGTACCATACTGCCGCCTTGAAGTAAGTGAGTTCGAATTCCAGTCGTGCTTTTATGTTCAATTTAGGACTAATGCCCCTGGGAAAAGTATGAGCCTCCTTATCCTCCCCTAGTTATGGATTAAATATAATCACTACTGTTCTTCTTCAAGGACGGTTTTAGCATTAAAAACACGCGAAATACAAATGCCATTAAATATATAAAGTTAGCGACCCTAGTCGAGAGGACCCGAAGGCTCCCTTTTCGATAGCTACTAGACCGAAGTGTAGGAGAGGGCACTACTCCTTTCCCTGGGTTCCTCTACTTTAACCTTGATAAGTACCTTATAATGCTGAGTGTTAAATAGGTATCAAGTACCATTTTTAAAGTTTTTGGTATGACCCGACCTGTGATTGAATACGGGTCTCTCGGACCATTGGAAACCAAACTAACCTTATTCTCTACATCCAGCATGCGGGGAGCATTTTTTGGCACTACATACCGCTTTGAATCGTTATTCTTCAAAATGATGCACACTAAGAGTATACTGCGTTTACAATTGTCAATCAACAATTGTCTGATATGTGAATTCTCGGAGATTGCATTTTCAGATCAAACTTTATTTGTGAAAAAGACAAGCTAATATTAAAAAATAATATTCATATCATTGATGTTATAACTGAAACGGTCCATTCAGGGTAGTTATGTATCCATTCACCTTTTTTTAACATAGAAAGTCAAATTAGGAACTAAAATTAATAAACTGTCCTTCTAGGCCCTCGGGAGGTGTAATGGTTAGCAAGCTAGACTAGTAAGCCTTCACGAGTGAGTTCAAGTCTCATTAGGTGCCCAATTCGTACGGCCTTGTGCTACATCTGAGCAAAACGCTTAATAAATTGCTATAAAATGTCCTTCTGGGCGTTTGGGGGGTTTTTATGATTAGCAAGCTAGACTAGCAAACCTTCTGTTTGGGTGCCTACGGTCATGTACCACATCTAATCAAAAGCTTTGTAAATTACTAAACCAAGTCTTTCGGGAGGACACCCAATCCGACCTAATCTTATTCTTACTGGGTTAATGTGCGTGGTTTTCAGTTGAAGGAGTAAATTGGTTTGTGCCTGTTTTAAGAATAGCATGTTGTACTAGACTCTTTGGCGTTGTTACAAACCTACCTTTTTCAAGTTTCTGCGATACTCTTTGCCGTTAAGTGTATGTATTTACCAATCCCCCTCCACACGAACACTAGGTCAATTTTTAAGTGGAGCCTAGCCGTTTTGAATTCAGAGTTTTCCTTCTAGACTAGTTGCCATACAAAGGTTAAAAGAGCCCAATCTGCGCTAATATTTGCCCATTGGTGGAGAGAGAATAGATGGATTCATACGTTTCCCAAGTGTATTAGTGCAATCTGAAATGCAAACAGCCTCGTAAGGGACTTGAAGTGGTGTCGCCGTGTGCATTTCCAACGACGTTAGCCATTACCCCTCAAGCACCTCCGTTAAGTGTAGCAACAATACATATATGATCGCGTTTTTTTTTTCTAGACCTGTACTGGTTGCCAAGTTTTACGCCGAGGCATGTACATATATGAAGACTGTTTTTGTTAGAGTTATTGAAGCGCTATGATGTTTTCATATCATGTTGAAGTTTTTGTAGATCTTCTCTATATTGTAAACGTTTTAGATTCTCTTCTCAAGCATTTTTTCGTAATGCGTGACCTATAGTTGTTGTCAATGATTGGTAATGACCATTTGGTAGATTTGCCAGAGCAGGTAGTTTGTTATTAAGGGGAGTTGAACAGGGCGTAAACAGCGCCAAGCATCATATTCTTTTTTTTTTAGTTTATTGACTACTTGAACAATTTTCACAATAAACCCATTACTTTGGAGAACTTGTGATGTGAGTCATGCCCTACTGATTACAAAACATGGCAAAGACACGAATGCGATACTGGAGTCCATTATCCGTTATTAAGATTTCGGAGATGCTACTTTCGGCGAAAACAGATTAGTAACTTTTAAAATCCATTTGAATAGTTGCAACCAATTTTTCCTATTGTTGGAAATTTGCTATTGTAGTTTGTTACTATATTATATTATACTCTAAAATATCTGATCCCAACTTTTTTCGGGGGTGTAGCTTGGAAGTTGTGGCCATGTTAATACTAATGTATGATAGCAACACTCCTACTTTAACAAAAGACTAAGAGAAAAGGTTTGATGGAATACAACACAGGGATGCTGTGTGCTGTTTTTTAAAAAATCCCCGAAGCAGCTTTCTACATAACAGAAATTGTATGATCACCCCCAAACCATCCAAGTAAGACGAGCAAGACATACTGGGAACTTCTGGAGAAGTAAGGAAAATTCGTAAGTGACTTTCTCCTGTAAGTAAGTAAAATTGGCGACCGTAGTTGAGGGTGACCCGAAGGTTTCCTTTTCGATAGCTACTACATTAAGATGTAGCGGAGGTCTCTACTCCTTTCCCTAGATTATCCCGCTTTACCCCTGATCCGTACCTTATAATGCTGAGTTAAGCAAGGAGGCATCAAGTACTATTTTTTGAGTCTTTGGTATGACTCGACCTGGGATTAAGCCACGGTCTTCCGGGTCATTGGCGAACACTCTACTCTATGCTCAGAAGTTCTATAATTATAAACACAAACATTTGAAAAGTTTACTTGATATTTCGGAGAAAATATGATGCTTTTTATTCAATCTTTATTTATTGTGAATTAGATTTAATTCCACTCGCAAAATCATGACAGTGCTACTTGCCTAGCCGTATACATTTTTCAGGTCGTGAATCTCTGACACCTGAGAGTCCAAAATGTGCAATATCAAATAGTTAGTGAAATTACCTAAACGTACAAGTGAAAACCCCTACACTAAACAAAGACTTCCGATACCCACCCCTTGGGGGATTGAATGTAGCCCATCTATCTTTTCCCCTATTATGGAATTAAATTTAATTGTTCTGCTCTTGAGAGCTGTCTCCTCTCCACTTGATACTTTAGTGCTGCACTAAGAGGAGTACTATCATGGGCAATCACTGTTACCTGATGCATGTAATAATATAAATGTGGAAGTAGGCAATCCCTGATAAAATATTTGCCTCAGGGGAACCTTGTGCCACATCTTACTCTCGTAGTAAGGATGGAAAATCCACCTTGGTTTTATTACACTGAACCAAGATCACTTTCAAATATTCAGATTATATTATTTCAGCTTTTCATATTGTTGTATTAGAACAAATATTTGCAATTATACAGTCTGATATAAGAATGCCACATCAACAACGTTGGACTGACGGTCAAGTAACGTTCAAAGTACAAGTTCCACCAAGAACCATGAAGTTACGTTGTCTTGATCCTGCTGAGTATTTAGATGGGTAACCACTTATCAATTCCTGTAACCGTGTACAATCTCATGCCCATGTGTCTGACTAAGCAATGTTTATTTAACTTTTGGGAATTTCGGAGATGTAACAGTTCGTTCGCTAAGCTAACAAACAATATTAAGGGAATTCGAGGCTCAAAGACCCGGAGTCAAACTGAGCTTAGTAAATGACAATATGTTTTGGTATAAAAGTATGAAAAATTTAAATACATGAATATTAAGGATTTTCTGTTTAAACTGAATTTTTCTTTGATGTCCATTATAAAAATGAAATTACGTAGGAAAATAAAAACGAATTTTAGATATCATTTTCACTGAACAAACAATGGTTTGCCAATCTAGTTCAATATGTATTAAACCAATTGAAGTGATCTTAAAAACTTAAGTGTAATTTAGATTTAACACTAATTCGTTAGTAAGTTGCAATTTGGGAGGATCAAACTACTTAGTCATTGATGTACAATACTAACTTGTTAACCATTTTACTATAGTGAGGCGCTCAAAATGTTTTTTCACAATAACAAATAGCAATAAATGTTTTGTACTATTTTAACATTTCACGTTATCGTTCACGGCGCATTTTATTAGTTATGTCATATCTTTAAAAAATGTATTTTGAAAATACGATATGATAATCATTTCAAACAAGCTCCTCATCGAAATATAACCTTACGTTTTCAGTGTTGAAAAGATATTAGTTGGTATTCAACAGGCACTTTTTCTTAGCCCCATTTATTATCTTACATTTTGATTTAAAATCAAAATTGCTACGTTTCAGTTTGCGACTTTAAGGCCCCTAAATGTTTTCTAGGTTTGATGAACGACAAAAGCCTGAAAAATATTTTATGTATTTACATTTTACATTTAACAAAACATTACTCTCTCTCTCTCTCTCTCTCTCTCTCTCTCTCTCTATCTATCTATCTATCTATCTCTTTCTCTTTCCCTCTCAATATATATGTATAAGTATATGTATATATATATATATATATATATATATATATATATATGTATATATATATATGTCGAGCACTTTTAACTCTTTTCTTACTCAACTTGTTATTCGATATATATATATATATATATATATATATATATATATATATATATATTACATGGTAGTATCTGCGACCCTAGGTTTCATGCTTTATGCATTAATCAGACCTATATATATCAGTAGCTTTACTATATCTTTTAATCAAGCTATTTTCTGTCAATTAATACTTATCTATCAATCCATCTTCATTTAAATTAATCAATCTATAATAGTCTTTTCATATCTATCTCACTGCTTATCTGGCTATTTATCCCTCTTCACCTGCACACACACACACACACACACACATATATATATGTATATATATATAAATGTATTTGTGTGTGTGTGTGTGTATGTGTGTGTGTGTGTGTGTGTGTGTGTGTGTGTGTGTTGCCCGTATAAGCTTGTGTTGCTCGGAGTAAAATAATCCTAATGCAAATTTGCTTTGTAATTTTTTCATGTCAAGCATGTAAATTTTTGTCGGGTTGGCATATTGAAGCAACATTGAAATCAAACTTGAAAAAGAAGGATTAGAAAAATTATTGCAAACCAAATATAAACATTTTAATTAAAAATGCCTAATTCATCAAGTATTGTAAATTTAAGCAATAATCCTTTCATTAATACACGTGTGAGGAAAGATGATAGACAAATTAAATGTAGCTTTTCGTCTCATCAATTATAACTACGTTCTAGTAGTTATTTATATATAATTCAGACATTTCATCGGGCAATCTAGTTATCTTTTATTATATAAAAGGTCAATTAAAATCAGATGTGCGCTTTCATGTATGGAGCGATGTGTTGAAACCATTTTTTAGTGTGTTTCTTTGAAGAATTAAATTTTATCATTTGTTTCCGGAACTTCCATTCATGCAGGTATCTATTGATTTGCTTTCTGTACAAATGAGGCCTTTTGTTTACTAACTTTACTCTGAACCTACCCCACCACACACACACACTCGTGGTGTTGGATATTCTTAAACATATACCAATTTTATTTGCTTTCTAGGCAAATTAGGACTTCCATGTCAATCTTACGTAAGAATGTTTCATAGGACAATGGAAGATGACCTTTTACATACACATCTTTTCAAATACTTTTACTATAGTTCTTGATGTCAAATGAGATGACATGTCAACTCTCTTCATGGTTAGCTTTGGAGTTTATAGGTTTTAAACAAGTGAACAAACAAATGTACGAATAGAATTATATATATATATATATATATATATATACATGATAGATAGATAGATAGATAGATAGATAGATAGTATAATGATGAGATTTTTGTATGTTACCATGATAGAGCAAAAATGCTACACTATTGCGGGATTTTTGTCAGCGCAATGGTGTTAAAATACTAAAATACATAGAATGAAACAATTTCCATTCTAATTGACAAGGGGGTGTCCTCGTGGTGTAATGGTTAAAGCGATGGACAGCGGAATCGTAGTAAGCGAGTTCGTACTCCAGTCGCGCTATTACGTTCACTTTCGGGCAAATACCCTTGGGAAAGGTATGAACCCCCTAATCCACCCACCTATGGGTCAAATAGTACCACTACTGTTCTCCTAGGAGAAATAGATTTGGCATTAAATAACCTACAAAGGTCGATATGCCATAAAACAAAGAAACCAATCTAAACCATCTAATTGACAACTTAGTAATAATAGCGTAGCATCTCCGTTTGCTCCAAACCTAATAATAATGATTACTTGTTATCGATTACCTGTGCTTGTTTATTTATTTGTTTTCATTGAATTGTTTAATAAAATTTTAAAATACAAACAGAATCTATATCGACTATTTTACTCTAAAAAAGTCTTTTATAAGTTAGACACGAATAATTCGAAATGTTTGCTTCGATACGAATAATTCTAAATGTTTGCTTCAATACGAATAATTCTAAATGTTTGCTTCGATACGAATAATTCTAAATGTTTGCGTCGACACGAATAATTCTAAATGTTTGCTTCGATACGAATAATTCTAAATGTTTGCTTAAGAGTTCAAGACATCTCATAAATAGTGTATATGTTTATATAAATGTACAGTCATACGCATAAGTTTTGGATACATGTTATTTTCTGTTATAACTCTAGTTTATGTTCGCCATTTTACCTGATATTTGGTAACTAATATATCGTAAAGTTATTTTAGTTGTATGTAGAAGGAAAATTAAAAAGTCATGGTTGAATCCTTTTTTTATCAAATTTCATAATTACCCTATCGAAAAGTATAGGATACATGACACTTTTTCAAATTTCCAATCAAAAATTTGTATTTGAAAAGACTTTAAATATTCAAATTTTTGATAGTAATCATCTGACTCTTTGATGTGCATTTTGCAATTCAAGAATTTAAAATGGCAAAAACTAAAGAATTACTCAGATATGCGAGATAGAATCATTGAACGTCACAAAGGAGGACAAAGTTACCGAAAAATTAGCAAAGAAATGAATCTAGCACTAAGTACAGAAGGAAATATCCTCAGAAAATATAAGAAGTATGGCGACGGTACAGCAAACCTTTCCTGAAATGGAAGACCGAGAAAAATAAATGGGCGTACTTCAAGGTGGATCAGTAGAAATGTGCAAATAAACTCCTTCATTACTCGTTCTGAAATTAAAACTGATCTTGAGGGTGCTGGAATTAATGTAAGTAAGGATACCATTAGCAGAGCTCTATATCGAACAGGTTTTCATTCAAGATCACCAAGAAAAGTGCCTTTACTGAAAACCAAACATGTCAAAGACCGATTAAAGTTTGTCGAAACTTATGAAAAGAAAGGTATGCAGATTTGGGAAAAGGTAATCTGGTCGGATAAAACGAAAGTTGAACTATTCGGAAGGAACACAGTGACAAGTGTTTGGCGAAAAAAATGGCACTGCCTTCAAGAAGCACAATACCATCCCCACAGTTAAGTTTGGGGGTGGTTCCATTATGATATGGGGATGCTTTTCATCCAAGGGTACTGGTGAGTTACAAGTTTTCCAGGGTAGAATGAATGGTAGCATGTACAGGGAGATTCTAGAGAAGAACCTTCAGAAATCTGCGACTTCTTTAGGACATGGTCGGAATTTTGTCCTTCAACTCGACAATGATCCCAAACATGCCGCAAAACCTACAAAGGAATGGTGTTAAAATAATGGTATTAGTTCTCTCGATTGGCCAAGTGAGTCTCCTGACTTGAATCCAATTGAGAATTTGTGGAATACTTTGAAGGTTAAAGTTCATAAGCGGAATCCACAAAATATCAAGTAATTAGAGGAATTACAAGGAAGAATGAGGTAAAGTAACGCTGGATCAGTGCGGAAAACTTGTAGAAAGCGACTGGAAGCAGTGAAACAAAACAGAGGCTACGTAACAAAATTTTAAATTGATGTATCCAATACTTTTGCATAGGGTAATTTTGAACATTGATAAAAAATGGATTCAACCATGAGTTTTTAATTTTCCTTCCATAAACAACTAAAACAACTTTACGAGATATTACTTACCAAATATCAGGCAAAATGGCGAACATAAACAAGAGTTATAACAGAAAATAACATGTATCCAATACTTATGCGTGTCACTGTATATATATATATATATATATATATATGTGTGTGTGTGTGTGTGTGAAGGGATTTCAGTGGTGTGTGTGTGTGCGTGAGTGCGTGTGTGTGTGTGTGAATGCCAAAATGAAAGCCTTCCCTTGGGTTCTATGTAATCCTTCAATTAATGGGGCGTGTTCTTTACTGCAGTAATTCTTCACATAACCACATGAAACTGGATTTTCTTTGGTTCATATGACATATCAATAACACATTTCACTTAACTTTCTCTTCCACTCCCACAATATATATGCAAGTATATATGTGCGGATAAGTCTGCATTTGAATGTGTATACGTGTGTGTAAGTGTATGCGTGTGTGTGTACGTGAGAGAGAGAGAGAGACAAAGAGAGACAGAGAAACAGAGTCTGTTTGACTGACCGACTGACAAAGCGCTATCAAAAATTTTGACGATAAGGAAATTTCTCATGCATGCATCTTCTGTCTGACCTCCAAGTCAATTTTATTCAATAATGCCAACCAAGTGTAACCAAATTTATCGTTGGGAAATATTATGGAGTTCAGAAAGGTGAACGATTTTCGAGTTGGATATTCCTTACCTCGGAGATTTCCTAATTATTATATTTATTTATATATTTATTTATTTTCATTACGCATCAGTAAAAAATTTGCGAGAACAAACATTTTCTACTGTGGATTATCAGATTAAATGAGATATTTGATATAATAATTGCACTTGAATCTTCCAAGACGACCTTCATTTTCTTTTAACTCTCACCTAATTATTCAAGACTTATATTTTAAAATAAACCCCTGAAATGGACGACTGTTGTCAGTTTATGATTTTACAAAATACAAGTTTGAGGAAAACTTTTTAAAAAACTAGGATCACTAGAATATACCATATGTAGAGCACTGGTCATTTGTCTCTTAACATTGATCGGTCATAGGGGAGTTACTTATGTATCATGTCTTGGGCAGGAATTGCCTCGGTGGATCCTATCCCTCTCCAGATCTACAGCTTGTTTGAATTCATAATTTTTCTTCGCCTAGGGTGGTTGCCATCATCATCATCATCATCATGTCGTGCTGGTAGCACAGATATCCCTGACTCTCTCTCGCCACTTTTCCCTATCGTTCATCGCCTCGGGCAGGTCTTCTGGACAACATCCCGTATCCTCACATAGTTGCTGAATGTATGTTCGTGCTGGTCGACCTGCTTTTGCACGGCCATGTGTGGGGGTCCATAAGAGTACATCACTTATGAGTTCGTCCCTATTTACTCCTAGTTGGAGGAAACTTAGTTAGAATCCTACGTCTCCCAAATGTATTGGCTTTATATAAAATGCAAACAGCCTCGTTTAACTATTTTTTTCAATGAAATATTTGGGTGAGTCAAAAGTTTCGCACAATTTTGGTACGTGCTAGTTTGCGGCAGGTATATCATGTGACTGAAGATGTTCAAGCCGTGTACGATACGCTGTCACGTTGTGCTGTACTTTACTCAATGTTTGATTTGAAAGTCGCACAGATAAAAGGGCAGCAGAGTTTTAATTTGGGAAAATATGTTTTACGCGTTTGAACAGTACAACCAAAAACATTTTTTGTGTAAAAGGTGAAAAACGTAGTTTATCACAGTGTAGTAACCAGTTGTATTCAGAAATTTGGCTCGGCTTGCAAGAACATCGACAATCAGGAAAAGTTCAGGTAGGTCTAAAAGCATGGATTCAGAGGCCGTGCTACAAATTATAGAACCAAGACCGACAAGTAGCGCTTAGAGTGTATCAGGCGAGTTCAGTATCTCACAGTCCAGGAGGTTTTGCCATCCTCATGACTCAAGATGGAATTTTAATGGCTACATAGAGGGCTTTTTGTTCATATTTCTTGTATCGTGGAAAATATATTGTACCGGACGAAAAAAAAAATACGGAAGCAAAATATGGAATAATGTTAAGAGGTTTTTTTTTAGTTTGATTAATCCAATTTTTAAAAAAACGGGATAAATCTAGATTTTTATGATTAGCTCTATTATTCAAGCACTTTTTATTAAAATTAAGCTCAATATAAGAAACCAAGAAAAAAAACAGCAAAGAATCTGTAATTTGCTTAACGCCATAACCAAGCCCCTAAAAATTCCGAAATAAATAAAGTTTCTTTATAGTCTCCATCAAGCCCAGCCTTTAACCCTTTTGATTATGCCATACGGGGAGTTTTGGAAGACAAAAAAAATGCAACTTCCCATCCAAATATTCGCTCGCTTAAGGCTGCTATTGAGCAGGAATGTAATAAAATATCTGAAAAAATTATTTTGAAGGCAGGCAACTCGTTTCGAAGGCGCGTTGACACAATTATTGAAAAAAATGATGGCTATATTGAATAAATTTACTTTTTTTATGTCTGTCTTCTTTTTTACTTTTTTCTTTTTTTGTTTATTTTTTGTTTTTATTAAAATCTTGTTTAATAATAGAGTCGTTTATTATGATACTAGAATATTCCTAATTTTGCTTCTGCACCCTGTACTATGGGCCGAAAAATCTATCCGGAACAGCATCATTCCAATGTAACTTGAGATGAGCACAAAAACGTTACTGTGTAGCAAATACAGATTCACAGTTTAAAAAAAAGTCGATTTACCCCAAACGCGTGGCGTGCACCACATTAATCAATGAGAGTAACTGATGGTATCTTAAAATAAAAATGGCATATCAACCTTCGTGGGTTTTCTAATGCCAAATCCATCTTTATAGAAGAACAGTAGTCGTGTTAGGTGTTTGGATAAGAGGCATTCATACCTTTCCCCAAAGTATCAATATGTAAGTGAACGTCATAGCATCAATGAAGTTCGAACTTGGTTCCTAGGATGTCGCAGTCTAGCACATTAGCCACAACGTCATGGGAACTCCCCACTCCGATTACAAAATGACTGTGTTGCATCCTGCACGGAGCAGAAAGGTCGAGTAAATACATAACTGAATACTTTTTCTCCTCGCTTACATTAAAAGTTTACGCTTTCACCATCAATATGATTGATTGATTGATTGGTTTTTACACCATGTCAACTTATCTAGGGTTATTTCAAGCCTAAACATAAGGGAATCACGTTCATTGTACGTTTATATTTACATTTTTTGTGTAATTGTTTCTTAAAAGTTTCTTACACACTTATATTCTTTCAAGTATTCCTATCTAATGAAATAATTTGCACACAGTTGTATAGTTTCAAGCATTCTTAATACGAACAACTCATGCTCAATTATATGAATTCAAATTATATTGATTATTTGTTTGCATACAGTTATATGGTTTCCAATAAGTAATTATAATAACTCTTGAAAACAGTTATAGCGTCAGGTAACTATTCTTACTACAAATAATTTACAATTATACCGTATCAAATATTCTTACGTAATACAAATAATTTTGAACTACAGTTGATCCATAGATGGGGCCCAAACTGATTATACGACTCCGGCTCAAAGTGGACCCGATTGTAATGGTAATAAAGAGATATTCTATAATCGCCACATCTCTAGAACTGGAGCCTCACTTTCAGATGCAGTTTAGTATTATACACTGGTAATATTTTTCGGGAAAGTCTACAGTGAATATCGACAGGGTGGCTGCATCATTTATAACAAAGGTTATTTATTACTTCTGCATGAAACAATCATAGAGCAAAAAAGATCCCACATCATAACGAGATTTATACTTGAGCAATGCTTTGAAAAGGCTCTTTGACAATAAATGAAATTTATGACTAATTAACAACTGAATGATAATTTTCTGGAGTATATGTTCATGCTGAACATCCTTTTTTAATCGATCAAATTTCCAATGGAAAGGAGATAACTATGAACTGCGTATCAAAATCTTTCACTTCTTAAACAGAAGCATCCGTATCATCTAGGACCGCTGTTACAACAGAAAGTCTACAGGTTCACAGTTGTCTATTAGCATATGCTGAAAATCGTGATTGGTATTCGTGCTACTTTAAAATTCAGGTTTTCAACTGTTGATTTTAACACTAGGGTGGTCCTTTTCAACTTAATCATTAACATAACACAATCTACTCTTTATTTTGTCATCTGCTGTACTCAGCGATGGTTAGTGAAGGTCTATAACGAAACCCGTTACTAATATTGAACGTTAGAAAAATATTCATATTGACTGTCTTTTATTTATTTATATCCTGTGCTGAGTGGCGTTTTTTCAGAAGGATTACATGAAATCTAAGATGAAAGTATGTTTGACATCAAGTAAATAAAAGTTGTATGTTCAATTTTTTGTGTTTTTTAAAAATTGAAAACCACATTTGCTGATTCAAAAATGTGGCGTAATTTGAATCTTATGAAACACTCAACGAAGAAGAATGACGCGCTATTCACTGAAATCAACTTAAAATTACCGTTAACTTAAATAAAAAATCAACTTTATCTCCTTTAAAATAGTTTCCTTGAGAAGCCACGCGAGGAAATTGTTTCCACTTTTGGAAACAGTACAGGAAGCCTTCAATTGACTCTACTTTCAGTTGTTTTATCACGACCTGTAGCATATTCTCAGCAATTACCAAATAGGTTTTAATTTTGTTGTTTTTGATTGGCAGATCAACGCTATTTGATATAAAGGATTAATAAATAATCATCAATTATTCTTACTGCCAAAGTTCGTTTATATCTGATGAAAATCCTCACTTTTTTTAAATTTTTCTCAATTGGTGAAGGAAAATATCTACCAGTACCAGTTCAAAAATTCCTCGTGACATCTAAAAACCTCTCACCAAGATAGAATTTTATATCAATAAGCCTGTGTTAACTCGTTAAATGCTTTCTGTCATAGGAACCTGAAGTTTGATTTTTTTTTCTAATTTATGACATATGTGTAATGATCCAAGACTATTGGAGATTATGTTAAAAAAAATCATTAAGTGTTGTGTAAAATAATGTTTTCCGTTATTTTATTACTGTATCAACGGAAAATATGTTTCCTAAATTTTATCGTGATAACAAGAGTCTATAAATCTTTATAAATACCTTATTCTGGATTCTACCCAAACAATGGAAACTTACAGATAAGTGACGCTGAAAACATTGGTTCCCACAAAATCACTGAATTTGGGTAATAATGAAACTCTTCACTACTTTTGCCCTGTTGGCTGGGGCTGTGGAATACACTGACTGCATCTCTGCAGAGGGGTAAGACCGATCCAATGAGTGTCCTGGTATGACACTAAACAGTCTGATGGTGAGGTTCCAGTTATGCTGGGGCTTTGGGGAATACGGAGCACCCCTTCATTGCCATTGCTTCCAGATCTACTCTGCCACGTCGTGGTAGCACCTGATGGGGCCCTATCTATGGGTTAAATAGAACTAACGGCACACTTATACTAAACTGAATTGACTAAACTGAATAGCTTGAAATAGAAATGTTTTTGACAATTAAACCATACTTACATTTAAACTGCATGCTTATGCTAACCTGAATTATTTGAAATAGAACATTGAAAGTTGTTTTTACACAAACCTGAATTGTTTAACATAGAACTGTTTTGACATTTAACTGTGTGTAAAAAATATCTGTACATATACTAAACTGAATTAGCTTAATTAGAACTGCTTGACTAAACTAAATAGCTAGCGTGCTTATGCTAAACTGAATTGTTTGAAATTGAACTGTTTTTGACATTGAAACTGTATTTACACTAAACTGAATCGTTTAACATAGAACTGTTTTGACATTTTACTGTGTAAACAAAATCTATACTTACGCTAAACTGAATTAGTTGAATTAGAACTGTTCGAATAAACCGAATAGTTTGAAATAGAAATGTTTTTGACAATTAAACTGTGTACTCATGCTAAACTGAATTGTTTGAACTAGAATAGAATATTTGCATAAAAATGGTTATGGCGTTAAATAACCTACAAAGGTTGATATGCCATAAAACACAAAACCAACCAATCAATCATTACTACTTAGCTTTGTGACCATTTAAGAAACTGCAGGTACTGTAAGCAACCTGAAGCCTCTGAATGATATTCAAGCAAAGTTGAGTTAATAACTGTTGTATAGTGGCTCGTACCACGTTACTTCCGGTATAGCGGAAGTAAAAAAGACGCCGTGTCTCTTAGGCTGGAGGGACAGAGGCGGAAGCAGAGAGTTCTGAAAGACCTTGCTTAGTAGAAGACCAACTTCGGACGTAACACCAACAGCGAGAGACTTATAATACTAGTCAGACTGTACCATTCGAGTTAATAAATAATTAACTCTGATTCACTGTGTATCGTTTCCCTTACCACGATACAACAATAACAATGCTAACAATGTAAAGATAAAAAGGAAAATAAGTCTCGTTATATTTTGACTTGTATAGCTTCGATATTTATAAATCTTTACTGGTACAAGGTCATGATAATGAGGAATCAGTGAAAAGGGAATTTACTGAGAGTGACAAGTGAAAGCAGGTTGAAAATGGAACACATTTTTTCTTTTTTTAAACTTCAACCATTGCAGACCGTAGATTTTGTACATACATTTTCCAAAAAGTAAAAAAACGAAACCTGATTTGCTTATTAATTCATAAAGGAAATTTTTCTAAGCTTACTTAATTCCACACATCCATCAGAAAGCGAAACGATTCTGTAGTGCCAGTAGAAGCATATACATGGTTCGAAAATCAGTCTAAGAAATTCTGGTATTTACATGTACAAGAGTGAAGTTCACAACAGATTTGGTCTTTGGCTATTTACAAAGCACACACGCACACCCACGAACACATATATATACAGTTTGTTTGTTTGTTTGGGTTTATGGCATATCAAACTTTGTAGGTTATTTAATGCCAAATCCATTCTGATACAAATAAACCGTTCTATTTCAAACAATTCAGTTTAACATAAGTATACAGTTTAATTATCAAAAACATTTCTGTTTCAAGCTATTCAGTTTAGTCAAACAGTCCTAATTCAAACAAATTAGTTTAGTATAAGTATAGTTTTTGTATACACGCAGTTAAATATCAAAAACAGTTATATTTCAAATAATTCAGCTTAGCATGAACACGCAGTTAATATATCAAAACAGATCTATTTCAAGCAATTCATTTTAGCAAAAGTACGCAGTTTAGTACAGTTTGACCCATAGATAGGGCCCTATCAGGAGTGATGGCAATGATGGGGTAAAGCTCCGGCATTACTAGAACCTCACTATCAGATTGTTCAGCGTCATTTCCAGGACACTCATTGGGTGGTGGTTAGTAATCCTCTGCAAAGATGCACTTAATTCGACAATATATACACGGTTTGCAATGTTTATAAATAAAGATTTTCAATATCGGTGGTTGATTAAAAGAAGAAACAGAGTCAATATCACTTAGTGGCTGACATTTTATCACCTATGCAATCATCACACTATAAGTTCTTGGTCTGGCAATCGTATACTTGTCGAGAAACCAGTAATCACCAAGCGCTATATATATATATATATATATATATATATATATATATATATATATATCATCATCATCATGTCGTGCCGCCGGCACGGATATCCCTGACCCTCTCTCGCCACTTCTCCCAATCATTCATCGCCTCTGGCAGGTCTTCAGGGTTACATCCTGTGTCCTCACATAGCTGCTGTATGTAAGTTCGAGCTGGTCGTCCTGCTTTTGCTTGGCTATATGTGGGGCTCCATGGGAGTGCATCACTTATGAGCTCGTCCTTGCTTCTCCAGCAGTGTCCTGCGTGTCTGGTTCGTCTAACTTGTATAGTTTTTGTGATGGGAGGCAAGTGGCCGTATAGTTGGTGTCTCGTGGGGTGTTGTCGCCACGACTTGTTCAATATTGCTCTCAACACACACACACACACACACACATATATATATATATATATATATATATATATGTATATATATATATATATATATAAAAGTCTTCAAGATACAATAGGAAGCAACAAAAATAATAAAATAATGTTATCCAAAACAAACCTTTCGATGAAAATCAAATTTTGACAATCACGAAAGTATAGAAAGAGACTTTACGATAAAAACATTAAATATAATTCATCTATTATTTCTATAAACAATAAGACATTTAAAAATTTCGTACGACTCAAACTGTAATCGCAAAAGCACCTTTTATCTTTTGGAATGCACCGGTTGCTCTAAACAATATTCAGAGAAAATCAAAAATGTCCTTCAAGTTTAGAATGAATAACTATAGACACAGAATAAACACTCTGAATCATGTTAAACGTCTCTCTGTGGAACAACATAACCGCCAAACAGATCACAACGGAGACACTAATTTCACGATAATAGAGAAAATTTCAAACAAATTCTTCAAAGTCTACATCAATGTTAAAAATCAATAAAGAAATGGATATAACGTTTAGAAACTCTTATTTCAAAAGGACTTTAAAATAAAGCCAATCATTCAAAAACATTACATTTTAATCCCCTAAAATATCAATGGTAAAATAAATAGAAACCTAATGAATCTATTCTTGACATCGTCTCACCCTCTTGAGAAATTACACTAAAATTGCTCTTTGACTAAAACAACTCCACTTGGAACTCTAATCTAAAACCTGTCAAAGTCAAATGCTTCTCAATGCATTCGAAGAACCAGTGCAAATAATTAAAGAAATTTCAGAATATACTTATATTTATGTGAGCAATAAATCATGCTTATAATTGCTATCCTTATTGAAAAAATATTGAAGTGGGTGTAATCGCTAAAGTTCAAGACTATCTACCTCCAAGTAAGCAAGTTCGAACTCTATTTGTGCTATTACGTTCAGTTTTGGTCTAATACCATTGGGAAAATACAAGTCTCTTTATACCCAGTCGTTATGGATTAAATTGTATCACTGCTGTTCTCCTGAAAATATTGATGCTAATTCGTTTGCGAGTCAGGTTTCATTATGCAAACTGCAACATAATTTTAATTGATAAATTCAAACGATATAAGCCACAGAAACCAATAGCTAATTAATAAAATATCAACATCCTTTAATAAATTGCTACTTTATTATTTTGAATGTTAATATAAGCTATTTTATATTCTATAATATTCCTCAGTTTTTCCTCCATTGATTTTATGAACTTTTCTACTTTGGGGGCTTCAACATTACTTTCAGCAGTTTTAATTACTTCCCGGAGATTTCTGTTTCAAAATTGTTTCCCGCCAATGTATACGTCTCATTTACTGGTGGAACACAAGTTTTCTATTGAAGAACTGAGGAGTATTCTATTAATTTAGCGGGTTTTTTTTTGTGCTGTTGTTGATTTTAGATTTTTGCAAGCTTAGCAATAGTCCGCCTTGCAAAAGGGGATGAAGAATTGCATTGTATGAATATACGCTAAAACTTTAATCTTCTTGGTTGCGATCCGTATATCTCAAAATATTTTGTCTAAGAATTTACAATGATTTTCTATATTTATCGTGATATCTCTTTACCTTGTCTGTGCAGCTAAAAATTTACTGACTGTTTACCCTGCATATCGGTAAGATCTTTCCCAAAAATAGGAATCCTGTGTATGACACCAAATTACATCTGATGAAGAGGTTTCAGTTTTGGGTATCGGATGAATGTAAAGTACTCCTTCATTACTCCCAGGTCCATTCTAACCCGAATCAGTAGTACTAGTTAAGGTCCCATCTGTAGGTCAAATTGATATGTTTAAAAATAATTCTTATTCGATAAATCCGTGTGAAAAAACCTTTTTAAGAAACAATGACACAAAAATGTAAACATGAAAGCGGATCCCTAACTCTAGATAAATCTAGACGAGTTGGTAAACCGTTAAAATCAACCAGTTAATAACTCAGTCACTGATGTCATCGTCAATTTTGAAGGAAACTAGTTTTAGGGATGGATTAATTAGGATTACAAGAAAGAAGTATAGGATTTGATCTGATTGAAACTTTTAAAGTAACTAATGGAATTTTTAATCATGGCGGACATTTTTTCAGTATTTCTCCTCGAACTGGAAGTTTACTGTCAAGAGAGATTTTAAAAACTGGATCTACTAACCAGTTGGATTTCTTTGCTAATGGAGTATTTTATTATCGGAACAAATTACCTAATCAGATCAAAAACAGCAAGAGTGTAAAAAAAAATTAAGAGTAAATAGGATGTTTCAGAAATAATGGAAAGAAAAAATTAAGAGGACATTTTTGATAAATATTGGACAAATTACTTAAGAGAATTTGCTCTTTATACTGATATTCTATGAATAGTGTATATGTTTTGAGCAAAGATTCTTTTTCTTTTTTTAAGGTTGATGTAATAAAGCTGAGATAATCAAGGAAGCATAAAAACAAACAAAATATATAATAATAATAATAATAATAATAATAATAACAACAAAAATCCACTGGGAATTATGCAAGTGATTGAAACTTGACCATACTACCAAATGGTAATTGCACAAACCAGAATCAGTTCTAGAAAATGAGAAATTTACTGGAATTTTGAGATACAGATGGATCCCCTAATCCTAGCCAGAATATTAAACCAAGTGTTTATTAACAAAAAAAAAAAAATGAATTTGACGTTTTGTGGATTTTACCGTTCTGGCGGACCACAGAGCGAAAATAATAGAAAAAGAAAGGATAAACAAATACTTGAACTTGAAGCTGCGGAGCGTGTCTCTAAGATCTTGGAAAAGGGACTGGGTGAATAAAAATCAGTTAATAGTAATAATAATAAAAGAGTATCTCAGGAGAATCAGAAAACTACTTGAGATAAAACTATATACCAGCAACCTTATCAAAGAGATAAATACCTGGGCTCTCCCCGTCGTTAGATACTCGGGTCCATTCTTGAAGTGTACCCGAGAAGAGCTTAAACAAATGTACCTGAGAATAAAAAAACCTATGACCATGCATAAGGCCTTGCACCCTAGAGATGATGTTGACAGACTATATGTGTCAAGAAGAGAGGAAGGAAGATGATTTCCCAGCATTGAAGCTAGCGTTGACGCATCGAGAAAACGACTTGAAGACTATATTAAAAAGCACGGAGGAAGACAGATCACAGTCACCAGAAATAATGATGACGACACGAGGATCAGCAGACCGGAAATAACCAGAAAACAAAAATGGTAAGAAAAAAAAACTCAATGGACGTTTTAAGCGACTAACAAGCGACATCTCACACGAGAAAACGTGCACAGGACACAGAAAGAGAAACCTCAAGAGAGAAAGTGAATCTCTATTGATATCAGCACAAAACAAAGCCATAATGACTAAACGAATCAAAGCAAGAATAGATAAGACGCAACAAAACAGCAGAGGTAGGATATGTAGAGAAAGAGACGAAACGATCAATCACATAAGCGAATGCAGCAAATTAGCACAGAAGGAGTATAAGACTAGACACGACTTGATGGGCAAAGTGATCCACTGGGAACTGTAGAAGAAATTCAAATTTGACCATACGAAGAGGTATATGCACAACCCAGAGTGTGTTCTGGAGAATGAAACGCACAAACTTCCCTGGGATTTTGAGATACAAACAGATCACCTAATATCGGCCAGACGACCAGACCTAATAATAATCAACAATAAAAAAAGAAGTTGCAGAATTGTGGACTTTGCTGTCTCGGCTGCCCACAGAGTAAAAATGAAAGAAAGCGAAAAGAAAGAGAAGTACCTTGACCTTGCTAGGAAATTTAAAAAACTATGGAACATGAAAGTAGCGGATATACCAATTGTAATTTGTGCTTTTGGTAAAAGGACTAGAGGACTTGTAAATAACAGGACAAGTGGAGACAATCCAAACTACAGCATTACTGAAATTGGCTAGAATACTGGGAAGAGGCGTGGAGACTTGAGAGGAATTGTTGTCACTCAGATTCCATTGAAAGACCATGTACTAACGCTGATGTGAAAAACTCTCAAGGAGAAAAATTAATAATAATAATATTACAAAGTTTTACTCCATGTTTCTCTAGTTGTTTTCTGATTCATGATGGTTGACTATTTTCATAAAAAACAAAGTTCTTCTTCAACTACCTGATCAATCTTTATTTGCCTTCATTACGAAAAATCACCGCTGTAAAATTAATTTTCGTGTACGTCTTTGCTCTGCATCCACGTTTTTCTTTATAATGTTTTCTAAAAAATTAGTTGGTTGGTTACTTTCGTTTCTTTAGCCAATGTTTTAAATACTCTGCATATTCTGCAGATTCTTTTCTTTTGTTTAGATATGCGACATCAGATTCTTCAAATATTTTATTAGGTCAATCTGCTTTTCTTCTTTTATTGTCTCATATCTCCCTTTTTGGGAGATTCTTACAGCTCTTTTGTTCTTAATCTTTATCTTGCAATGTTTCTTTTTTATGCAATTTTATATGTTCAACTTTCTTACAACTATTTATATCGCGTTTTCATAACTCAATAACTTCTCTTTTGAGAATACATCTCCTTTCACGACCCATGTCAGTTTTTATCTTACTAGAGTTTTAAGAAATAAACAAAGATAAGTATATTATAATCAATATCTATTCACAATATGATGAAGAACGCTTGAAACATCAAATAAAATATTACAGTCAAACAGTTTATCGTGAT